>CM045464.1:3955354-4128105 GCA_024666655.1 Dascyllus trimaculatus | reverse complement strand
TGTTCGACTGCATCCTGTTGATGCTTGATCAGAATGGGGTGTAGGAAGTGTGGAGGTCAAATCAACATGTTGGACCATTGTCATGTTCCTCCACATGTTCCTGATTGGTTGATGTTGTTTCCATGTGGTGGGGTGCATTTTCATCCAGTGACATTTGGGATTTCCATTTTGCATGAGGGAGTGTGTTTGTTGTGGGACAATGTTTATTTGGGTGTCTAAGTCTCATCAATACGGATGGCGAAATCCAAGGTTTTCCATCAGAACACCACATAGTACCAATATGATCAATGCTCTTCACTTCACCTGTCAGCGTCCATGGTGTTGCAGCTGACTGGTGAATGTCAGGGATGCAAAAATCAGTTTTTGTCAAATTAGTGTATTTGAGGTTGCAGAAAAGGCTCATTTTCAACTTTAAACTGTAGACTGATGAAAAGAAAAAGTCACCAAACAGACATCTTGACTCGTCAGATGCATCCATCCATCAGCTATACTCACTTCAGAGCCCATCCCGGCTGACACTGGCTCGACGTGGGGTACAGCATACATACAACCATGCGCACTTACAACCAATTTAGAATCACCAAACAACCTTCCACGCATATCTGAGCACCTGTATAAAACCCACACAGGGACAAGGTGCAACCTCCTCACGGAAATTCATGCAAGTGTTTTCGGCAACGGCGTCTGCATCCCACTGTGTTCCGCTGCCAAGGTCCTTGCGTTTTGTGTGCTGGCGCGGTGACACGGCCTACTGGGACGCTTAAGTAAGCCCCGTCACAAATTAGTGATTTAGTGCTGTATAAATAATTTGACTCAAATAGAACAGAGGCGGAGCGGATGCCATTAGCTACACCTGCACTTTCCCTGAGACAAGTCAAAATGTCAGCCGTGGAGAATGTCTATTTGAGGTTCGGTGTATGTGGTGTAGGGCGAGAAATCCATTCACTGCCTCGAACCCTTATCAGTGAAATGTCTCAAACCGCTGAATCCTTCAAGGTGTTTTCTGCAAGAAGATGAGAGAAAATCCGTCCACCATGTACAGACCTCTTTTCATGGAAGACATTCTGACATGTAATCACATGTGCGGGTAATTGAGTTTCTTACATGGGTGACAATCTTGGTTTTCTGCATATTTGCTCACCAGAAATAGCTGTCGAAGTAGGCGTAAGTGGCCACCAGCAGTTGTGATGTAACCCTGCATCATTGCGTTTCATCTTTCTTAGAGATTTTCAGTGACTGGCGAATGGACTGCTCCAAGTTAGATGGTTAAGCCCTTATTAATCCAGAGAAACCAGCCCCTGTTTGGGTGTATTTTTTTAGTTTTTCCACTGTTCGCAGCTATACGTCTGGATCAGCTATCACGGCTGCGCTTCTTGAACTCCCAGAGATCTCTTTGCTGTTAAACACTGTTGAGCTCCTGTTGGCTCTGGCCTTAAATGTTTAACCACCACTCAGCAGAACCATCTGTGCCGCCACTTGAAATGTTGAACTCGGCGTTTCCCTGTGCAGCTGCGTTTTCCTTAACAACAACAACCGACCCGGCTGCCTTCTTAAAAACAGCGAATGTGAGGCAAACGTTTGCTTTTCGGAAATCCTCCCGCGTCGTTTCTGCGCTTGGAAATGCCAAAACTGACAGGAAACTGTCAGCTTACACCGAACAGATTACTTTAAATACATTCTGAATGCACCAACCGCAGGACTGATATAAATGCTGCTTTATTGTCCTTGAATCAATTTTCTGCTCCTGTGATCAAACAGCCGACCGTCCTCATGGAAACCCCGGCTTCTGAAACTCTCATCTTTTATTACCTCCCCTCTGTTCTCCGTCTCTCTACGCGTCACTTCAGTTTTATCTCCTCTCATTGTTTCCCTTTCTTTAATATTCTGCACAGCAAAAATCTGCATTTCCTGCCTCTGTTCACTTCAGTCTGCCTCCTTTCAAACCTCATTAGCACACATTCATAAATCCTTTGCAAGGCGCTGAGTCACTCCGAAGAAAAGAGAAATGCCTGTTATATCTGCAGCAGATAAAATGAAGCGGTGGAAGGACGGCAGTGTCGCTTTCTTTCTTTGTTCTCAATGTCAAACACTCCTCCCTCCTCTCACTTTCTCCATCTGAGTCTCTCAGTTCTCATTTCCAATTCGACCTTTGACTTTTGCCTCCCCGGATCTTCTCCTGGGCTTCACCGCTCATGCAGCATCTTGGTGTCCATCTCAGAAACAGGGCATTGACTTGAACGAGGCCGACCAGTATGAGAAAAACTGACAAAGGTCTCCGTAATGACCTTGCTGAGTTTTTTTTTTATCCTTGAATCCTCCTGTGGAACCAATCTGCTGCTTCTTACCTCAGAAAATTACAGGTGATTTTCTCGACTGTCCTTGGTTCCAGAAGTTTCGCTGTAATTTATCATTTGTGTCTACCTCGGGTGAATACGTCCTGTGAGTTCAACAATCTATCAAAAGTAGAAGGTTTCATCAGTTTCAAAAGGGTTTTTAAGGCCTGCAGTGGTCAAAATAAAATAGCCTGGACGTTTACATTGTGTTAATGTTCACATTCAGGTTCACGTCTTTCTCTGTTTACCAAGTAAGTCTTATTTCAGTGTCATAAAACAAATTCAACATAGTTCAAGTTTCTTTTGCAACTTCATTTTATGACAGGAAATACCAAGATAAAGAGTCTGAAAGTTAAACTTTTTACAGAAAAAAAAAACATTTCTATTCTATATTTTTCATAAAAGAATGTAAAGACGCTTTGGGCAAATGTTAGTCAGACTCACTTCAAGCCCACTCAGGCAGCTGTTTTCTGCCTGACACGCTAACACAATAAAATAAATGAAGCTCCTTTGTTAAAATTGATGTTTTGAAGGTGAATATTCCTTAACTTGTATTTCCTCCTTTAGCTTGAAGCACTGAATGACTTTACGTGGCTAGATATGTGATTGTGTTTTACTTTATATAGTATAAAAAAGACATTGGATAAAGTTCAGAAGTATGTTATGCACACAAGTTATGGGGAAATGCCAATTTGTCACATGGAGTTTGCTTTGACAAATAAAGTACCCTGGTCCAGAGCAGGCTAACTGTCCGGCTAACTTTCAGGCTAATTGTCTGGCTAACTTTCAGGCTAACTGTCTGGCTAACTGCCTGGCTAACTTTCAGGCTAACTGTCTGGCTAACTGCCTGGCTAACTTTCAGGCTTACTGTCTGGCTAACTGTCTGACTAACTTTCAGGCAAACTGTTTGGCTAACTTTCAGGGTAACTGTCATGTTAACTTTCAGGCTGACTGTCGGGCTAACTCTCTGGCTAATTTTCAGGCTGACTGACTAACCTTCAGGCTGTCGGGTTAACTGTCTGGCTAACTTTCAAGCTAACTGTCTAGCAAACTGGCTAACTTTCAGGCTACATGGCTAACTTTCAAGCTAACTGTCTAGCAAACTGGCTAACTTTCAGGCTACATGGCTAACTTTCAGGCTAACTTTCAGGCTGACTGTCTAAGCCTGAAGTTTTTTGCTAAACCCGAGTTTCCATAACAGTGATGGACAAGAAAGCCAAGACTTTGCTATGCTGTATGTGACTTTAATGCCTGGTATAAAATCCAAAGAATGGAGTTTAAAGAAAATAAACTTAAAGAAACAACTTACAGAATAAATCTTAAATAAAAAACAAAATAATAATGGATAAGATGTAGAACTATATCAGTGTTTAATTACATGTTATCAACTAGGATATGTGAAAAATAAAAAGATAAATTCACAGTACTGCAATGTATTTGTGACAAAAGATTTGTGCTATCTTTTTTCTTCTTCTTCGTCATCCTCTTCAGTTTCTTCTTCTACTTTGGCCTCTTCATCTTCTTCGTCTTCTTCATCTTCTGCTTGCATAAAAACTCAATAGTACAAATGCAAAAACTAGTAGTATCTGGAACCATGTGCTTCTCTCTCTATCAGTTTTATGTACACTCTTTACTGCAAAAATACTCTGCATACACTGATTTGTTCATCAATAAATAGTCCGTTTTTAAATAATGCTTCTGCAATAACAGTTAATTTCAGTTTTATGGTGGGAAATACATCAACCCTTGATTGTAAAATCCATGTGAGAGATTGCACTAATCTAGTCCTTTGCAGATTTTGTAAGTCAACGCTTAAATATGTCATAAAAGTACAAGGTTTCCTGCTTTTATGTTCGACTTGCCGCCTCCAGTGAACCCCGACAAACCTGCCAGAGGTCACTGATGCACTGAGACAAGCAAGGGCGCTTCTTCTGCCCGATGTCTGGAAAAAGTTCCGGCAGCTTTGGTTCTCCCTCCTCATTTCTATTTCTCTGGAAGTGTCAAGTCAAGCAAGGATACCAGCACGTCTGCAGGGTTTTAAAAATGTTCCTGTCATGGTCACTGTAAGTAAAGGATGAATCCCAGCACACTTGAATGAACACTCTGGGGTCTGTAACCTCAGATGCCCTGTTATGTCTGAGCGTGGATGTGAAATGACGGAGTGTGTTCGGAAGCCGCTGGTTAAAGGAGGCGGCAGAGAGATTACATCCAGGCTTACAGACCGACAGCCTGATGGGCAGACAGGAGCTTTCATGGTTGATAAATAAACATCGCAGTCCATTTTCCATAGACAAAAGCACTCCTCGCTAACATCCACTCGCTCTCTCATCACTCAGGACCTCCGACGGAGACGTCAGGGCCTCAGTATTTACCGAGTGAAAATAAGAGGAATCCTCTGTAGGAGGACGGTAATGGAATCTGACTTTTCACGCAGAGGCGCCGTACTGGTTAAAACGCAAAAGGCCTGAGAATAAATGGAGCTCATTAAGGAGTTTTGAAATATTCACTCACTATCCCTCATTGATTCCTAACAAATCAGTGCATCAGGGGAGTAATTGTCCAGAATCTGCTCCGTCATGCCAGCAACAGCTCTGAACTCTACGTCCTCTCATCGCACTTATGTCGTCTAATCCTGCATTTTGCACAAAACAGAAAGACCAGTGTGCTTTGTTGGAGTTCCGGATGTATTTTTAAGACGCTTTCAATCAAGCCAGTGTAGGATTTTAGCCGTCACTGCACTTGGACACCCACTGCTCCTCAAAAAGTTTGAGAAGAACATTGACACCGATGTGAATCATTGTGCCTCTACAGCCCATTTTACATCATGAAACTGCTGTGAGGTGGCGCCATGGATTTATTTGTATGACTTTTGGAAGTCCAAGCCCCCATGTTGCTTTACTGCAGTCATCAACAACAACACACTACCCATTCTGGAGCTGTTAAGTTAACTGGTGTGCAGATAACAGTGTCTAAGGGAAATGAAATGTTCTCATTCTTCTATACCAGTAACCCCAACGACACTAGTATTGACTTTTTTTCTTTAATTCCAGGTATCCAGGGAAGTTTGCTTGGCACTCCTGGTTATGTTCTGGCAGTATCTTGGTTTTGGTGACCCTCCTCTGGCCCAGTATTTTGGCTACACTTTGGGCAGGTGGATTTGAGCCAGTTTGGGCTGTAAATTGGCACATTTACCTGAATCCGGGCAAGATACCAACCTGGATGCCATTCACGCCTCTGCCGAGACTGTCTTGTGATTTGGATCATTATGCGGCCAATTGAGGCTACATCAAGCCGTGACCTTCAGCGCATGCTGAGGTGGTTTGCAGCCAAGTGTGAAGCGGTCATCACCTCCAAGTCTAAGACAATGGTTCTCCGTTGGAAACCGGTGGATTGTTCCCACTGGGTTGGGTTTGAGTTGCTGCCTCGAGCGAAGGAGTCTGAGCACCTTGGGATCTTTTTCACGCGTGGTGGGAAAAGGTAGGTGGATTGAAATGGACAGACTGACTGAAAGTCATGGTGCAAGTTTATCCAGGATCAATTAATGAGTTGTAAGTGCTGAATATTATTGAGAAAAACAAAAAACAGAATCCCTTTCATCGCATGGGTTTACATTTTTGACTTTACCAGTCGATCTACGTTTCAACCCTCACCTATGGTCACCAGCTCAAGATGACCGGAAGAACAACATTATGGACTCTACAAACTGAAAGGGTTTTCCTTCATAGGAAAACCGCCTAAAGGCCGGCACACACTACAGGATTTTTCAAAACTTCACAGCTTTAGAGACCACACACTTGATGATAACAAAAGACAGATCTCTCTCTTCTGATCTTATAGTGTGGTGTTAGCTAACCACACTAATCGATTCTTCAGCAGACTATCAGGTTCTTCAAGCTCAATATTCCAAATCTCGCGTAGTCAAACGTGACTTCAGTGGAAACAAACATGATGGAATAACGGCACTATAAATAACGACGTTACTAACGGCGTTCCTTTTTTCAGTAACCAGTAATCTAACTGATTACTCTTCCCATCATTATAACTCCGTTACTGTTGCTGCCAAAAATGCGGCGCATTACTAGAATTGAAGCTGTTTTTCCATCAGACCATCCAGATCTCTGAGCCAAGGGGCAGAGATTCTTTAGGGCTGTCAAAATTGACGCGTTAGCGCGGATTAATCCATCATCATGATTAATCTGATTATTTTTTTAGCGGCGGTAACTCTACTTGTTTGTTTTTACTTCCTGTTCCATCAGTCAGCTGACTCAGCTCGCGTTCTGATTGGCTTAAATCCAGTACACGTGACATCACACACTGAGAGTGCTCGGCTGCTCTCGGACGAAACCCCCACACACTAAAGGGTTTATAGACGCAAATATTAAACATGTTCATTATCTACGATCTCTCCTTCCGAGTGGATCGGACCGGACAGAATCACTCTTAACACACTACAGGAACATCAGACACCATGTCGTTTGCAAACATTTTACAATCAGGCCTTTGCTGGCTTTGATGGTAAGGAGGAGATCGGGACAAAAATCAGCCCGATTATCCTGTATTGTGTACCGGCCTTTAGAGATAGGTTGAGGAGTCTAACCATCTGAAGGGAGCTTAGAGAAGAGTCACAAGGAGGCAGCTGAGGTTGTTTGGACATGTGATTTGGTTGCTTCCTAGGCGTCTTTCGTTGGAGGTTCTCCAGACATCCCCAACTGGGAGGAAGTCCGTGAAATACATCAGAAGGAGCTGGAAAGCTTTGCTGGAAAGAGCAACATCTGTAAATAACCTGCAGCCACCATGGTTCAACAGCAGATAAGTGGAATAAATCGGATGGATGGGTTTAAGTAGTTTTCACTCGCAGTAAGGATCCACAGAAAGCATGTTGTCTGGTGTTATTATACGTACATTTATATCATTGATACCATTGAGTTTGATTGCTTTTATAAAAAAATGCATCTATAAAACTTGACTGTCATTGTCCGTGTGTTCTATTTATCAGTAAATCATTTTATAATGTTCCCAGAAGACCTGCAATTATGGCTGGAATTATTATTGACGACCTTCTTTATTAGAACAACATAAATAAATGTTTGGCTGCAGTGTAAACGAACAAAAGAGCTGCTCTTCTGTTGTGTTTAGGGGTTAAACCACATTTGTTACCTGTAATTGCTGATTTACTGGTCCTGTTATCTCCAGAATTTATAAAAGTTGCTAAATTAGGACTAAAATATGAACTGCAATTGGATATATCCCTGGGTCTTAGGCTTTTTAGTTGCACAAGAGCACAAATTATGACTTTATACCTGCAAATATGTGCATGAAAAAGACTCTACGGAACCGTGGATGGATGAAAGAAGGGATTACATGCACCAGTGCATTCTCATATATACATTAATTCAATAAAGAGTGAGATTGAAACTGAAACTAACACCCAGTGGTCTCTGGACGTCTTAATAAGTCTTTCTTTCCAGCTTCACATTCAACCACAGCAGTCACAACAGCCTCAGCCTTCAGAGGAAGGAGGCTGTAGCCGTCTCTCACCTGACAGTTGGGAAACTATAACTCAGACGCTTCAAAGTTTCGTCTTTGATAGAAGTCAGTTTCCAACAAGGACAGAAGTCTGAAGTGTAAATTACCCAGCGAAAGTGTTGCGAACTCCGCGGCTGGTGTGAGGCCCGTATCCATGGCGACTCCATCATCTACTATGCAAGCAGCAGCACCTGGGGGAGCGATAATTGTTGCTCAGTGTGTCGGAGCCTTCGGGGAGGCCTGGCGAGCACCTATGACAGCTCATTTCTGTGGTTCAGATGATTCCCGGCTCCACCGGGGTTTTCTCGGAGACGTCCACCTGGTCCGGTTTTCAGCCCTCGGCGTAATCGCGTCCCCCCCCGTTCGGTCACTCAGCATCCGTAATCATCTGCTCTCTGATTCCTGCACGTAATTATAGAAACTGTGAGCTGTCACACAAGCCCTGCTGCATCAGCTCCATCTCGTAAGACTTCGCTCAAGTTGCATCAGGCGCCAACTTTCCAAGTGTTAAACCTCATGTGGGTCCTCAAGGACACATTATGAAAGCCTCATGCAAGTCTAATGAATTGTTAATTAAAAGGAAAGGAATTAAAGCAAAAGGTAGACAGTGTTTCCTTTTCTTTTTGATTGACATTAGGGTATTTATAGACTTTACAAAGAAATTCAAGGGGTTGTAAAGCTGAAAATCCCAATCAATACAGTATATATGGATGATTTTATTGTTTATATTGTGTTTATTGGTATGTATGTTTCAGTGCTGCTTCTATTGTATTCTGTATTATTGAAACCATTTAGATAAAGGAAGATGTTCCCAGTTTACATTGCAGCATCTCATATCCTGTTAAATGGGGATTTAGGGTTGTGCAAAAAACACATAAATCTGACCTTATGAGAGTTTTAATTTGTTAAAGTATTGGAAATAGAAAGAAACAATCACTGTAATTTCAAATAAATGGAATTAAGTCAGATTAAACCATTTTCCTCGTCTAAAATCCCTCCCTACATATAATAAACTACATGTCAAGTGTCACTTTATTTAGGTAAATCAGGAATTGTGTTATATTTTAAAGGGATTAAATGGTTTATTTGTGGTTCTTTTGCGCGACATCAGTCTTCTATGTGTTATAACATTTATAATATTATATTATATAGATATTATATATTATATTAATATATTAATATCAACTATAATATTACAGTTAAAGTAAAATGTCAGCAGTTTCATGAGCAGATTTATGCTCGTACAAGGTTTCGTATCGCAGAGGAGTTACTTTGCAATCAAATAATGCTTCAGATTAAAAATAAAAACTACCTAGTATCAATGAAGACATTCAGTTTTGTAATCAGCTTCCAGTCCTGAGGAAGGGAAAATGCAGATTCACTCGACTGCTTGTAGAACTGGAGAAAAACTAACCAAAAATGATCAAAAGATACCAAAAAAACAGAGTCAAACTGGGTTATAATATGCACAACCTGGTCTTACTGAGGGTTTGTTCCACATTTCATTGAGAAGTGATAACTCTTGATATGCTGTCATTAATGATCTCCATAGTGGTGCTGCTTTCTAAGAATAATCCCACAATGCACTACAAACATCACATGGAAAAATCACAGTGGAGCTGCAGAAATGATGCAGAATTCATCAATAATGGTCTGAAATCTGAATTTACTCATCGTTTAACTGTCGAGTATCTGTTATATCAAAGCCACAGTGTCGCCTGAAAGCCTAACTACACCCCGAAATCCAGCTTCAACCTTCGATCCACATTTCTTTTTTAAAAAACTGCAGCAGAGGCGTGAGGGGGGCAGAGGCCGGAGGAGGTTCAGCCTCGGGGGGTGAAACTGGCCGACCGGCGTTCACTGTGAATGGACGGCGACGTGGAGCCGGTGGTTAAAGCCAACGGGCAGGTTCTCCTTTTCTCTGCTGGAAAGACGAGGAGTCGGGCTCCTGACACTCGACTGGAGGCAGGACTCTGACTGTTTTCTGTCCTTATGTGAAGGTTACACTGCAAAAACTGTAATAGTGTGATCATGTTATACTCAGACCAAGATCAAGTTGGTCTTTTTACACTTTAAATGGATTATTTAGTGATTTCTAATGAAGATTCTTCAACATAATTCTAATAAATGCCTCGTGTTTGATGAGCAACTTTGTCTTTAAGTTATTTTTAACTGGATAACAGGATCATGTCTCTCTATAGGCTTCTTTTGCATTAACTAGGCTTCACTAAATTGCTTTAAATGTTCATCTTATTACAAGATTGTATGTGCTACAGTGGTATTCCTGTCAAATTAGCTTGCTTCCAAGTTGTTTTGTGTTTTTACATCAGTAGTTTTACTTCTACCTCGATTTTATTGCTCAGAATTATACTTCACTACATTCACAGCTGTAATTGTTGCAGAATTAAAGTATTTTGCATGATAAACTGGAGGAGGATGTGCTGATATTTTGGAAAAGATCGGTGTTATGTGCAAAAACAGAGAGTGCCTCTGCAGCGAGGCCAAATTTCAGTTTGCAAACACATCCAAAATGAAACGGCAAGAGTTCTGGACCCACGTTCTATGGACTGACGCAACACAAATCAACCTGGAAAGCCAAAAACTGTGGATGACCCAAAGCTAGCAGCTCATATCTCAAACACGGCGCTGCCTCTGTTGTGACTCGGGTCTGCGCGGCTGCCAATGGAGCTGGCGTTTGTTGATGATTTCACCGCTGAGAGAAGCAACGGTACGAATGCAGAGGTGTGGAGGAGCATCTGTGGGCTCAGAATCAGAAAAATGCATCAGAGCTCACCGGAGGATCTTTGAGCATTTAACGATGATCCTAAACACCCGTGCAAAGTGTTTTTAATTGGAGGCTGTAGAAAGAACCGCTACAGAAAGTTATCCCTGCCCAGTGCAATAAAGCTGTGCAAAGACTGAGGACTTTATTTTCACATTCAACTTTAATTCGCACCCTGAGACTTCTCATTCTAATATGTTCCTTATTCTATTGTGACCAGTGCAGCCCTATATTAACACTAAAAAGCAACGGCTGCCCTCAAGACAAAGCATCCAATAATGTCCATGTGGGGAAACCTTTAGATAGTCATCAGCTCCGTCTCCATAATGTATTCTTTTATGCTTTTTTTAAGTATCACATTAAAAAAGACTAATGGAAACAGAGGATTAAAAAAAAATACTTGCGCAATTTCACCCCCCAGAAAAGTTTTTATGCCTGCTTGAATTGGTTTTTGACTTTTTCAGAGGTGGAAACCGGTTTTCCCGAATAACTTCTGAAGTTCTGGAACATCTGGAGAGCATGAAACATGGCCACTACCAGCTGACATGAAGGAATAATTGCAGCTTTTCCAATTAAACTAAGGCCCCGTCCACACGAAGGCAAAACGCTTATAGTTTCTAAAATGTTCTTCATAAAGACGGAGCTGTTCCAGTAAATGTGTCCGTCTACATGAATTCACTTGATACGCCTGAAAACGATGTGAAACACATGCCAGGCCTGTTGGTGGCGCTACGACGTCGTAACATGAACAAGCAGAAACTGGCGGCGGGACTTTAGGTGTGCAAAGAAATCTTTATAGGATGTAAACATAGAAATAGGAGTGGACGAGCTGGTAGGACTGTAGTCTGGACGGACGATGAGGTGGAACTATCAGCAGCATACAGAAGAAAATTCGATTCATTACGGACCGATAAAAGGAAATAATTTCTTCTGTCAGAGAGGAAATAAAGGAACAATCCGACTTTTTAACCAGTAGGACGTCCAACGTTACGAGTGCATGTTGCATCTCAAAGCCACAGATCTTTATTGCAGGGAGCTCGCACGACAAGTGGAAGAAACCAATGAAAATCTAGTTTCAACAACAGCTGCAAGCCAGTTATTTACTCAGCTGCTAATTTTATCTATAAAATGTCAGAAAACAGGGGAAAATCATAATTTCTTTTCATGGTGATCTCTTCAAATGTCTTTCTTTTTTGCACAACTATCACTCAAAAATACTCGAAAGCAGCAAACACTACAATCTTCAAAGCAAATATTTGGTATCTTTGCAAAGGAGTTGCTAATGGCTGATGGCTGCAGATTATTTATTGGTCTATTGACTAATCTACGTCAAAGAATCGGGCCTCGTTCTCCAAAGATGAATTTAGAGTTAAGATGTTTTTAAGTTCTGCGCTACAGAAGAAAATTCGATTCATACGAAGCACTATACGGCGCCATTGTTGTCGTCGTTTTCTGAGTTTGGAGCATCTATGGAGAGGTGGAGCTATGACGCAAGAAAAAGAAGCAGACAGGGTGTAACAACGTCAACGCGTAAACGCCGTTTTCAGATCTTTGCACTCTGGGACCTAGGTTCAGACATGATCGTTTTCAGACCCCCAAAACGCCAGTTGGTGTGGACGATACACGGGTTGGATGGACTGCTTGTGGGTTTAGGCCTGGGCTCGTCTTCGTGTGGACGGGGCCTAAATTTCTAAAGATGTCATTTCATTTTTCTGTAAGACGAAGGTGATGTGTTCTGGTTTTTTTCTGTTTTGGTGGTGGATCTTCTGTTTGTTATGGCAAGCAGATGGTTTTCTATCCAAGTCGCAACCTCTCCTTCTGCTTCTTACAGCGATGCATAACGTAACCTTTATCTTCGCCTTTTGAGAGCATAATGCAGCCTTGTTTATTGGCCTTTACAGTTGATGGAAACAAGCCTAATTTGCTTCTTTTCCTTTTATATTTTGCAACATTTCAAAAGTTGGCTTCAAACTCTCTCGACAATTATAAAGAAACGCAGCCACTGAATGCAAAATATAAAAAAAACATAGAGGTCTGTCTCTCCCACGCTGTTCTTTCTACATCAGTGTAAAATCATCCATAAAGCTGAGACTCGGTGCTGTAATGAAGCATCCGTCACGGTATTTCAAATTCAGTGTGCGAAGAAAAACACAGAGCTGTTCAAAAGTGTAGGATCAGGACTTGATCTAACGGTAACTTTCAATGTTGTTGCTGCAAAATCAATATATGAATATTGAAAATATACATCGGAAAAAGGCGGCTTGCCCTCTCCGGGTTGGTGGAGAGTCCCTGCCCCAAGTGGAGGAGTTTAAGTATCTCAGGGTCTTGTTCAGGAGTGAGGGGAGGATAGAGGGTGAGATTGACAGGCGGATCGGTGCAGCGTCTGCAGTCATGCGGTCGCTGTACCGGTCTGTCGTGGTGAAGAAGGAGCTAAGCCAAAAGACGAGGCTCTCTATTTACCGGTCAATCTACGTTCCTACTCTCACCTATGATCATGAGCTTTGGGTCATGACTGAAAGAACGAGATCCCGGATACAAGCGCCTGAAATGAGTTTCCTCCACAGGGTGGCTGGTGCACTCTTCGAGATGGGGTGAGGAGCTCGGAGTAGAGCCGCTACTTCTCCACATCGAGAGGAGTCAGTTGAGGTGGCTTGGACATCTGTTCTGGATGCCTCCTGGACGCCTCCCTGGGGAGGTGTTCCGGGCATGTCCCACCAGGAGGAGACCTTGAGGTAGACCCAGGACATGCTGGAGGGACTATGTCTCTCGGCTGGTCTGGGAACGCCTCGGGGTCCCACCGGAAGGGCTGGAGGAGGTGTCTGGGCGAGGGAAGTCTGGGCCTCTTTGCTTAGACTGCTGCCCCCCCGACCCAGCCCCAGATAAGCAGTAGAAGATGGATGAATGGATGAAAATATACAACAATCTTTATTTGTCAGTTGAATGTTTTTTGGGTTTTTTTTGCAGGGGAGAAAACCTCCAAATGGAATGGAATATTAACCACCAGTTAATTGAGAAGTGTTGTTTTGGAGAAATATGGATAATTAGATTTATGTTAAAATTATATTTGTTTGTTGTGGAAATGAAAGTTATGCGCAAGTTAAATATGCAAGATCTGTTCACTCACATTCCGTCTTCATTCATCTTGGTGAATATTGGATATTCCTGCCACTATACTCACTTCATCAGTTCCGCTTGTTTTCTAACACTGTCAAAGTCACTTTATTTAACCATTTTAATGTCTCTGCTCTTGTCCATTGATCGATCTGCCTGCATGTTCTGAGTCTATCAGCCTCGAGACTGTGTTCTTTAAATTTATTGAAATTCAGCTGTCCCCCTTCCAGACCATTTATCGTGCATCTGTGCTACAATACTGAAACTCATTTCACTCTACACTCTCCTGCTAGTTGTCAGAGTCTGGCAGCGATATTTTGAAGGCCCCAGATATCCTCATAGAAGATTCTGTGGACATTGTTTATGACTTCTTGCTTGTGGGTTGTAGGTGATGTAGCTCCTGTGTTGAATCACGGCATCTTGCTGGTAAATCTTCAGCTTTGCAGCATCTAGCACTTAATCACACCAATGCAATGCCTGGTCTCAGTGTTTCTAAACTGCACCAGTTGACCAGCATTTCCAGAGAGATTCATTTCCCTCCATCGATCCTTACAAACCTGCAAGATCTCATGCCGGTGCTGACTTCGAAGTCAGGTACCCAAGGTTGCAAGAGGATTGGAACTGATGTGGAAAAATCTTTCCTGGCTGTAAGATCAACCCACCAATCCATTGATGCCTGATTTCATCTGGGGCTCAGCTCTAGCATGTCCAAAATAGTTTCATTTAGTGTGCTCATGAATGTCATTCCTTACTTTTACTATACAGTCAGCGGCCACTTTATTAGGTTCACCTTGCTAGTAAAAGGTTGGACCCCTTTTGCCTTCAGAGCTGCCTTAATCCTTCGTGGCGTACTTTCAACAAGGTGTTGGAAACATTCCTCAGAGGTTCTGGTCCATGTTGACATGATAGCATCACACAGCTGCTGCAGATTTGTCGGCTGTACATCCATGATGCCAATCTCCCGTTCCACCACATCCCAAAGGAGCTCTACTGGACTGAGATCTGGGGACTGTGGAGGCCGTTGGAGTCCAGAGAACTCATCGTCATGTTCTAGAAACCAGTTGGAGACGATCTGAGCTTTGAGACATGGAGCATTATCCTGCTGGAAGTAGCATCAGAAGATGGTCCACTGTGGTCATAAAGGGATGGACGTGGTCAGCAGCAACACTCAGGTAGGCTGTGGAGTTTAAACCAGTTGGTGCTAAGAAAACACCCCCCACACCATTAGACCACCAGCAGCAGCCTGAACCGTTGATCCAAGGCAGGATGGATCCATGCTTTCATGTTGTTCTGACCCTACCATCTGAATGTTCAGCTGAAATGGAGACTCATCAGACCAGGCAGCGTTTTTCCATCTTCTACTGTCCAGTTGTGGTGAGCCTGTGTGAATTGTAGCCTCAGTTTCCTGTTCTTAGCTGACAGGAGTGGCCCCCGGTGTGGTCTTCTGCTGCTGTAGCCCATCTTCTCCAAGGTTGTTGTGGTTCAGAGATGGTGTTCTGCATTCCTTGGCTGTAACCAGTGGTTCTTTGAGTTCCTGCTGCCTTTCTATCATCTCCAACCAGTCTGCTCATTCTCCTCCGACCTCTACCACCAACAAGGCTTTTTCATCCACATACGTGCCGCTCACTGGATGTTTCCTCTTCTTGGGACCATCCTCTGTAAACCCTCGAGATGGTTGTGGTGAAAATCCCAGTAGATCAGCAGTTTCTTGAAACACTCAGACCAACAACCATGCCACGTTCAAAGTCACCTTCCTTCCTTATTCTGATGCTCATTTTGAACTTCAGCAGGTTGTCTTGACCACGTCTAGATGACTAAAGGCATTGAGTTGCGGCCATGTGATTGGCTGATTACATAATAATCATAATAAAGTGGCCGGTGAGTGTATCTACACCTTATATACTACCTTACACTATACTTTACTGTTAAAAACAAATAGAACAGTGGGTGGCAGTAACACGGTGGTCAGACTCACTGTGAAAACTGTTCCTGGATCACTGTTGGGGTTTGTTTTCGTCACCCTCTGCTCCCCACTGGGCCGATCTTTAAAGCGCTCTCTTATAGAGGAGCGACGAGACCTGATCCAAGATAACAAACGCAATATCAACTCTGCAGCGTGTTCAGTAATCCAGTTTAGCCATAAATCCATTCCACTTTCACCGGCTGAGCGAAATGTACAAATGTCAATGTCGGTTATTCTGCATGGAAGAGGAGAATAAAGAAATGGAAGTGAAATACGATACCGATTTCAGGTCGGTGCCAGCAGACCAGAGGCGGTTCATCGTGCGCTCAATCAAGTGCTGTTTAGTTCGGCGGAAGGTGTTAAGAAACCGCAGAAGAGCCGTCCTCGCTGCGAGTGGCTCCTCCAGCTAATTGTTTATTCATTTACAGAGAGTGAATAATGAGATCGAAAAACAACAGAGGACAGATGAGCATCTTTCTTGTGCACACAGAAACCTCGCACAAAGAAACCAAAGCCAACAGAAGCACAGCAGATGCAGTAAACAGTCACAGACAAAGAGGAGGCTGCACTCAAACATTTTGCCGTTATTATTGCCAGTATTATGCCAATCTTCAGTCAGCCCTCGATTGTTTCTTCAGACGGAGAAAAAAATATACCAAAGTCGTTTCTTTTGTGAATTGTTCCAACCACTGCAGTCACATCTGACGTCGTAAATACAGGATGGTGTTGTACAAAAAGGAGATCCATGCATTCACAGTGTACTTTCATGATTATATTAACATGCTTTACACTTTTTGTTCCTCTGTGCATCTAAAGAAGCTGCTGCAGAAACTTTTCTTTAATTTAGAATGACGCAGATTATGACCTAAATCACTACGTGGATGAGGAAAAAACAAAAACATAAGTATACGAGGATTTATAACCCAACCGCTGTTCAGTTGCAAACACACACACTTACTGTTGAGTCTACAAAAGGTTTACGCGTCTCCCTACGGGCGCTGGAGACCTTTAGAGCCTGGACACGGTTAGTTGTTTTTAAATTGAAATGTCCCACGTTATAATGCCTCTCCCCGCGGGTATGGAGCTTTAATTTGTTGTCAGGAGGGGAATTTGAGGGGCAAATAAGAGCTCTTTGTCAGCTGATGAAAGACGCAATGTACGAGTACTTTTAAGTAGCACTTGTGTGGGTGCATCTATATATATATACACATATTAGTGCTGTTAACCCAAATTAATTTTAACGGCGTCAATTTTTTTACTGCAAGATTAACTATTATTAGTTTTTTCACAATCTGTGGCCACAGCTAGCAACATTAGAAAAACTACAGGAACCGGCTGTGGACCGGAAACAAAACAATCAACACACCCCACCTATGTTTGGTCTTCCCTGCTCAACAGCTGCTAAAGAGTAGGCTCCCTTTTTGTGTGGATGGCGAGCGCCAGATGCCGAAATGGATGCGAAATAGAGGAGCAGTACAGCCTGGCTTCTAGTATGTTCAAAGGAAGCTTAAGAAAAGGAAAGTATAAACCTAGTTTACTGCTCTACAGGCTGAGTCCTAGTTTACAATGATGTACACTTTGTAGTTTTATTTTGTATTGCCCTGTTTTGATCTCTTAGAAAGGCTTGTTGAAGGGGCTGTTTTTGTGACTAAGTACAGTAATCCCTTGCCATATATGGTCTCACTGTATCGTGGATTTTTAAATTGCATATAAATACGTAGCGTACAGCAGATGAGTAGACACACATATGGAAAACGCAGCTACGGCCGCTTCCTCTGGAGCTAGTCGGTCGCTGATTGATAGGCGGTGATCGAAGCCAGTGTTTATAAGAGTGTGGGGAGGGTTTATAAAGCCTTCAAATATATAGAAATAATACAATAAATATACCGCGGGGGGGTTCTGGAACCTAACCCCCACCACAGACGAGGGATCACTGTATTTATTTCCTCATCCGTTTACTGATCCTGTTACATTGTGTGAGGTTTTGCTTCAGATGTGAATGACTGCTCAAAGTGAGAAAGTTAGTGTGAAATATAACCACACATTGTTTTCAATTAAAAAAAAACATTTGCACAAGGCAAACATAGTCACGTTTCCATGTTGATAAGAGTATAGAATTTAGAATAGATAAAAATGTGCGATTAATTTGCGATTAATCACGAGTTAATTATGACATCCATGCAATTAATCATGATTAAATATTTGAATCGATTCACAGCACTAATATATGTATGAATGACTGTTCTCTTTTAAAATATGGACTTTTTGGGGAAAACCAACATAATATTTATACAAGAAACCTGCCTAAGTGAACACATTCAAAACATACCACACTGCAGCTTCGTTAATATCAAAATAAATGCAAAATCTTGAGGTAATCTCACCTCACAGGTCACTTTGAGCAACACAAATGTGTTTCTTATGCATTGGAATAACTATATCCTCAAATTTGGATGCTGCTCTGACTTATACAGAAATTATTTTAGATTTTTCTTTTGAAACAATTCGAATATTGCCAGTTAATTTACCACTGAGCAGCCTGTAGGACAAAAGTTATATCAGCTATTTAAATTCATGACATAAAAACAGATATTTAGCCAACACTAGCAAATGAATGAATAGTGCTGCAGCTAGCTAATATAGCATAACATTATTAGCTTAAGCTAAAGTCAGCTAGTTAGCCTTTTAGACAGTTAACATCATATATTGTTGCTGCTGTTTAGGTTTGATGCTGCTGTATTGGATGGTAATGTACATAATGTGTTAATAATCTAATATTAGCAGGGCTAAAGTTGGGCAAATCCTTCAAATCTCCATCCTCAGAAGTCCTACTCTTGCTTTTTCTCATATTACAGAACAGGTTTTTGTTATTTTTTGTGTCCAAACCAGTGGATAAACCTCCATATAAGTCCCATGTAAACACTAAATGGAAGTCTGTATGTGTATATTCCTCTGAAAAAACCCACAGAGGCTTATTTTCAATGCCATCATCTGACCTAAACTGTGTCCTTAGACCAGCAAAATGATTTCAAAGCTTTTTAAAGAGTAGCACAGCCCCTATCATCCAAGAAGAGTCAAGTGTCATATTCAATTTAAACTCCGGCGCTGAAAGATAAAACTTTTATCACGAAGATTGTCTGTGGGCCTCTATAACTCTTTCATACTTTTTGACATCTGGTTTGGGACTTGGGAAGGAAAAAACCTATTACTCTTATGTTGTATTTCCACCCCCATGGACCTCCTAACATCCTTTAAACCGGTTTAAAGCTCTGTGGCTTCTAGTAAACAAAGAATTACATTTAAACCTACACAAAGCATATTGGGCGGATCCTTGAGGAATAGCAAACAAGTAAAGTCAATTGTCTGCTTCATTGCAAAACCACTTTTTCCATATAGTATTTTGAATCTGGCATTGTGTATGCCTCCTCCGAAAGCCTGCAATCTTCTTTCTAGGTTCCAAAAAGTAAAAGAGTTCAGCACAGCAGCAGCCGACAAATGACAACTCGGAAACACTTTCTCTTATTAGTGGTGATGCACTTCAGCTGCTGCATATAAATGTCAAGTCTCCCCGGGTCCTGAGTCGCTGGCATCATTTAAACTCACGGAGGATATAATCCACTTAATAAGTGCCAGATTGAACATGTCAAATGTTACCTTTCACGCTGCAGAGTACTACCGAGGCATGAGTCAATCATGAGGCATGTGGACAGGAGCTAAATATAGAGGAGCTTTGCAAAATCTCCAAGAACCACCAACGTGGCCTGATGTCAGCAAAAGCCTCTTTAAAACCAACGTGGTGTTGATGTCAGTGTTAATCTTAGTAAGTTGTTTACCATTTCTGGTTCATTTCTCCAACCAGATTCCTCAGGAGAAGTTGGTAGCATCTCATCAAAAGCACTTCCTGTCTGGGGATTGACCTAGCTGCACAGAACTGAAGCCAAAACTTTGCTGTCATTTGCAGCCTGTGCAGCGGCGATGCTACGCAACACAGGGAGGAGGACCCGCAAGCAAAATGTGTCTGTGCTGAATCCAATTGGGGTTCGTTAACAAGCTGTCAACCGGCAGGTCCAGTCGAACAAGCAGGGTAAAAATCAGGACAAGACAAGGTCAGAAACTAGAAGGCCGAACACCAAGACGAAAGAGTGCAAAGACAAGCTGACAAATAAAGAGACGCAACAGGTTTATATACCGGGTGGGTAATAAGGAAATGAACAGCAGGTGTGTAAGTGGGCGGGGTTATCAGGTGGCAGGAACACACAGGTGACTGCAGATGGGAGTGGCTAAATCTGAAAGGACAGGAGATCCTATTGTGTTGTGACAGGAGCAACAGCCAATTTACATGTTAAATTTAGAGTTATTGACTAAGAAGTAGCTATTTTTAATTTAAAGTCCATGTAAAGAAACAAAAACAGCTCAGACAACTGTGTTTTGAACCAGTGAGCCCAATTTAAAGGATTCAAAACTCACCAAATATCAGAAATTAGGTTTTAAAATAGGAAAAAAAAACAAGACAAACAGCATCCTGAAGGCTGAGTGACAGTTTTTACAGAGTCCAAATGAATTGCATCAACCGTGCAAACAGACCTGAGTTTGTTTAAACTGAACCAAAAAGATTAGATGTAAAAGTCCAAATGTTCATTAAATATTTACATGTCTTTGTGGACTCAGTTACCTACAATAATAAACTAAGTACACAGGGCATCTTACACTGATTGGCGGACATGATGGCAGCAGATGTTTGTGAAATAGTTGGATGAAGGCTGGAAAAGGAAAACTGTCGGTTTAGTTTTGTGGAATTCAATGAGTTGAATTCCACTTGTCTCAGTTTGTACTGCCTGTTACGAAACGGTTGCTGCATAGTTGGGTGTTAGTGGTGATTCTCAGCTCCCCACCAACACAGAATCGGTCCAACTGTTATCATCTTTTTGCACAATTTAATATGGCGATCGAGCTGTTTCGCAAATTCTGCAATCCAGGGAAGATGCACAGTGAGCCAGCAAACTGCAGGCTGTAGTAGGTGTAGTAACTTGAAAATGAGCTGAAGACCCACTGATGCTAATGTGCTTTAGTTTATCCCATCATAAAAATTAGGTATAGTTTAATAGTTTAACAACTGCACAGTTCAGCACTACACAGTTCAGTCTGTTCACGTTTTCAGCAGTGATGCAACATGCGTTAAGAAACAAATCTCTAAATTTTGGTTCTTTCCTAGATTTATTAAAGGTCTTCTGGAAATATTCCAAAATCTGCTGGGTCAAAAATACACAAACAGCAACTTAAATGATCAGTTTTGGTGATGTATAAAACTGTGTTAATAATTTTTTCTTACTTTCATGGCTTCTTAACTTCTCCTAAGTGATTACAGTTGACTACAGCTGCTGACTCCTGAGAGCCAATTTAAATAGGACCCATTAGATCCACTCATTAGACTCAGACACTGCAGTGGGAAAGTCTGAGGAGCTCAGCAAAGATCTGAAGAAGCAAATCATTGACTAGAACCAGTCAGAAAGTAACTTGGAGCCATTTCGAAGCAGCTTCAGATCCTAGAATCATCTGTTTGTAGTATAAAGTTCATGGTTCAGTTGTAATGATTCAGATTGACTACAGCTGCTGACTCATCTGAGTAAATTTAAATAGAAAAGAACCCATTGATCCACTCATTAGACTCAGCCACAAACACTACAGTGGGAAAGTCAGTAGACCAAAGCAGCTTCAGGTCCTAGAATCACCTGTTTGTAGTATAAAGTTCATGGTCCAGGTGTGTTGCTGCCACCATCAGGAAGAAAACACAAACTACCACCTGCTGCTGAGAGACACCTGGTCAGGATGGTCCAGAGTCAACCAGGAACCAGCAGAAAGCAGGTCTGGATGAACCAGAAGCTGCTGGAACACAGCTGTCAGTGTCCACAGGGTTGGACATCAACATGAGCTGAGAGGCTCCATGAAGAAGGAAGTTCTTCCTCTAGAAGCAGAACCTTAAAGCTCCACTGATCACATGGACAAAGAAAAGGCCTTCTGGAGGAAAGTTCTGAGGTCAGATGGAACAAAGACTGGAGGAGAGAAGGTGAGGCCTTCAACCCCAACAACACCAGACCTACCATCCAGCATGGAGGTGGCAGCATCATGCTCTGGGAAAACCTAAAATCACCAGCAGAAGGTTGATGTTGGACACAGCTGGATGTTTCAACAAGACAATGAGCCCAAACACATCAAAGTGGTCAAGAAATGATTCAATCAGGCTAGAATGAAGGTTTTAGACTGGTCCCTCCAAAGTCCTGACTTAAACCCTTAAACTTAAGTGTCAATACCAGCTCTCCAGTGTCTATTTGCATCCACAGAAACTCCTCCTTAACCATGCTGGAGAGTAAATAATGTTAATTTTCTTTGCAGTCATTAGAAAGTGTTTGGTTTTAAGGCTGTGTTCGACAATGTGCTTTAATTTCCTGAGCAGATAGCTCGTTTTTCTGCTGAGTAATTACATCTGAGAGCGTTTTTTTTCTTTTTTTTTTTAAATGTTCCAGCCTTGCATCATTTCTGCTGACCAAAACCCAGCTGTCCAATTACCGCAAGCTGTAATGCCAGAGATATAATAAAGACCAAGATGTATACGCGGCCTTATGAGAAACACTTTCTATTAGCAAAGTACAGTAAACGCTTCAGAACAAACAGGGGGGGAAATGATGCTTAATGCCCTTTGTGTTGGGGCTTAAAGATTAATTAAAGAAGGTAAATGTCTTGCTCTTATAATGAAAGTACAAATTTCCTAACTGGGATAGGAGAGGGTGAAATAAAATCTGCACGAAGAGCATTTCAGAAACCCCCAGGATTAAAGGAAAGATAATTATCAGAGATTATTACGTCAGCCCGTATAGGTCCATAATCCACCATCACATTCATTAGCCACTAAAGAGTCATGCATGTTGGCCAGCTCTGCTTCGATTTCATCTCCAGCAGGATGATTTCCCCCCACCCCACCCTTCCTCTCTCTGTTCTCGGCGATGAATTATTCAAAGGGTGAACTGTGGCTGATGTAAGCCCCATACTTCTGTCATGAATTAAAAATCACATTCGGTGTTCAATTAAACATGAGTGTGCGTAGAAAAGAATGACACAGACCGTTTGTGATGCCGCTCCGCAAATAAACTGTGACTCGGAGAAGGAGGCCGCCATGACGGAGGGAATACGACAAGGGGGCAGCTCAGGGTGTGTGAAGCGGAGATCCTGGTTGCACAGATTGTGTTGATAAAGCTGCCATTTATGATGATTTATGTTGATTTTGTTCATGTTTTAATGTATACAATGCAATAATTATTCCATATTTTGAATCATGCGTGAGTTTTAACCTGCTCATTTCACCCAGTTCTGTCTCTATGGTAGAAACTGATGTACTGTATTCGTTCTTTCCCCAGATTTCCATCTCAAACTTCACATTTCCACTAACTCAATGATTGGTTTTTATTGAGCCGCCTCATAATCCATCCAAAGTTTCTCTTGCAGACAGCCAGACTGAGTTTTTGAGTGAGTAATGTTTATTAACCTTGGATTCTTGTGCCCTTTTCAGAATTAAAACTCTGTCATCACTCCCATGATGAATGATGACATTCACTTTTTGAGCTGAGGATATATGACGAGGCGTGTAATAATTTTTTCCCCGTTTGCTCAGGAAAGACTTTCTGTCTCCTGTTAATTCCTCAAGTACAGACACAAACTGCGCCAACTTTTTCTGGCTTCGCCGTGTCAAAAAAATACTCTTTATGAGTCCGACTGATGCTATTTAAGTAGATATTCTAGCCTTCAGGTTCCTGCTTACATCATCTTATTGCTATGCAGATCTCATGACTTCAGTCATCTTCAAGGCATTTTAGTGTCCGCAGTCGTGTTAAAGCTAAATAACTCAGCAGGAACCATGTCCTGCATCAGCTTCCATTAAATTTTGAATTTTGCTATCCACCGTCATGCTCTTTTTAGTTTAAATGCAGCATTTGACACCACAAACAACATCATTTTGGCTCAAAGCTTGACTGGCTTGATGCTGCCAGTTTTCCCAGCTACCAAAGGATGTTCCCACAACACTGGCTGATTAAAACAGAAAGTTTGAGTAATGTTTTGAGGAAAATACATGTTTTAGGGATGGACAAAATATCGATACAGTGATATGTCGTTGGCCCTCCTTATGTGATATGAGTATTGATACGCTGGCGCCAAATATCCATACTTTAATTAATATAATAAGTTGCTCTAATAAGGTGTTCTAAACTCTGCCAGATTCACCTGGCAGCTGCCATTTCCCCAGCGTCACGACTTAATGACTCCACATGGTGGCGTTTATCACATGAATGAGGGAGACTTGAGTGGAAATGAATTGGCCCAAGAAGAGTTTGTACAGGTATAATGGAGGACAGCAACGCTACCGTAAGAGACGCTTCATCCATGTTTTAAGTGTGGACCCATTTGGGCTTTGGCAACACTGAGGGAACAAGCAAGCTGACAAAGACTACGCCGTATGCAAGAACTAAAAAGTAAAGCACACAGGCAACACCACCAACATGCAAACCCACCTGCAACGCCACCATCCTGAACTCCTGGCCCAGAAAGTGGCTGATGCAGCTAATGTTTCAAGTTAGCCTGCAGCCGTTAGCACAACGTTTAAGGCAAAGCTTCCTTTCTCATCCCTGAGGGCTGCCAGCATTACAACGCTGGGTTCATTTGAAGGACCTCCACCCAGAAGAACCAAGGTATGAATATATCCAAGTTATAAATATGGTGATGCATTGTTATGTGATCGTTTTGAAATATAACGATTATTGCCGTATCGTGATAGTATCGGTATCGTGAGCCATGCATCGTATCGTATCGTCTCATGATGCACCCTGTGATTCCCACCCTTAATGTTCATACCTTCAAATAATGTTCCTATAAGGTTAAAAGTTTTAGCTGCACCATTCAAACGATGTTTTAAGGACTTTATCAGGGCCACAGATTATGTTCTATTTAAGCAATGCTTGAAATCTGTTATGAGGATGTTGTTGAGACCTGGGATGTGAGAACGTTCCTGCAATGTAACAATGTGTTAACTAAAGTAGAACATTTTGCCTGTATAGGATTTTCTTTTAAAAAAACATTTGCACATGAGAACAAACAAAGAACATTTGGAAAACGTTCTTCGGATGTTAGGGAGTAATGCTCTAAATATGCTATCATTGAAAGTTTTAAGAATGCTGTAACCAACATTTCTAGAATTTTTTTAGGGAATGGTATCCTCCTCATTTAGAGGAACATGGCGGGAACAAAAAGAAACCTCAGTAGAATCCCTTTACAGCCTGATGTTCAAACTATGTTGTCAAAACGTTTTTTTTAATGTTACCACAAAAGTTACTTATGTGTTTAAAGAACAACTGACATCGTAGGGAAAACAAGAACAGCCTGCTGAACATTTTGCCTTTTTGTTGAAGGAACGCATTATAGAACGTTCCACAATGACAAAGAAAGGATGTTCATAATGCAATGTTCAGAAAACATTTGCAAGATGTTATCAAGGCCTCAGATGACATATCGTTCTTAATACGACGTTCCTACATGGCAATTCATTAACAAACGTGGAACATTCTGTTGTTTCAGGGATATTCCTGAGGAAACACATTACAGAATGCTCCTCTATGAAACGTTCTTAAACTGTTCTATGATAACGATGGAAGAACATTTTCAAATCTAATGTTTTCCAGATGTTATCAGGACCTCAGATGACAGAACGTTCCTGTAACGTGATCTATTAAAGGTGGAACATTTTGCCTTTTTGTTGAGGGAACACATTATAGAACGTTCCACTTTGATAACAAAGGACAGCTGTTCTCAATAAGAACCTCAGATGACAAAACGTTCTTTATAAGACGTTCCTGTGCTGCGATTTATTAACAAAGGTGGGCCGTTCTGTCTGCAGTGTTTTGAAGATGTCGTTGGAGGAACACATTGTAGAATCTATAAAACGTTCCCACAATGTTCCACATGACAACAAAGGAAGAACGCTTGCAGTGTTCTGAGAATGTTAGGGCGCAACAGTCAAACAATGTTCTCAAAAACATTTTATCAGTTACCACAAAAGATACTTCCAGTGTTCTTTAAAGAACATTGTCCTGCTCTATAATAGCAACGGTCTCGGAACAATTAAAAAAGAACATTCCACCTCAAAACATTTAAAAAAAAAGCTGTTTTCATAAGATCATCACCAAACATTGCTCGAATGTTTCTTTCAGAACATCATTCTGAGGACTAAAGAAAACAATTTCCCACTGACAACATTTCTAAATATTCTAAAAGTGTTTCAAGGACACAAGGTTTCCTGTTGGGTTTGCTCCTACAAAATAAAAGCATGCTTCAGAACGTCAACACTTTGATTTTTTGTCAAAATGTCAAAATGACACCTGCCTGCTCTTAAATCAGCAGTCTGCAGCTAAAGATGCTAATTTAATCTGAGGAACGAAGCTCACTTCCAGACTGAAGGCTGCATCTCCACCAGAGTCCATTAAAGCATGACGTTGTTCTTGTATATCATCTGCTAACTGCCTCCCTGCACCAGGTGAGCATTAAACACAGGCTGATTTTAAGATTCCTCAAGTTCAGACTATTACTCTGTGAGATCACCGGGAGGCTCCTTAAATCTTTTCTCTCCATCCCAAGAACCATATTACAGTCGAGGGTGGTTTGTGGATTCGTCTCACGTCAGCCCTAAAATCTAAAACTTCACAGATCTGCAGCACATTTTCAGTGATATTATACATTTTATTATTTTAAATATCTTTTACTGCTGCTCTGTGTGGCGTGTTCTCACAGGTGCTTTACAAAATACTATTTTACCCAGCTGGAAGAGAACGTTCCCACAACACTTGATAACATTACTTACAACTTCTGATAATTGGATTAAATCATACAGATGATGTTCAGTGATAACGAAGGGGGAACGTTCTCAAACCAACATCCAAGAAATGTTTTCCAGATGTTCTCGAGGTAACTCATTATAAAACGTTCTGTACAGAACATTCTCACAATGTTCTAGATAACAAATGAAGAATGTTCGAGAACTAACATCCCGAAAATGCTTTCCAGATGTTATCAAGGCCTCACATCTTTTATAAAACGTTCCTGCAATGTTCTACGGATGTCTTTGGGATGTTCTTAAGGAGGCACACTGTACTACCTTCTTCTATAAAACATTCTCACAATGTTCCATGATAACGAAGGAAGAACGTTGTCAAATCATTATTCAAAAAGTGTTTTCCAGATGTTGTTGAGGTCTCAGATGGTTTTTGTACAACGATCCTGTAATGTGATATATTAACAAAGGAACAATCTGGGTGCAATGTTCTTGGAATGTTTTAGGGATGTTCTTGAGGAAACACAGAACGTTCTTGTATAAAACATTCTCACAATGTTCCAAGACAACAAAGGAAGAACGTTCTCAAACCATCATCCTAAAAATGTCTTCCAGATGTTGTCGAGGCCTCAGATGACAGAACGTTTTTCATGCAGACCATTTTAGAACATTCCTGTAATGTGACATATTAAAGGTAAAACATTTAGCGGTTTCGTTGAGGGAACATATCGGAGAACGTTTCCAGAATGAAAGGACAAAGAAAGGATGTTCTCAGTGTGACATTCAAAAACTGTTTGAGATGTTATCAAGACCTCAGACGACAGAACGTTCTTTCTCAGATGTTCCTGTACTGCGAGGAATTAACAAAGGTGGAACATTCTGGCTGCAATGTTCTGAAGATGTTTTGGGGATGTTGTTTAGGAAACACTTTATAGAATTAATCAAATGATCCCACAACGTTCTACAATGTTACATGATAACAAAGGAAGAAGAACGTTCCGAGAACTCTTGTAAAACTTCTTAGCATCTGGACTCGCTTGACTTTCTCGAGGACCTTTCATCTCTCGTCCAAGAGGCTTCATCAGTTCTAAACTGACTGGTTTGGAGTTCCAGATTTTTTTCAACCAGTCAGCTTAGAACTGATGAAGCCTCTTGGGCGAGAGGTGAAATGTCTTGGAGAAACTCAAGCAAGTCCAGATGCTACGATTGAAACTACAAGGACGACTGGGGCAGTGGTGGCCTCGTCGTTTGTGAAGCGTACTTGCAACTGGTGGGTCGCCGGTTCGCGTCCCCAGACTGGCAATTGGCCGAGTCACCACCAAAGGCCCCTGAGCAAGGCCCTCAACCCTGGACACCTCCCACTGCTCCTAGTATGGATGGGTCAAATGCAGAAAACTAATTTCCCCAAGGGGACAGATAAAGTATTGATTGTTATTATTAGATTGTGAACCATGACCTGGATGACTGAGAATCTTCTCAGACATGAAACATAGTGGTAGAACTTTACAGACAAGCATTCTAGCTGGGAATACACATTGACTATTGTTGACTAGACTGGACTGGAGATAAGGAAATCAGAGGTAGACATTAAAGAGAAAACAACCCATGCTTTTTTGAACATTTTAAAAGAACAACACCAGAATCTCAGATCCGTAATAATGTACCACACATCTGCAGCAGCCTGTGAACCTTTACAACTCAGCTGAAACCCAAAACAGAGCCGTTGCCTGACAATTTACTACAAAAACCAGCAGGTTTTAATGAGCCCGAGGTAGGAATAAATTGAAGATGGTCTCAGAGAGAAAATATTTCTCAGTCCGTCTGAACACACCAGTTACTGCAACTTATGTTTATTAAACAAAAACACTCGACAACAAAAGCAATCTGTTATCTCTAATGGGTTTAACATCATCCAACACGGCTTTATGCAGAAAACAGGAGCCGAGCTGCTGCTGTGTTTTCAGTCGACAGCCTCTGTGGGCCGTGGGATGTCACCTTGGCCACATCTGGAAGCTGTTTGTTGTGATCTTAAGATCTCCGGTGGATTTCTGAAGAGCCAAGTTCGGTTTGTGTGATGATGTTTGTTTACTTTCTGCCTCCAAGGCTTCGTCTCGTCGTCTCATAAACACCTGAACGCCCTGTCTGAGCTCCACTCTCAGGGTCTGGTATGCGGTTCTCTGACTACATATATTACATCTAGAAAACCTGGGCGCATTTTCTGTTTACCACAATTGTTCACATTTGATTGATCTCAAACGTCCATCGTGTATTTTAGACTGTTGTAAGTCCTGCCACAGCAGCTCTGTAAGCTGGAAATCAGGTTTTTGACTCAGATTGCACTAAAACTTTGGCTTGAAAATGGCACAAATGCACCTTTTCTTGCAGCAGATTGGAATTTGCTTCCTATCACAGACCTGCAATTAATATTCAGAGTTGTTTTTGATCAGTGAAGCTCAATCCTTTTCTAATAATAATTATAGCACAGCCGCCATGTATGGATATTGTGAACAATGCAAATGTTATTGAACATTTACATGAACATATTGTCTTTGAATGTAATGTGACTGAGCTTTTTTTTGGTGACTTTAAAAGGAAAAGTGGAATCTCAGGAGCAAAATCGATCCCTAAAAGCATCAGATAATGTAATTACCTCTGCCATATCTGTCATGGATTCACATTTAGTGCTGCTACTGAGTAATATCTTGCCATATTTTTTAATACCTCATCATGAGAGCGTGTGTGGGATTTAGAGGTGGTGCAGAGATGAAGCCTTCTGTTACTTCTTTTGAAGCCATTCAAATGTGGTCTTTCTACTGTGTTTGAACCATTGAAATCTCAAGGCATAACACATGACGTATTTCAGCCTACGCAGATCCAGCTTGTTGCATATATTTGTACCAAAACAGTCCAGGGACAACAGATGCAAATTAGCTGCTAGCTAACTCTGGTGGAATTATGTTTAAGTGTGCACTGTCACTGCAAAACTAAATGAATAAACTAAACTAATTTAGTTCAGCTTTATTTGTATAGTGCTAATTCACAACATAAGTCAGCCCAAGTCACTGTGTACTAAATTATATTATAGAAAGAAACCCAAGAAATCCAAAGATTGCCTTTTAGAAAACTCTTTGTCAACAGTGAGAAGAAAAAACTCCCATTTTAAAGGTAAAAACATTCGGCAGAACCAGGTACAGGGAGGGAGGATGTCTGCCTCAACTGGTTAGGGTGAGGTTAAATGGGAGAGAGAACGCAAACAGTTCAAATGTCCTACCGACAATGCGGCCTTCACCCCATCCGACCTAATGAACAGGTGCGGCCTCTAGTGCGGCAGCTCCTAACAGCCTCCCAGCTTCTTAGACAACCGGAGATAAGAATGCTGGTCCAACCGTGCGTATGTCACTCAGGAAGGAAAGAGAACTCCGTCACTGTCGCTGTCTGTCGTGTGGAGACCCAAAATGTCATGTGGTCAGAGGGGGTTACCCCAAAAACAAGAGTGCCCTCTGGTGGCTTTTAGAGTAAACCACATTAATTGTCCACCCAGTTAGACTTACATTTTAAAAAAATCCTGGATCCAGACGGTGATCCGGATCAGTCCCAAACTTTCATCATTTGTTCCTTGTCCCATTTCACACATTTCCTGAACATTTCATCCAAATCCGTCCATTACTTTTAGAGTTATTTTGCACACAAACAAAGAAACCAACAAACCAACAAAAAAACAAACCAACCAACGCCCGCCATCATATGACCTCCTTGGCGGCGGTAACAATGCATGAAAGAAGAGTAAACACTGGGGATTTTAGTGTCGCCAGGAGCTGCAAATCAGAAAAGTGTAGCTCTGGAGCTTCAGAAACCCAAAAATTGTGGTTTGCATTGAAAACTACAGGAACTTTCCCAGTGAAAATCATTCATCTCATCATTAATTTATAGGGATAAAACTGTTGAAAATGCAGATAAGATGCCATTTATCTTGCACATACGTATCTAGAGCTCTGGTTAAGAAGTTTTTTTTAGCCAAATGCAGGAAGGTTTCAGAGTTGGAACTGTTTTTCAAGTGAAATCAGACTGTTCTGGTCGGAAAAACAGCAACAGAGGAGCAGAAACTGAACCTGGATGCTCGTGGTCTCAATCAGCAAGAAAATGTTCACGTTACAACCACCTTTATTACAGTTATAGGGGTGTTATTCTTTGGATCCTAGATACTTTTCTGGACTTTTAGTTCTATTTTTTGATCATGTCCTTGTGTGCTTTTCACAACTCGACAGTTATGTGATGGTAAAGGTTTAGCAGGAATGAGGTAGGGATGTTTGCAGGGTTCAGCTAACTGCATCCAATTACTGCAACAACAACAGGAGACAGGACAGGAAAAAGTGAGACCATTTTCTGTCTCGTCTGCACCTGTTATGTCGCTCGATTCGCTTGATTTCGATCACTTCGGACGCTTTTGTAAAAGAAAACGAATGATCCTCTCCCAGGCGGATCATGCAGCAGCTTAATGGAGGCAGTAAAAATACCCCAAACTACATCTTCAAGTCATTTTCTCACTGAGTGCTTCAGCTCATTATCCATATTTGTCACTCGGTCGCACACAAACACACTCGGAGGCAAATCTTCTCCCTGTCAGCTGTTTGACACGTTCCCCACCAGTGGGATCGCCGCTTTTTTCATTTCCATGGTGACGCCGCACCAAACGACATGCTCCCTGTACTTCAGCGTGTATCGTCAGGAGATGAGCACACCGTCGCATGCAGGAGGTTCTGACTGCCTCCCACTCACATGTACATGCATGCACACTCAGACATGCTTTTAATTGCCTGTAATAGGCAGCATGAACACGCTTCCCTTGTCAGCTGCTGCCTGCGCGGTGTGTGGGGAGCTGCTTAATGATCATTACAAACGGAGGAGGAACACCGAGGTGAGCTGGGAGCCAAACGCAGACCTGAGACTTCCTGCGTTACGGTATCGTAGCATGAGGATGATGTAAGAACAACAAAACAAGCAAAAAAAAAGATCAGAAATGCACATGTATTAGCATTTATTTGTCTGAACATTAACATGAAAACAACGGGGTGTGTGCGCACGTGAATCCGGCGGGGAAAGGAGAGGAACTTGTAAAACCGAATGCGCGACCTTACACTGTACGCCTTGTTAGCCTCTCAGCACCCTAATCCCTTTGTAAGCCCGCTAATGATGCTCAGTCGTGCAACAGTTTGTCTGTTTTGACTAAAATCTTCCAGAATAAACAGGGAATGATAATGATTTACCTCGACGGGAGCTTCGCACGCTGCCAAGGACCACCCGGTGAGCTGTTTGTTGTCTGTGACTCACAAAGGGCCCGTTGCCTCTGAAAAATGTGGCATAAGCAGAAGAAATGAGCCAAAAACTTTCTTTCTTTTTTTTTTTTTTTTTTCAGGAGAAAAGATTTAAAGAAGAAAGTTACTCTGGAAATAATAACTGATCCCAGCACAGGAAGCTGTTTACACAAGGGTTCATTGACAGGGCGGTTGTTAATTCATCTTTACCAGTTATAACTTTTGTTGTTTCAGATGTAAACAGAAGTTAATGATTCGTTTCTGCTTTCAGACTCAAGAACATGACTTTTACAGATTATTATTATCTAGTCTTCTTATCATGCATTGACACAAAAACTTGATGCTACAGTCAGCTCACCACTCTGTCGTAGCTTTCTATCTTATTCCTCCATTTTCTGATCAGCTATTTCTTACCGAGCTCTTATGATGATACAGGCTGGTGGTCTACCTGCTGGGCATTGCTGCCTGATGCACCTCCCACCGGTGCCTTTTGTGCACGTGGGCTCCTTTGAACACCTCTCTGGGCATAACCGGGTCATCAGCTGGGGACCGCCAGTAGTGGATGTTTCGCTCCTTTAACCTCAGCACATCTCCTGGTGGCGATGGCAGGGATCTCTCCGTGCCTGCCACCCCCTGCTGATGCCCTGGGTGTTATCTGGCCCCCAACTCATATGCTTCCTCCTTAGCCATAGCCCGGCATTAACTCCGCCAGATGACTTTCCGGCATCCCACGTGGCGGAGCAGGTGAACAGCTGAGGACCCGACGAAGCCCCTGCATCCCACTTCGACTGGGCAGGCGATGGCTTTCCAGCCAGCCTCCCTGCAGTCTTTCTCCAGGCCTGCATACTTAGAACGCTTGCGCTCATCGACAGCCTCCATACCCTCCTCCCATGGGACAGTAAGCTCCACCAAGAGCAGGGGTGGGCAATCCTGGTCCTCGAGGGCCACTATCCTGCATGTTTTAGATGTTTCCCTCTTCCAACACACCTGATTGAAATGATCAGGATCGTTATGAGGCTTCTGCAGAGCTTCATGATGAGCTGATCATTTCAATCAGGTGTGTTGGAAGAGGGAAACAAAACATGCAGGATAGTGGCCCTCGAGGACCAGGATTGGACACCGCTGACCAAGAGGATGGTCTTGTGTGGCTCTGACCACATGACCAGGTCTGGCCGGAGCGATGTTTCTACAGTGTATTGGAGCTGCCTCCCCAGGTCGACCCTCGTAGACCGCTCACTGCCAGGTGAGAGGACTCCTGGTGTTACTCTCTGTTGCCCTTGCGAACAGGATGGGACGTCTGGCTGGAGCGGGAGGTCTGCTATTAGCCTCCTGTCTGCATGACTCCATCACCTCAGCCAGCTTATTATTTGACTGTAAAAGTTCGATCCGTTCACTAAAGTCTAAATATTTTCCTGTCATATTCATTTGTTCTCTTCTATTGCAGGACACTTGCAGCATTGATACTGCTGCATATGGATGCTCTACATAATAAAGTAGGTTAAAGCCTGAGCTCCTTACCTGACCACATGATTTATATGCTTTATTAACTTATTATATTTAGTTTTGCACCTCCAGAGAGAGAATTCTTCAAGCTGAGTTTACTTGTCTGATTAAAGAGAGCAGCTGGTTGTAAAGACATTAAGTTTTAAAATCACCTGTCAGAGTTTCCTCCTTGCAGCGGCCATCTTGTCCTGGAGTTTAGAAAGAAGCCACACCCCCAGAGCTGCTTTTTTATTGTGCCACTGAGTAGGCGGGACAACAGATGTGTCCTGATTGGCCAGTTTAAATTGAAAAGACACGCCCCCTTCCCTATGTATATAAAGCACCTTTACTACATGTTGGATGTAATTTGCAGCCTTTTACTCTTCCTGTTTGGCTCCTCTTTGTTCCTTTTGGAGATTTCTATATTCGTTTAAATTTTCAAGCACATTTGTTTTGTTGCCAGCGTGAAGTTTGTCCTCCACAAGGCCACCTACAGCCCTCCTTGCAAGCAAACTCTGGGTGTGTCTTCAGTATGTGAGCATTTCTGACAATATCCCAAGTTTGTGTTGTTTTTAAGTGAACTTTTATCCCTTAAATAAACCACAGCACCTGTTTTCCTTTGCACAGCGGTCACCCAAATGGCCAAAAATGTTAATTATACCAGTATTAGTCAACAAAACGTCAGATAATTAGTGAAATTAACTGTAAAATAAGGAACCAAAGTATTTCAGCGTGAGATTTTCTTCACTCTCATGCTGAATATATGCAACAACAGCATAAAAGAATTACTGCAAATGAGCTCTTTTGGTTTTCATTGGCCACTTCTCGCCACCACGATGAAATATTTCTATTTCCTCCCCATGTCAGCTCTCCTGGTCAGGTTCGCCGCCTCCAGAAGCCTTACCTCCATATATTTTCTTTAACAATGTGAAACTGCAGACCCACCGGAAAACACTTGAAAAGAATTGAGCCTTCTTTTCAAGTCTGTAAAAAACAAAAGAGTGTGTTCTCTTTCTCCCAGACGGTTTACTTCCCCCCCTGAACAGAGCTCGACAGAAGACTAAAATGAGAGATTATGTTGGAAATGACCAATCAAAAGGGCAGAAAGGCTTCTTTGTGCCGGTGCTTTTTCTCTCGTGGATGCTCCTATCATGTGTGCATGTGTGTGTTTTTTTCTGTGCATGAGTCGTGTGACTAATTAAACGCCAAACAGTCCAGGAAAGGAACAATAGCTGGGGATCGGGGTTCTCCTTAATCACGACACACACACGGTTGTGACTCATTTACTGCTGGAGACTGAGACGAGCTGCACTGCAGAAAAACCCTCCACACAGCTGTTTACTGTCTCGCTCCTTAAGAAGTCTGTTCCTCCAATAGAACGTGACAGCATTCATCATTTCTGCAAGTAACAAGATATGATTGTTTGAGGCACAATTTCCTTCCGTGGCCATAAGAATAAAGGTACTTTTACATCTATAGAGTAAACACTGGTAGTGGCCCATCTCTATATCGCCAAAGAAGACAAAGATAAAATGTCCTGTCAAGATAAGTGGGATTTATATAAGAGAATGTCTTGAACTAGATATACAATGTGATTTTCCTGGGTTGTAAAATTGTGGACGCACCGCCAGAAGATGTGCTGTTTAATGAGCCGCGCTCATGTTTAGCTGTTTTTCTCAACATCCAGTGTCATTCCTCATTTTAATGTATCGTGGTGGGGCAGCAGTGGGCCTCACTTAACCCCTCCGGCAGTTTCTGGTTGCTCCTGTCACGTGTTTCTTCGCTGTAGGCTAGTTTTTCCACTGCAGTATAAAGTCCTGCAGCTGTAGAAGTAGACAGTACAGTTATAATGCCAAAAATTAATAAAAAAAATAAAATTCTTGAAAAAAAAACCTGGAATCAACGTTTTTCCAAGTATACAAGTGTTCCCAATACTGGAAAAAAATGGTGACTCTACACTCTGGATATTTTACTATTTACATTTTTAATTTGCTCCCAAGCTTGTCTTCTATCTGCTTTGTGTAAACACAGCCTGCAGTTCAACCTAGCTCTACCAAAAAGTCCTTGAATTTTTGTCATGTGATTATTGGTTACAGCATGGCTTGCTGGTTTTGGCAAAGACTGAATAATTTTTTTGGTTTTTTTCACAATCTAGTTACAGCAAACAGCTTATTTTTGGTGATTTTTTAAAAATGAGACACGTACAATGAAGTGAGTTTGATAAAATATCACGATTTTAAGCTTAGATTTGGTTATTTTTCAGATGAAGCTGCACTTATGATAAGTTCAAGAGGCGCCAAAAAGCCAAAAATCCCATATTAATATCTCCTTTTATAATTTCCAGCTCTGATAAATGGTTTAACTTGGGTAATTTTATGCAGACAGCATGCCTTTCAAACCTATCAATGGGTTCAGTCCTTGCAGATGTTGCGGTGGGATAGCCTTGATTCCTCACAGATCTGACAGAAATGGGCTGAGAAGCCAGGTTGGACATTGATGTACATTTTAAAACATTAATGCCCTCTTAGCTCGTTTGTCTGCTACATTCATACTAAGTACTCTCAGCTGCCTCTTCTAGCATGTCTGACATGCTTTTACATGCTCTCTACATCGTGTTCTGGATCCTCTCAGTATCTACGTTTTGCTGATGTTATATTTATGTTAGTTTTTCCTCTGGAAGAAGAATACAAATCATTGCTCTGACATGGTTTAATACTGTTCAGGGCCGTTTTGACCCCATTTAAAATGATGGAGATTCAACTGAGGGTCAGAGCGCTGTCCATTTATATAAATTATTTTGTGGTTTGGAACCACTGGGCTATAATCTTTTCATCAGTGCTGATTTTCAAGGTCATTCTCCACGTCTGCATGGAAAACACAGTGTGAGCAGCACATATAGCAGAGCAGGGGTTGCACATGTTCTGGTACAGAGTTGTGCATGCTCAGATCATGATACACAATAACCCCAGATCAGTGGTTCTCAACTGGTTCAGCCTCAGGACCCACTATGTCTCTATTAATAAGAGTCGCGACCCAAATTTTTGAAATTTGCTGTTCCTGTTAACAAACTAAGGTTCATTTGGGTGGAGTCTCAACGCATTTTGATACAATTTAGAAAAATTTCGGCTTTTTTTTGCTCATTTTGGTAGATTTGGACGTTTTTGCTAAGTTTTTGGGGCATATTTTGGCCCATTTTGACAGATTCGGAGCACATTTTGGTTTATTTTTGGCACGTTTTAGCATAAATTTCTCCTATAAGCTGGCAGAGCCGAATCTAGAGGTTAATAGTGGGCAACTACTGGTGTCAGCACCACTAAATATCCTGCTACTGAAAGCAAACTGTGTCATAAGAAACACATCCTTTAAAATAAAAGACTTTATACCACTACTTTTTGCTTCTGTGACCCTCTAAAAATGGCTTCGCGACCCACTTTTGGGTCCCGACCCACCAGTTGAGAACCAATGCCCTAGATGATTAAAAATAAAGAAAAACAGACCTGTGATCATGACCCAAAGCTGCATTTTCAAGCTTTGTAAGTGTGGCATGGACGACACTGGAGCAGTCATCCTGTTGGTGGTGCAAACTGTGCTGTATTGATTAACATAGAAGCCTATTGTTCCATCTGAAGCGCATCTGGCAGTCGACTCAAAAATGCATCTGAAACGAGCCGACATGAAACTGCGCTCCTTGGAAAAACCCGAGGGTTACGCAAAATGCTTAGACTGTTCCAATGAAAACCAAAAACTGCACCTGATTTAAATTTGGCCACTGACATAGTCTCCTTGTGCAGCAATGCTCTGCCCCCAGTGCTCCTGTAATGCTTGTAACGCTCCCTGGAAGCACTCTGTCGCTTCGACTGTGTCAAAACAGGCGAACCTTCAAATTGAATTTCATTTTGCAGAGGAGGAAGGAATGACAGAAGACCAAATCTGGTCGGTGAGGAGCCACGACTGTGTTGTTGCATCAGCTCAGGTCATATCCACTGAATATTTTCCCTCAGGCATCTAAAGAAGGAAACGATAAGCATGTTCCTGCCGCTCCTGACCTGCTCCTCCTCCAGTTTTGGACGCTGCAGGCTCCTCCACTGTTGCGTCTCCTTTGGATGATAGCTGCAGACCCACCTTTCATCGCCATGATGACCCTCCACTTGAAGGTTGGATCATCCAGCTGCTGGCTGACACAAGAATGTGATGCTTTCTTCCCTGTTCCAGTTTGAGCTCCGTGGAGAAATTGCAAAAGTGCACCAACAAGTGGTAAAAAAAAACATGCGTAACACTGATCTTGATGTTGATACCACAACATCACGCGACATCCTGACCCATGACAGTGCAGAGCTCCTTGCACATGTCATCCAAACAGCCTTTTTGATCAACCCTCAAACAGCATCTCCATTAGACTGACTATGCATCACTGACAGTGTAGAAACTTCTGAGGAGTCATTTAACGTATTTTCCACACCTTAAGGCGCACTGGATTATAAGATGCAGTCTCTATTACGGGTCTATTTCTGTACTTAAGCCATACATAAGGCGCACCGGGTTAAAAGGTTCATGCTAATATAAGGAAACGGAAGTAAAACAGTGAGTTTGTTGAACTTTATTCTACTACGTACCGTATTTACAAATACACTCACATTATTTTTTGATCAATCTTCTGTCACAAACCCTTCAAAGTCTTCATCTTCTGTATCTGAATTGAACAGCTTGGCAGTTTCTCCATCCAGCATGCCGGGTTCCCTCTCGTCATTGTCGGAGTCGGTGTCGTTGCCGGGTGGCTGTTCAGCAATGATGCCGGCTTTCGTGAAAGCTCGTACAACAGTCAGAGCAGATACCTTAGTCAGATACCTTGGTTTATCGCTGCCAGCGTACTTAGTGTACGTACTTTACGGACCTATGTTGGCGGGAAATGGTCTGACAGTCAATGAAACAGAGCGCTTGGAATGAAGGGCGCACCGAAAAATAAAGGTTTTTAAGTGGCCTTATAGTGCGGAAAATACGGTAAGCAGAAGTTTGATTGAACATGGCTCATGAAAGGCCATGCTGTATTTGTTTTTGACCACTTTGCTATATAACGTCCATTTTTTGTGTACTTTCTTTTCCAAAAGAGTTTGCTTTCCTTAATTTCTTTACGTTTTGCAAATAAATGACATTTCTTTAAACTTAATCATGTCATGCATCACATTCATTTTAATAAAACAATACTGCAACATGACTCAAATCTTTAACTGGAGATTTATTGGACGTAACTTGAACTGGAGGACTTCATAACAAACACCGGTATGGTCCTTTAAAAGACACCAGCCACCTGCAAGAATTTTTATGCGTTTAATTAATTCTAAAAGTTTAAATATGTTCATCATTAAAAAAAAAAACTGTAGTTACCAGGTGTTTTTAACAGCCTGTCTCCGTAATATGTGTCTCACTCCGTCGGCCTCGAAAATTACAGGATTCCTCCCGGCTGCATCAGTAATGAAAATTAAACCACAAATCTTAAGTAATCAATGTTTATGGCTTCCCGAAGTGATAGATACATAAGTTCTGCTCAGTTAGGTATATTAGAGGAGGAAGAGTCTAAGAGCTGGGAGGCATCTCACTGTTTTTCTTTGTAGATTAGCCTCTACAGCTCCTTCACGCCGACGTGATGTACAGCAGCGGCGCTCGGAAACGCCAGGATGCGATCCATTATCATGACCAGTGACATCTCATTATCAGATCTTCAGCTCATTGGTTGCAGCGCAGCGCCGACACCCTCAGCTGCCACGCCGCTCAATTCCATTTCCGCTGGGCCGAACCCCAACTCTGGATCTATTGCTCTCGCCGCGCCGTGAGTCATTCTGGTTAATAGCATATGTCGGATAGCGTTAGGTTAATGTCAGTAAACAGCTTTAAATAAGAGAACAAAAGCAGGTTTATTGTTTCCCTAAATGGCCGCGACTCCTCAGAGCACAAAGGAAGCGGCGCTGAGGCAATCGGCTGACAGGCATCGATTCAATAATTGTTTCTGACTGTAGAGGACGAGTTGAGGAGTCAGACAGAAATGTGCTCTTGGCGAAAAAGAAAAAAAAAAAGCTTGAATCTCTGTCTGGGAGCTCTCAGCTCATCTGCCCACCCTGGAATCTCATAAACCCCTGCAAAATCCAAAAGAGGCTCACTTGGCTCGCACTAGTGGGCCAGACAAGAAGCGAGCGTGCTGCTATGCGCATGCATGGGAACCTCGACGATAACACTTCCTTTTGTGTGGATGCCCAAAAGGTCTGAAGAGGATAAATGGAGCGAATTACTGGTACTCCGGCGCTCGTCGTCGCTCTCGCCGGAGCCACGTGGCGCTATGACAACAGCTACACACTGATACTTAACACTTACACAGATCTGGAATTAGCTTCCCCCGGAAAACCATCTTCCTGTGAGGATCATCTCCATCCATCAGCTCACACTGATGCTCCCGGCTACTCTCTGTTGTGTAGTTAATTGAAAAGTTATGAGACGACGGGCCCCTGGGCACAGGAACACAGAATAAATGTCCAACTACTGCTTTGACATAGCGGCAAAAACACTTTTTATGTTCCTTTGTGCTTGTTTTGTGTCCTTTTGTTGTCATTTTCAATCTCTTTGTGTTGTATCTACTTGTAGAGGCTCTTTGTGGTTGCTTTAATTTAATTTCGTGACATTCTGCAGATGAAACAGCTTTGGGTGAACTGAAGCTGAACTTAAGGACACTGGAAATGGAAGAAATGCTGTTCGACTGCCGTCCAAAACTTCCTGCAACCATCCGTGTCTTCTATATGAACAAACCCTTGAAGAAGTTAGATCAGGAGAGAGCAAACAGAAGAAGTTCAGGGTGGAAAAGTTCAGATAATAAGCTGAAGGAGTGCACATTTCCACGCCAAGATATGAGCATTAGAATACATGCAGCAGTGAAGGATTTATAGAGGTTATAAAGTGAGGAGTCTCATCAGATTTGCCTTTTTGACTTGAAATAGTCCAAACATTTATCTCCTCTCAGTCCCCAGAAAGAAGCGAGATGGAGAGAATAAAAAGAGAGATATCCCCACAGTCAATTACGACTGTCCTGCCCTGCAGCCGCTGCTGATTATCGGCCGCCCATCTCAGCTCCATCTAAATGATTCCACAGGCTGAGTAAATAAAGACGTCTCTTATCAGGAGGGAGTCCCTGTCTGCGGTGTCCGATCTGACCACTGGGGGCTGCTGTTTCAGTAAGAGATGATGCGGCTCCTTAGGCCCTGATAATGCAGTGGATCTCCATTTCTCTGCATAATCTGAATGCATCTGTGGAATCCGTGTTTGAGTCTGACATCAGGAGCATTTCTCAGGTTTGGTAAGGAATACTGTTTGACCACATGCTGTAAGTTATAGACCAACTCCAAACACGGACAAAATCATGATAAGACTAAGTCTTGCATGAATATCTGTTGCAGCAATTGTGTCTCCTGCAGGACTTACATGGATCAGGCATAACATTATGACCACCTGCCTAATATTGTGTTGGTCCCCCTTATGTGGTCCAAAATGCTCTGAACCATTGGGTATGGACAAGAGGACTTCTCAGGGTGTCCTATGGGGTCTGGAACCAGGACGTTCAGTGGATCCTTTGGGTACTTTTGGCTTGTGCAGTGGGGCCTCTGTCAATCCAACTGGTTCCACTGCATCCTGTTGATGCTTGATCACAATGGGCTGTAGGAAGTCTGGAGGTCACATCAACATGTTGGACCATTGTCATGTTCCTCAACATGTTCCTGATTGGTTGATGTTGTTTCCATGTGGTGGGGTGAATTTTCCTGCAGTGACATCTAGGATTTCCATTAGCATGAGGGAGTGTGTTTGTTCTGGGACAATGTTTATTTGAGTGTTGAAGTCTCATCAACACGGATGCTAAAATCCAAGGTTTTCCATCAGAACACCACATAGTACCAACATGATCAATGCTCTTCACTTCACCTGTCAGTGGTCGTAATGATGTGGCTGATCGGTGTACGACTCATTAGCATTCAGAGCTCAGTGTTAAAGCAGCACTAGAGTGGAACTCCATCCCAAAGAGACACACAAGGTCACATGCAGTTTATTTAGAGCTAATTCAAAGCAATTATTAGTTAGTACTCAGCACTAAAACTCAATTGCACCTCAGTGTCCTCAATCGTTCTGTGCTGAACTTTCCCTGCTGCCCACTGTCACTTATTGCTGTCCTGCCATCACGTACCTGCAGGTATGTCTTCCTCTGGTAGTTTTGCTTTTACAGGTGCATTTTCAGAAAATTAATAAAAGTCTTATATGTCCCTAGAAGGTGTCTTTAAAAGTTTCAGCTCAAAACACCACAAAGACGGTTCATCTCTCCGTTTGGGCTGTTTTTAGTGTTTGTAGCTTTAAAAGCTGCTGACTCCGCCCCCTTCAGGAAGAAAACACGCCCTGTACTTGTGAATGAGATTGTGAGGCCATGGCTTTCTATCACTTCTAACTTTCTCCCTGAGCAATCATTTTATATAAAACTATGGCCGAACTTGCAGCACAAAAATAGTTTCAAATTGTCAGACTACATTGAGTTTGGAAAAAATTGTATTTTAGCGGCAAAAACAGGAGCTTGAAAGTGACTCTGAAATGACTGCTGGTTAACATTCAGTCTGATGAGTTGCGTTTTAGTCACTGTTTCATCCTCCTTCTATTATCTGACAACAAAAACAGAAAAATCTGTAAATAAGAACAGCTACATTTGGAGTTCAGATGTATTGAATCGCAGTTTATGTGAGCACAGAGAGCAGGAGAGAAGCTAACAGATGCTAACATGAAAACACAGTAACCCACCCACCCAGTCCTTGTTTACAATTAAAGTTAATTTTAATTAAATTAAAGTTTCCACCATCTCTGAATGTCCCTCAGTGTTTCAGTTTCCACAGAACTCTGACTTGTGGACACCATCAAAGATAACGTTAGCCACATTAGCTGCACAACATGCTAATATTAAAATGTATCTGTTGTTGTGGGGACTTTGCTATCAGTAATAACAGTAGGGTGATGGGAGTGCATGAAGACTCTTGTGTTCACTCTTGCAGCCAACAGCAGAGGGTTTTGTTCTTGGTTCAGGCATATTCAGAAAGATAATAGACCTGGTGGACTGAGAGGCAGCTGCCCATTCTGATTGGTTCACCTGGAAGCAGTGAGGGGGCGGGGCCACACAGAGTTTGAACTGGGTGATTGTAATAAAATCCTGACTGCCTTGTAAAGCTGGGAGGTAATCTAGTTGGGAAGGCTCTGAGGAATGGCGGTATTAATCATATTCTCTCAGCTTTTATTTTACACCTCAGAGTTTTTAAGGCAAACAAAACGCAATAAAAATGGATTTCCACCATATGGGACCTTTAATCTGTCAGCAGATGTATGCAATTTATACACTGTGCATGCTTTATGTCTGTGCGGCTGCTTTCTATGTTTCTGTGTCAATATGCGGTACAGTGAGGCCTTATTTAGTCCATATTTCTCATTTTATGGTTTTGCATGTCTTTTATTACCAGACTCTCTGTTGTATGTTTTAAATTGCACCTGAAAATGTGTCCTGAATGATGTTTTTATCAACATTAATGCTGTCTGTTCTTGCCGTTATTGTCTCGCCTGCTTGTAAATGAGCTCAATAACTTTGCCATTTCATTCTTAGATTCTGTTTTTAGGACTCTGTAACATCTGTCCAGGGACTGCGGATGAAAAATAGCCTCTTGGCTGCGTCTGGCACATTTACAGCGATGCTTATTGATGTGCGCCGTCCCTGTTAAATAAACCAACAAATGAGTAAATAAATAAAAATAGGCTGTCGATGAGACTGACAGGAGGAACCACAAAGTGAACACCAGCACTGGTTTCTTTTAATCATCAAGGACAATCAGACACCTAATTCTGCGGTTATTATTTTAGCTATTACAGCAAAGATTTCCCTTTTTGGCATCTAAATCTAACTGAACCTTAAAGACAGATCAGAAAAAAAGATGTTTTTTTGACCCCGTTGCAACCCAGGTCTAACTTATTGATTTTAAAAGACATAATGTAAATCCAATTTACATTTGGAACCTGCAATAAAATCTCATGGCAACCCCCAAGGCTGAAACATGAAGTCGACACCTAAGTGCCAAAACCTGCAGTTCCTTGAATGTCCACTTGAGGCCGCCTCTAAAAAGCCAGTCGCCATAGACCTCAATGTTAAAAGTCCAACTTCACAGCAGAAATAAACATGTTTACAAAAATGATTTCCGTCTCCGTAGCTAATTTTCCTAATCATGACAACTGTACAAGGAGGGAAATGTTATAGAAGTGGCCCATTTAAACTGCATTAAGGCTTAAAGTTTTGCAAAGTTGAAAGTGAAGTTGGTCAGAAGGCAGTTATGGCTCAGTGATGTTTCCATATCCAACATCAGCACCACTCACACTCCACCACTGATGTGTTTTGGATTAGCAATTAGGAGGAGATAAAGTGCCCAGATAGATACAGCTGGAGCCACCACAGTTTAAAACCAGTGTTCAGGAAGTCATATCATCTTTATACATGGTCTCTACCTCAAACCTGCAGGTGGGTTTGAAGGCAAGATTTGCCAAAATTGCACCACTTGTCACGGCTGTAAACTAAAAAAACAGAAATAATTATTGGATTTTTTGCTGGTCCATTAACACAGTTAACCGAATCTAAGCTCACATTGTGATCTCTCATCAAAATCAAATTATTCTGCATGTCTCGTTGGGAAAAACACCAAAAATATAACATTTGCAATGATGAGATTCTATAAAAAAAGACAAAACAAAGCAAAAAAGAATTAAAATCAACTTTATTGGCCACATATGTGAACATATACAAAGAATTCGACTCTGGTGCTTTATTTGTTCTCAAACACCTTGAACTTCAAAGGCCGCGGGTTACAGATGGAAATGAGTGTTTAGTTACTACATATAACTATAGTTCAGACAGGACACTTCGTCAGATTTTAACCATTTATTTCAGACTGTCGTGCATTTTGTGTTCTGCTCGAGTGATGCTCTGGAACGATCTGTTCAAGCACGACACAGACGGTCCCTGAGATCTCAAACCCACCCAGCAGAGCGTGATATTAACAGTGTTTAAAAGGATACAGAATGGAGCAGTCTGAATAGGCAGCAGATCTGTACATGCACAGATCTGTCTTACAACAAGGAGGACGAGGAGAAAGCTGACGATCGTGAAGGCTGATGCAGCAGCGATGAGGCGAGCACAGAGAATGGACGCTGCCTCGGTTATAAGGCACGCTAAAAGGGGAGGAGTGGACGGACTACGAGCACGATCGGACAGCATAGACCTTGTGACGAGCCTGGATCCATGCCTGTATGAACGAATGCGAAGCTCCATGTACCTGTAAAACCAAAAGTTTCAGTGCAAAATTAAAGTGAACCAAAGCTTAATACAAAATACACTGATTACCAATGTGGCAAGACAACAGACAAACAAAAAACTGACAGTTCTTGGTGCTTCGTGAAGCCATTAGCAGCTAAAGGTCGGTACACACTACAGGATAGTTGGGCCGATTCTTGACCCAGTATCCTCCTTACCATCAAAGCCAGTAAAGGCCTGATTGTCAGATGTTTGCAAAAGACATGGTGTCTGATGTTTCTGTGGTGTGTTAAGAGTGATTTTGTCCGGTCAGATCTGCTCAGAAGGTCTCGGAAGGAGAGATCGTAGATAATGAACATGTTTAATATTTGCGACTAGAAACCCTGTAGTGTGTGGGGGTTTCCTCCGAGAGCAGCTGAGCACGCTCAATGTGTGATGTCACGTGTACCGGATTTAAGCCAATCAAAACGCGAGCTGACTCAGCTGACTGATGGAACAGGAAGTAAAAACAAACAAGTAGAGTTACCATCGCTCAAAATTTTAATCAGATTGATCATGATGATGGATTAATCCGCACTAACGCGTCAATTTTGACAGCCCTAAAAATCTCTGCCCCTCGGCTCAGAGATCTGGATGGTCTGATGGAAAAACAGCTTCAATTCTAGTAACGAGACACATTTTTGGCAGCAACGGTAACGGAGTTATAATGATGGGAAGAGTAATCAATTAGATTACTGGTTACTGAAGAAAGAAGGCTGTTAGTAACGCTGTTATTTATAGTGCCGTTATTCCCATCATGTTTGTTTACACTGAAGTCACGTTTGACTACGTGAGATTTGGAATATTGAGCGTGAAGAACCTGATAGTCTGCTGAAGAATCGGTTAGTGTGGTTAGCTAACACCACACTATAAGATCAGAGGAGAGAGATCTTGTACGATCTGTCTCTTGTTATCATCAAGTGCGTGGTCTCTAAATCTGGAAGGTTTGAACAATCCTGTAGTGTGTGCCAGCCTTAAGGTGACAAAAATTCAAAAGCTTTTAGGCTGAACTGCAGGCAGTGTTTCCGCAAAGCAAATAGGAGACAAACATCGAAACATGTCTGTGAAGATTCTCAGTCACCCAGGTTGTGGTTATCCTCGGGGTTTCAATCGTAGCATCTGGACTTGCTTGAGTTTCTCCAAGAAGTTTCACCTCCCATCCAAGAAGTTCTGAACTGACTGGTTGGGAGTTCCAGATTTTTATACTCTCCAGGAGCCACTGACACTACTGAAGGTTCCGTCTGCTGTTGTGTGTTGCTGGATGTTGGATACCCACTGTGAGAAGGAAGGACCCAACGACTCACATAATGAGGGGAGGGGCATCACACAGCCAGCAGACTGAAGCTTCTACGGTGTTAACGGATCCTGAAGAGTCTAGAAACCTGGAACTCCCAACCAGTCAGTTTAGAGCTGATGAAGCCTCTTGGATGAGAGGTGGAACGTCCTCGAGGAACTCAAGCAAGTCCGGATGCTACCATTGAAACGATGAGGACGAATATGGAGACAAATTACAAATGTAAGTGCTGTCTATACTGTGTAGATGCACCATTTTTTCCAGTTTTGCTTACACCTGTGGGTAAAATGTTGTGCATGTTGATTACATTTTTCTTCAATTTTGGCCAAATACATCATCAGAAATTCAATGTTTGTTTTCGTTTTTTCATTTGTGACTTTATAACTGTGTCATTCTGCACAAAAGACATTTCTTTTAAGACTTATTTTTGGCCCTTTTTATGCCTTTACTGGTATTGGATAGGACAGTGGACAGAGTGGGGAAGGACATGCGGTAAACACCCGAGGTCGGACTCGAACCCAGGACGGCCGCTGCGCCTCTGCACTTGGGTCGTGCAACGTAACGGTTAGGCTACCATGGTGCCCCTAAAAGACATTTCTGAGTTCTCTCTGCTTTATCATTGTTGTTCTGTTTCCTTAGAGGTGCAGGACTTTATATTGCAGTGAAAAATGAGCCCACAGTGAGTAAAAAATGTGACGGGAGCTAAAAGAAACTGCTTCAAACTGAGACCAACGTCACAGAACAAGTGTTCATACATCGTCCTTCTATGCTTTATTACAGGTGTTGATGTTAATGTTTGTTTACAGCCGTAACACTGTCACCTAGTTTTATTCCTCATCCGCTGAGTAACATAAACCTCGGTTATTTTCATCTGTATGTCAACCCTTTTTAAAATCATTGTTGTTATTATTTAAGCACATCTGCCATCCGAGTTAACGTCCAAACATCGATCCGTGTCAGCCGGGAAGCAACAGTTTATTCCGCCGCTGCAATCAACGGAGAAGATCCTCGAGCTCGGTGGTAATTAGATTATATTTAGAAGGCGACTATTAATAATGCATTCTCCTCATAAATGATGACACATTTCTCTCTGTTACACGAGAGTACATTATGTGAAATATTGATATCTGTGCTCGGTGACACTCCCCAGTGCAGGGCTGGTGATATGATGCATTTTTCACATTGTGATAGTGCTACTTTTTAACCAAAGCAGAGGATCTGAATACTTCTTCTGTTGCTAAAAAATGTGCACTCCATATCAATAAAACAGTGCAAGTGGCGGCGGCTTTCTGTACAAATGACTGTGGCGCCGTTAGGAAATGTTTCTCTCGTCTCCGGCCCGGCTAAGAGATGTACAGAACCTCAAAAGCAAAAACAAATTGTCAGGGGATGAAGAATAAATTGCAGTAACAAAGACGGACAGGGGAAGGTAGGAATAAAAGCATAGAGGTAAATTGGGATGGAAAAAAAAGGTAATGGAAGAGAGAATAGAGGAGGGGACGACAACAGAGCTTCGGTAAGGGGGAGGAAATTGAAATGCAGATGGTTACGTTTCCTGTTAAGCTCTTTCCATATTCTCGGCGTGTAATTTCACCCGCTTCACACTCCTCTCCTCGGCGTTTCTTTTTCATTTCCTTGCTCCCCTCCACTCCTCTCTTTTATCTTCCCCTTCAGCTCCTTTTTATATTCTATCTGCTGCTCCAGCCGGTGTGCCCCCGTCTTTATCTGCCCCACTCTTCCCTCCTTGTTCTTGTCTATCTCCGCGATCCAAACGACAAGTGGCAATGAATTCTCTCCCTGGCAATGAGCTGTCTGCCCCCAGGAGCAGCAGCAATCCTTGGCCAGAAGAAGGGAAGATATCTCTTTTCTTAGATCTTATTATACCTCCTGCTTCAGTTTATGACACTGTCGGGTGAGGCTCCTGCGACTGTACGACGTCTGGAAGAAAGCACAGATTCTATATAACACACACTGTCGTATACAGAACAATGTGTAGGACGACAGGCCTGTGTTGTCCAATCAACACGTGCTCTGCTGTTGGTACTAAAACTAGCCTGAAGACGCATTTCCTAGTCTGTGTTGATAGAAGGCCACAAACAAAACTAGTTCACTTAAAACTACTGCATGTCTGTTTTTAAATGACCCGTACATTAATTAGAGTATTAATGACATTGTAAAATAACCATCTAATAAGGATACTGTATTTATTAAAGTTTATTTAAATAATTACATTTTTTGCCTTCATTTTACATGAGATCATGTGTTTTTTATTTTTTGTATTTTTAATGTTTAATCAAGGATATTCACATGTAAAACTATGACATTACCTACAATATTAATAACAATAAGAATTAAAAATATAATAATAATAATAATAATAATAGTTATTATTAGTAGTAGTATTAGTGTTGTTGTTATATAAATAATAACAATTATTATTGATATAATAATGACAATTGATATATTATCAGCAGTATAATAATAATAATAATTATTATTGTTATTATTATTATTATTGTACTATTATGATTTTAGAATATCTGTCATTTTTAAATTTTAAATTTTTTATCTTTTTAATGTTTAATGAGGGATATTCACATGTGTAAAACTATGACATTACCTACAATATTAATAACAATAAGCATTATTTTAATAATAATAATAATAATAAATATAATAATATAATTATTATTATTATTAATAATAATTATCCATATAATAATAATAATAATAATAATAATAATAATAATAATAATAATTATTATTATTATTATTATTATCATTATTATTATATGGATAATAACAATTATTATTGATATAATAATAACAATTGATATATTATCAGCAGTATTATAACATAATAATAATAATAATTATAATAGTATAATATTATTATACTATTATGATTTTAGAAACATATCCATCATTTTTTTTATTTTTTTTATGTATTTTTAATGTTTAATGAAGGATAATCACGTGTAAAACTATGACATTACCTACAATAGTAATAACAATAAGTATTATTCATATAATAATTATAATAACTAATATATTATTGACAATATATTGTTATTATTATTATTATTATTATTAATAAATATATTTACAGTATCACATTAAAGTAGTACCAATGAATTTAACTGTTCACTATTAAATTGGAAAATTTCTTTAGAATAATGATAAATGTGAAAATATATTTAACATTAATTACTATGTAATTTTATTTTTTATGTAAAAATTATACTTATACTTTACAGGTACAATATTTTCATTTTTTTAAAAAAAGTTAAATTAATGGGTATTGACAGTTTTACATGATATTTTGTTTGCTAAATCAGAGTCTATTTTTGTATTCTAAATAATGTAAATGTATGTGTAAGTATATGTGTGTATTTTAAAAATAAAGAAAACATAAGTAAAAATGACACGGGGAACATTCAGTGAAGCTACAGATGTTCTTAACAGTGTTAAGACGTCGGAGCAGACTGATAACATGAGCCACACATGCTGCAGCTCTAAAGTGGATTTATGGGCTTTTTAAAGGGTTTATGTCTCAGCAAATGAGTCCTCCATGTAGCCATCATTTCACAGTCACGCCACCGCTTATTTTAGACGTGGCGGCACTTAATTCAAAGTGGATCTATCTGGCAATTAGTCACCTTTCCACTGGCGACGCAGAGCAAACCTCCTCATTGTTCCTCTACATCACAATTACAAGATCAGAACCAGTGATATGTGGACTGTAAATCAGTTTCCGTGCCATATCGTATGTTGAAGCCTTGACACGGAGGCATAAATCCAGCTCAGGTCCGGCAATCAAATAAAAGCTCTTCATCATGGTCCATCTCCAGTGTGCTGTTTATCACCACGGGCTCGTCTGCTCACACGTATGAACTCTTTGTACGCAGCTCTGCCACATAATCAATAGCAAACACTAAACGGTAGTTCAGAACACTTTGCAACGCATCCCGAAATTCAATACTGACTGGTTGGAAATGGTCCTTAAATGCGGGTACAGTGGCGAAAAAAGTGGAGTAAAAACGGTGCATTTAAGCCAAACAGCAGAGACGTCTAACAAAACCGAGAAGCAGTCGTGTGCAGCTTTAAAAAACAACTGGAGAACACGCACATATTGTATTGTTAGAGCTTTCAGTTTGTCTGGAGGGTCTAAATTAACAGCTTGCTTGATGTCTGTCATCACATTCCTTATTTTTACGGAGCACGTTTCAAAAATAGTCGCTATTTTTAGCCGTTTTGACCCGACAGAGATCCGACTGATTCTCTAAACCACCCGTCCAGACAGCGTTTTTGAGGGAAAGCTTTTTTTTTGTTTGTCTGTTTTTTTTTGGCAGTGATTCTGATTAATTAATAATACAGTATCCTGAACTCTGACTCTTTGAAGTGCAGTTATTATTGCTGCCTCTGTGCTGCTGACAGCTGTGGCTGCGGGCGTCGTGTTTCCAGGTTGTCGGTCCCGTTTCCGTCCCAGGATGCCTCGACGGGATTTCGTCATGTTTGGCAGGAATGTTCACTCAGACTCAAAGAAGACCGGATTCGAATTTGGCGGATGAATCAAGAATTTATACGACAATTACGCCAAATATCGAGTAGGATTACTGGATGACATTTTACATCCAGAAGGTCAAAGCTCAACACGACTTGAGTTCACTCAATGACCAGGATTCAGCCTTCTTTCTTCTCCTTCTTTTATTTCTGAACGTTTCAGGTCAATACAGGTGAAAAACCTGAACACAAACACAAAGAAATTCAAGTAAATGCAACCCAAGAAACCAGAACCAACTGGAAAAGCCCTCATAGAGCGCAGACCTCCGCCAAGCAGCTTCAGTCCACCCCAACACAATCTCCCAAAGTATCATAGTGTAGTCCAGTGAAATCAACACTGGACAGGACACAGAAATATATGTTGGTTCTTTATTCTGAATAAATTAACTGGAGGATGCTCAATGGATAAAATAAGTAGGATAAAACCAGAAATGTTCCTCTTGAGAATCTGGTTTGGTTTTGCTAAACAGGACTTCTGTTGTAGCTGCGTTTGAGGACAAACAGCTCTATGTGAAAAACAACTACTTAGTTTTAACAAGACGTCCCAATTTACAGCTTTGTGACAAGAAATAAGCAGCAGGAGATTTCAGCAAGATGAAATAAGGCTAACCTTAAGGCCAAGTACGGTGTAGTTCCAAGTAGCCTAGAGTGGCTAAGTTAGCTAACCAACAGTATGGTAGCTTAGCTGCTTTACAAACCTAATATCAGGGCTGGTCCCCAATATATGAATATCTGAATATTGGTTGGTTGTGGTGGTATTCGGATAATAATTTTGATATTCAAAATGTCCTGCTGCTGAGTGCCGCCGAGCGCCACCGAGCGCCGCTGAGGCTCTAGAACAGGGGTGTCAAACTGAAATACACAGCGGGCCAAATCTGAAAACCTGGACATAGTCGCGGGCCAACATTATATTATTATAATATGTATATATATAATATTATAATATATATTATAATTATAATTATCAACATTATTATATTGATATATTGATATTATATATAAATAAAACTAGCCTTTACAGCAGCCTCACTTTGTGATATGGCTTTTTTGAACATAGTCTGTTGTGAAACCAAACTTCTTTTCATCTACTTTCTGGCTCCTTTGACTCACGTCCAGGTCCTTGTACTTGTCCTGGTGTTTCATAGTGTCGTCTAATGTTGTTCTCCGTGGTTATCGCCACGTTGGCTCCACATACTAGATGGGGTTGGTCTGAATAGCAGTAGGTGAGCGCTGGATATTCTGGTCCAGTTACTGACAAATATCTGAATATTTGGGTCGTGCAGCCGCGGTGGCCGGGACCGGGGGTGGCGGCGAGGGCGAAGGGAAAGTGTGTTCGTCGGAATCCGACGGCATTAGCGTGAATATCTCCTGCTGGTGGTGACACAGTAGCAGCGTCCTGGCGTGCCGCTGGTGCAGATGCTAAGTCAGGTGGCGGAGGCGGAGGGGTGGAGGTGGTTGGGTCAGTAGTAGTGTGCGGTTGCTATGACTACTGTCAACAGAGGAGAGGGTGTTTATGGGTCCTGTCCTGATTGACGCCATATGTCTATGATTGACGCGCCGATACAGAGCAGAGCATTCTGGGATTTGTAGTATTAGCGATACATGCGCTGCATAATACCGGCGGGCCAGCTTTAGTAGTCATCTGGTATTACCTCGCGGGCCAAATATAATTACACTGCGGGCCAAATTTGGCCCGCGGGCCAGAGTTTGACACCTATGCTCTAGAACGTCGCTGTGGTTCTAGTACGCGGACCTGCCAACTAAGGTGTTAGGCTCTGGTGTCACAAACTCAAAAGGCTTTCCAACAGCACAGAGTTTCAACTTTGGGTAGATAAAAATAAAAGCAGAATAGCACTCAGAGAGCACAGACCTCCACCAAGCAGCTTCAGTCCACCCCAACACAATCTCCCAATGACAAAGTATCCTTAAATTAAAAAACAATCCTGGATCCAGACGGTGATCCGGATCACTCTCAACATTTCATCATTTCTTCTTTGTCCCATTTCACACATTTCCTGAACATTTCATCCAAATACATCCAGAACCTTTCAAGTTATTTTGAACACAGACAAACAAACAAACCAACGCCGGCAAAAACACGACCTCCTTGGTGGAGGTAATCAACATAACCCAAAATCAATACTTAATGTTTAAGCTACTAGAAATTAAAATTTAAAATTTGAATAGAATAGAATAGAATACTTTTATTGTCATTGTCCCATCAGAAGAACAACGAAATTTAAACAGTAGCAATATAGTAGCAATAAAACAGTTACATTTGAAGGTTTATTCCATCAAAAACTATGCATAGTTCATTTTTGTGCCGGTGTCTGCGGGCTAGAAAAGTTTCCCTTTGGAGTGAACAAGGGGTCACAAACCATCTGGAAAATGCAGCCTCTTCTGCTGCAGACTCAGAACTGCCAGACAATCAACCACAAGTCAGTGACTACATATTGACCACCGTGCTGCTGGGTTTCAATGTAGCATAAGAAGCTTACTGTACTTTTGTACTCATCCAGAGCCCACTCTTAATTAAACCCAACAGTGTCCCTCATAATAACGAGCCTGTTGTGATGCTGTCCTCCTTCATGGTTCAATGGGAATACATCCCAGTTCAGTGTCCACTATTATTGTTTGAATAAAGCAGTTATTATTCCACAGGTGAAGAGACCATCTGATGAGCTGGTCCTCTGAGGAGATGACCGAGCTCAGAGCAAAGGGATGCCGATAATTCGACACAAAGGAGCGACAAGTGGTTTCGACAAGCCGCAATGAAAACACAACACATCCTTCTGAGCTGCAAACTTCAAAAGACAAAGTTGCCTGAAACTATTTATGAAGCTGCAAATGGCAGTTGTGGTCTCCTCTGCAGTTTCTCCTCTCTGGCGTCTCCGGTGGAGTTTCAGACTGTCCCCGTCCTGCAGCTTCTCCGCTTGTCAATTATGTTGCCTGTGATTCAGTGCGCCTCTGATTATTCCTCCGCTCGTGTGCTCTCTGTGTACTTCTTTGTCTTCGCCGAGACAGAAAGAAGGATCCCTTATTCCCTCCTCATGCATGAACGCCAGCTCTTTATAAGTCACCCCTGTGGAGACGGACGTGGAGGAGGATGGAAAGTTTTATTGTGTGCGCCGGATAAACAGACAAAAGAAGAAGAAAAAAAAAGCAACAACAGAGCAAAATAGTGGAAACACCGACGCTCCAAGCGAAACACGATTACAATATCTGAAAAGAAAAGGGAAGGGGAGACGTGTTCGGGTTCAAAACAAACTTCTTGGGAACATTTTTTTATGTTACATCTCAGTTAAATGTGGAAATACTCTCTGGGATTTGGTCAGTAGCTCTGAGCTAAACGTTGTTGTTAAAGGGTGAATTCCTAAACCACCTGGGATCCCGAGGTAATACCGGCGCCCTGAGAATAAGGCCTTAGAGGATTGTTTCGATAAGTAAGCACTACACTCCAAGTAATACACAAGGAGTCACAAATTGCATCACCTGAGCTTCTTGAAACTCTCTTTCATGACTTCCCTCCCACTCTGGTTTAGTCTGTCTGCCTGCCGCAGCTCACTATGAATTTATTCATCCTGCCGCCGGTGTGGAGCTTCAGAGGGAGCAGCGACCTCAGACGTCGAGGTCAACATTCAGCTGCAGTCACAGTCCTCCGAAGTTTCAGCTCCCTTCTCCTGGCGACGACTTTCCCCGGTCACCTCTCCGCAGAACTTGACTCCGGCTGCTTCCAAATGCCCAGCGACTTTAAACTGTCGAGTTCTTTGGTAGAAATATGAACGAAAAGTCGGATAAAATGTCCCTTGGTTTTCTTTCAATGAATTCAGAGGCAGAACCGGGAATCAAGAACTGCCCGAGGTCATCGGGGTAAATCCACAGAAAAGATCAATAAAAAATCTGGCAGGAAGGGTGCAAGAAAAACAATCAAAATAATAGCAAATATCTGTAAAATAATGACATTTTAACAGTTTTAAATACAGTACAATTGTGTTATTTTATGGTCACACATTTGTAAAATTACTGTTTGTTAAAATACAGCTGTGGTTTAGTGACCAATACACAGTAACGTCTGTTTTCTGTTGATTTTTTTTAAATACAATTAAAATGGAAATTATGTTTTTCTGTGATTTTGCTAGATAACTTTGGGGGAAATCTGTAAAATAGCAGTTAAAAATGTTTTACAAGTCCTTAATAAATCTGTTTTCAAATAACAGCAAATATCTGTAAAATGATAATATTTCTGCGATATTTTTATTTTTTCTGATTTAAATACAGTAAAAAAATTGGGTAATTTTATGATCAAGTGTTGAAAAAGAACAAATTACCATTTTAAAAATATACATTTTTGACGTGGACATATTTACAGTCTTGGTCTGTTTTTATTTTTGTAGTTTTACTAGATATTATCTGTAATTTAACAAAAACAGGAAAATAACAGTTACATTTTTCACCATTTTTTAATCCTCAGTATACATTGTCTGACAAATTACAGCAAAAATCTGCTAATATTATTTTTTTCTATTTATTTACTGTGCAAAACCCCCATGCCCTTTAAGAAAAATCTATTAAGGCGAAAAAGTTTTTAATCTTTTTATTTATTTATTTAGTTTCTTGGTTTCTTTTTGTTTTGTTTTGGTGTCTTTCCCCTTAAATTATCCAGGTCTCAATACACTGAGGTCCAACTGTTTCAATCAGTCTCATGAAAGCATGCGAATGTAGTGCATAACTGTAGAATTTAAACTGCTCAGATCAGTAAAATATTCATTTTGATTGCGTGGCCTTGGCGTCCTTCATGGTACCTGTGGCCCTGAACAAGTCTCTCTCCTCTCTGGATCCTGTTCGCCCCCATCCTCCACTCACTGTGATACTTTCTGCATCACTGCTTTGGTCTCTTTATGGCTTTTTCCTTTGCACTTCTGTCTGACACGATCTCTCCGGGTTCACTGAAACTCTCCAGCTGTGGCCCTTGAGGTCTCTATCGCTGGCCGTTCACAGAGCTGGAACTTCATTCTAACAATGCAGGTGTCACATCTGGACGACTTCATCTGCAGGTGTTTACAAGCCAGAGTGCTGCTCAGCCTGTAATTGTTACAATGCAGCTGGGTCCATTAGTATTTGGACAGTTTTCATAATTTTGCCTCCATGACAATGGGTTTGAAATGAAGCAATCAAGCAATTTTCAGGTTTAATTTGGGCAGTTTGAGCAAAATTGGGTTAACCGTTATGGAATTACAGCCGTTTATGGCAAAGTTCCTCCAGTTTCAGAGGCTTAGAAGCAACTACAACAGTCAAAGACATTTTTGAAGGGGTTGGACTCCGATCCTGTTTGTAATATTCATGGACGGGTTCCCAGAGTGCAGCTTGGATGAGAAAGTCATCCAGTTCAGGAACCTCAGAGTCGTGTCTCTCCTTCTTTGCAGATGATGTGGTTTTGTTGGCTTCAGACCATGACCTCCAGCGCTCACTGAGCCGACTGAGAGTCAGCGCCTCCAAGTCTGAGGCTAAGGTTCTCTGTTGGAAATCAGTGGACTGATCACTCTGGGTTGGGATGGAGTTGTTGCCCCACATGACGGAGTTTAAGTATATCAAGTGTTTTGTTCACAAGTAATGGGAAAATGGAGCAACTTCCACCCAGAAGACCAGAGTTTGCGTCCCACGATGGATTAAAGACAATCAGTCTCAGAATTAAGCATAGTTTTCTGTCGTCGTTTACCTTTGGTTTTGACTTGCTTTAACAAAACTACATGGTTTGGTTTGGGAAAATGTTTGCTTAAGGTTGGGCAACAAAATCACTCGGTTAGGGTTTGGAACCATGTTGTGATCTGGGTTGAAATATGAGTTCTCACTACTTGTTTGAAGCTTCTCCTCCATTTTCTGAGTTATCAGTTATCAGAGTCACAAGTCCAACCCCAACTAATACATCATTGGCTGTAAACTACATGGCACAGATACACTAGTTAGAAATCTATTTGTGAAACGTCATGGTAGTTGGTCAAGGTCAAGGTCAAGGTCAAGGTCAAATTGATTTATAAAGCACATTTACAACAACACAAGCTACCCAAAGTGCCGTACAAGCCAAATACAAATAACATATGAAACAGGCATTAAAATTAAAAATTAAAATACAGTAAAACCATATAGACCACAATAAAAACACAACAATAAACCAAATAAAAACAAATGCTCAGGTCAACCTGTGGTAAAAGCCAGTCTATGAAGGTGTGTCTTCAGTAAAGATTTAAAACGCTCCAGTGTTTGAGCAGATCTAATATTTAAGAGCAGGCTAATCCTGAGTCTGGGACCCACCACAGAAAAGGCTCCGTCACCTCGAGGTTTGAGTTTTGTCCTTGGAGTGGTTAAAATCAGCTTAAAACTGGACCTCATGGATCTAGCTGGAAACGTGGCCATGGTTTCTTGCTGGGAATCTGAATTGATCCCCCTGAGTTGGGGTTGAGTTGTTGTCCCTGAGGAGTTGAAGTATCTTGGGATCTTGTTCACGAATGATGGGAAAAGGGAGTCCAGTACAGAAAGATAGGTTGGTGCAACACTGGCAGTAATGTGGGTGTTATACCAGAAAGTTGTGGTGCATGTTTACCCAGGCCCATATCATACCTTATAGTCTTACAGCACTTAGTCTGAAGTGCCAACGTTCATTCAGAGACACAAAACACACGGTCCATTTCCTTGTATGTGATCACTTGTTTGGCAAATAAGAAAGGCATGAATGTAGTCTGAAGGCACAACCTGTCATTTACCAGTCGATTCATGTTCCAGCCCTCATCTATGGTCACTAGATCTGGGTAGCAACTGAAAAAATAAGACTGTGAATACAAATGGCTGAAAGAATTTCCTTCGTAGGGTTGCTTGGAGTAGAACTGGTGCTCCTTCATGTTGAAAAGAGCCAGCTGAAGTGGTTCAGCATCTGATGCGGCACCTTCCATCTGGAGGTTTTCTGGGCATCTGGGAGGAGACCTAGAAGTCTCTGGTGGGACTACATATCTCATCTGGCCTAGGAACACCTCGGGATCCTCTAATTGTAGGGAAAGAAACTGTGTAGTTACACCTAAGGCATAAAAAAACCACCTTCAGGTAAAAGAAACTTCCAAATATGCAACCCTGATACATATTTCTGGGACTTTAGTGATGTTCTGCTCAGCCTGCTTCCACCAAGACCCATTTGAAAGTAACTGGACAACCGACTAATACTCAGTTTGATCACCAGCGGCCTGTTTCATTTGTTGTTTGGCAAAAAACTGAAGAAGATAAAATGTCTGGAGTTGATGCCAAATGCAAATTTTGTATTTTTCATCTGTTCAGTACGGATTTGTATCACTGTTTAAATAATTACGGTTGAGGGTAGTCCACATTCCACATTTACTCTCTAATAGACCTTTTCCTCATGGTTTGACCTTCACATTGCCAAGTCCAAGCTTCCTGAGACACATTTCGTGTTGTATCAGGCAAGTAAGAAAGACATGAGTGTAGTTATTGACAGATAAGAAGTGACTGACACGGCTGACTGGCTTGTTCTGCTGCCTGTGTGGGAGGCGGCACATGCTCCCAGCCAAGACTGCCTCGGAACAGAATTAATAAAAAGAAACCCTCTTGTGTTCAGCAGTCCTGATCAAATTATTCCTATGATCAAGAAAGAGCAATAATTTGATTATTTTGAACACTCATTGTCTGTAAACTGAGCCATTTTGGACGGTCGCTGCCGGTTTTTAAATGATATGTGGTTTTTTTTTTTCGTGCTCCAAAATTAATTCTCCCTGTGTTTTATTAAACCAGAAGCAGTCTGTCCTTCACACATTTCCCCCCTCCTTCTTTGTCTCACAGGAGCTTTTAGTGCGCTTTTGGAGTTTGCGAATAGTAAAAACGCAGCTTCTGGTTGGCTAGATAGATGAGTGTGCGTGATTTTTTTTTTTTTCTGTTGGAGAGCATGCATTGGGAACACTTGAGAGAGACAGACAGACAGAGAGAGAGAGAGAGAGAAAAGAGGCTGATTGAGGGAAAGGGAATGGAAGGGCGAGCTGGCATTTGGCTGAGATATTCTCTGCAGTTGAGCTCCCTTTCCATCCGTGGAGGCCAGCTCTTTATCTGCTGCCTCTGTGGGCAGCCGGAGACACAGAGATGGTGGGACGAGGGGGGGAAGGTGGTGGGCGCCATTACCCGAAACGACCTGGAAGAAGTAAAGGAGAACGACGGAGAGAGACAGAAAGAGAGAAAGAAAGAAGTGGGAGAATGAAACTTCAAAAGGAGAGGGGAGGTTTTATCTCCAGGAAAATAATCTGAGAACAGAAGTATAGGTTTATTGACATGTGTACGGTGCATTGCAAGACAAACTGCTGACTTCCTTACAGCAACACTGGGTAACTTTCTGAAGAAATAACACAACATTTCTCTTGAATTCATAAGTAATGAAACACAAACCAGCGTGTTGGCTTCATTGTCCAAATGTGAACTTTGAAGTCTTCCCTATATACATACTTAATATGAGTCAAGACAGACATGGATGTAAATTAATTCTAATTCAGTAATTCTAGTTCATAGTCTTGGCAAGTTCTTTGATCATTTGAAGACCCCATTCTGTGAAAATCAGGTCTTTGACCTTGCCAACATGTCCATATGGTGTTTTTTGTATGCCATCATGAGTGAAATAAGCAGTTAACATCACGGCTGAGTATTTTCCACCTTGAAACAGATTCAGGCTTCCAGGGTTTCATACATAACTAGAAAAGCCCTCAGAGAGCTCATACCTCCACCAAGGAGCTTCAGTCCACCCCCAACACAATCTCCCAGTTCACATATTTTGTATGGAACATTACAGATACAAATGTAATTACAGACAGTTCAAATGTCCTACCAACAATGCGGCCTTCACCCCATCCGACCTAATGAACAGGCGCGGCCTCTAGCGCGGCAGCTCCTAACAGCCTCCCAGCTTCTTAGACAACCAGAGATAAGAATGCCAGCCCAACCGTGCGCATGTCGCTCAGGAAGGAAAGAGAACTCCGTCATTGTCGCTGTCTGTCACGTGGAGACCCAAATGTCATGTGGTCAGAGGGGGTTACCCCAAAAACAAGAGTTCCCTCTGGTGGCTTTTAGAGTAAACCGCATTTAATTGTCCACCTGGTTACACTTACATTAAAATAAAATTCCTGGATCCAGACGGTGATCCGGATCAATCCCAAAATGTCATCATTTGTTCCTTGTCCCATTTCACACATTTCCTGAAAATTTCATCCAAATCCATCCATGAATTTTTGAGGTATTTTGCACACAAACAAACGCCAGCCATCACATAACCTGCTTGGTGGAGGTAACAAACCAAAAGAACCAGTCATGTCAGCTTGTAGGTTGGGGCCTTCGGTGACAATATTCGTTTTCTGAATTGGTTTACAGGTCAAGCATGTACGGCTGAATTACTCAAATATTACAACTTGTCATTGTGTAGCAGCGTAGAGTAGTTTTACAGTGTTTGAGCAGAGCTGTAGAGTCACATCTAAGTCATTTTAAAGCATGAAGTTACTATTTTAATGGAAAACGACTTCTAAATATGTAACTTTGACACACAACGATGATTTTTAGGTGTTAAATCAATGATCTGAAAGGGTGTTTAATGGCTATGCTGATGTTGCCATAAGATTTTAAACATTCTGGAAGATAAAACTTACTTTATATTCCTTATAAGGCAGTAATTGTTGTACTACAGCGCTGCCACTGTATATTTTTGGTCCTTTATATTATGCAGAAATCATGTGACACTTCAACCACCAGTTATTATGAAAACATCTGCTCAGTTAACATTATGCATACGGCAATGCTCATATTTGGTTAAATGTCCTTTTGACCATTTCCACCTCAGCTAGGTGCTTTGGGTAGCTGTTCACAAGCTTCCAATTGCATCCTTGAACCTCCTCTTGACAGAATCAGTGCAGTTCAACCCAATTTGTTGACTTTCTGACACAGACTTGTTTCTTCATCAGTCCACAGGATCTTGATGGTTTAAGTCAGGACTTTTTGGGAGGCCAGTCTAAAACCTTCATTCCAGCCTGATGGAACCATCTCTTTACCACTTTGATGTGTTTGGACTCATTGTCCTGTTGAAACATCCGACTGTGTCCCAGATCAACCTTCTGCTGATGGTTTTAGGTTTTCCTGAAGAATGTGGGGCTGATCCTCCTCCTTTGTTATTCCATTTACTTTGTCTAAAGCTCAACTGGCAGCAAAACAGCACCAGAGCATGATACTGCCACCACCATGCTTGGGGGTAGGTTTGGTCTTATTAGGATCAAAAGCCTCATCCCATCTCCTTCACACATAGTGCTGGTCATTGTGGCCAAAAAGTTCAGTTTTTGTTTCATCTGACCTCAGAACTTTTGTCATGTTTCAAGAAGACCTATAATAAATCTGTAAAAGAATCGAAATGCATGTTTTTAAATGATTCCATCACAGAAAATTACGAGTTATAGGAGTCATTGAAAAACTTCAGGCTGCCACGCAATCCACTGTTTTTACAAGTGTATTAAAACTTTTGTTCATAACTGTACATGTTAGAAGCTTGGTTAGGATTCAGCACCAAAACTACCTGGTTAGGATTAAAAAACAGCATGGTTTGGGTGAAAGTTTGGGCCTTTAACAACATGTTTGAAGCTTCTCCTCCTATTTCTGTGTTACCAGGGTGTTATGCCCAGTCTAGGGGTTGCTGCCATCCTTCACCTGCTCCAAGTAGGCACACCACAACGAATGTTACCCAAGAAATAATTGATTTATTTACAGTAACACAACTGTGAGCAACAAAGGACGACTGAAAGCGAAACAGTGGTAAAGTGTCTAAATAATTTCGGAGTGAGCAAAGGCCAAAATAACAAACAAAAACCCAAACGGTACTCCTGGTTAACTTGCCTAACAAAAACAAACTCTGACAACACAAAAACAGGTTCTTACCTCCCTAAATAACTTAAAACAGGAGAAAACAGGTCAGCAAAAAGACGTGGCGGCCACACTCCTAAACAAAACTTTACCACAACTCCAAACTACACTGTGTCTGAACTTTTTACAAATGTCCCGGTTGACGCAGGCGAAGGACGGAACAACCCCTGGCCCTCTGTCCCCCTGGCGACGTCAATAAGCCGGTTCCGCGGTAGAGCGGCCAATCATGCGCCGACCCGTCACCCTCAGCAGCCAATCCTGTAGTAGACATATGGCACACCCTCAACGGCAGTCAGTAACCTGATGACATACAGCCGTGCACACAGGAGGAAACACAACACACAATATGTACATATATACATGCAACCAAACGGCTGCAGTCGTAATACAGGGTAACAAGTCCCGCCCTATCGAATATGACTGACTGGCTGAAAAGGCTGATAGTAAAGCAATAAATTTAATGGAAAAGATATGTTGATTTGAGACTTACTTGTGATACGTCACAAACGTAATCTAGGAAAAAATGCGTTGGCATGTATAGGAACGTAATTTTGTGGAGACTGGTTTGGCTGTTGTATGACAATCATGACTCAGCTATAAACATCAGCGAGAACACTGTTGTCCAAATAGCAAACTGGGCGTATCCCTTCCTAAAAAATACTCTTCAGATTTTGGATTCTTGAGTTCAACTTGAAGTTTAGACTCCAAATGGACACGAGTTGGAAGAAACCTTACTGTGCACTGAAAAAGGCACTTTGTTGTTCTCCCCTTTTCCTCTCCTTCCGACTCCTTTTGTCGTTTTTTCTTGTAATCTTTTAACGTTTTCTGATCTTTTAATCCACTATCATGTAGCTGCCACTTGTGGGCACAAAGGCCAGTTTGTAGCAGGAGAAGCTGCTTTTTGTTCTTTTGAACTTTATGTACCAGGAGATAAGTGAAGCGCAGACAGTGAGAAATCATAATTAGCTTCCCCTGTGATGCCTGAACGAGACTGTCATGAGCAGCTCGTATAATAGAGAACGAATGATGAGAACATGTTCAGTGAAACCTATATTTGATAAAAAAAAAAACTGTTACCAGGCTTGAAGATCAGAAGACACACATGCATCAGCTTCTCCTCTCGCTGTCTTTCATCCAAACACACTCTCTCCTCTTTCTCTCTCTCTCTCTGAGTCACTGTGGAGTGAGGAAAACAGTTTTGTACTTGGCACTTTGTCGGGAGATAATTACCTAGACCTCTGTAGTCTGCTCGCCGAGCCTGTCTAAAGAAGATATAGTCGCACACACACACACACACACACACACACACTCAGAATTAGTGATGCTGTAACGATGGCAGATCTGTTGTGTTTCTCAATGTGTGTGTGTGTGATTCACAGTCGCACACACACACACACAAGCGTTGCCAGTGTCCTCGTGTCTTGTAGACTGTGACAGAATCTATTCGCCCACCTGCTTCTCTTCATTATCCAAAATGCAGAGCTGTAGATGTAGGGCAGAATATCAGGCTGGTTACATTCCTCTCCTGTCCCTCTCCTCTCTCTCATCCTTTTCTTTTCCCTTTCTCTTTGTTCCTTCTCTCCCTTTTGTTGCGTCTCCATCTGTTTTCCCTCCTGTTCCTCTCGCCTCCTGATCTGCATCTACCTTTTCCCCCCCTCGTCTTTTCATCTCCTCTCCTCTGTCCTTCAGTGTTCCCTCGCTTGTCTCCTTTCTCTTTCCTCTCTGCTAATTCACCCTTTATTCTATTTTTCTATTTCTCCTTCCTCTGATCTGCTCAGCTGTCCTCCCCTGTAGGTGTTTATTTCAAGGCCGATGCCGATATAAATCAACCCCGAAAGGCCGAAAACCGATATCTGGAGGCAGTTCACTTCAGATGTTATATATTAGCAGCATGCTACAGTACCAAACTGTTTGTCTGATGAAGGTCTAGCACCAAAACCTTGCACTCATAAATGCATATTCGCAAAAAGAGGGAGCCTGACTGAAACTTTTGGATGCGCTCGTCTCTCTCCAGTGCACCCGCCTCACGCAAAAGATTCACAAAGACTTCCTTTGTTTTAGTCACAGCAGGGAATCTAGGTTACTTCGTTAGCAGCTGTATGTGCACAACAGAAACAGGAGTGAAAAGGTCATGTCGTCACATTAAAATAGGACATTTTCCTCTGTTTACAGTGAGACCGATTTATTTAGATGAACGAATTTGTCTCCTGCACTTGCGTCTGCCTCATCTTTCACTTTGCTATCACTTCTCTTGCACGCTAAGGTTCATATCTTAAAGCACATTTCATTATTGTTTTCCAGACCCTGTTTTGAAAACTAGAATAGAACCATGTGGTCTATTTATTATAGGGTTTTAGGTCATTTCATAATGTATCATAGGTCTATGCTAGCTGTTTTACTGCATACATGTTATTCATTTTGCACGATGCTGGACCTGTGTCAAGTTTTTAAAATGTTTGAATGACAATAAACTGAACTGAGATAATCTGGGGCTATTATCCGTTAATAAAACACAAAAAAAATGAAATTTCTTTAATGTCACAAATAATATTTTAGTGCATTATACATAAACACAAAGTGCATAAGTAGGTAGCAGGAATTGCTAGAAGGTACTTACTAGCAAAGCAAAGATATGCTAAAACAGCAATTTTAGCTGTTTTAGCATAGCCTTAGCCAGTTTCCTTGATTTAGCTGATCTTCTTGTTCAGTTTTTGCAGGTTGCATCTAATCCAGGAAGGCGAGCCTGTCAGTTAAAGCACATTTTAAAAGTTAATTTTGCTTTAGGGACTTGTTAAAGGTACACCAGATAGGCTAAGTGGTGCTGCAAACCTCTTAGCATTAGCTTTAGCCTAGCACCTTTAGCAAAATAAATTCCTGCTGCACTGACAGCAACAAGAGATTGTGGTGTTTGTTACAACTTCTGCATCTTCTGCTTTCTCACCTTTCCAACAGAGCTCCATGTTGAAAAATGCAGGTTTGTCCCTGTCTGTAAACAGAAACTTTCATTGCTTGATTGGCTGTCAGTCATGAAACGTAACAGCCAATCAGATAAAGCTGTGGGCGGGACATTGCTTCAGAAGACAGAGTCACTACAGAGAGAAGGATTTGCCTGCACCAGAGCCAAAATAGAGCATTCAATTTAATTTGATTGATGACCTGTTGTGAAAAATGAAGAGTATCAGCTCTTAAAATCAGTCGAATCTACTCCCGTCTCTTCTCTGTCTTCATCTTCATGTTTATTCCTTTTTTCCTACTTTCCATCTCCTTGTTTTCCCATCTTCACACCGCTTTTTTCCTCCTTTCCCTCAGTTGTCTTTTCTATCTGTCTCTTTCCTCATTTCCTTGCCATTTCTTTGTTTCCTTTAATTTCCTCATCTGTGTGCCACCACTCCTTTCCTTTTCCCCCTTGGTTGTTTCTTTTCTCCTCTGTCCATGGTCTTACTCACCATCTCCTCGCTTTCTCATCTTCATGCCACCACTCCTTTCTTCTCTCCACTCGGTTGCCTTTTCTCTCGACGGTCTTTCCTCATTTTCTCCTTCTTGCCATCCACTTTTGTTTTCCCATCCCCGTGTCTCCGCTCCTTCCCTTTCATCTCCCCTCCTCTCACTCACACCTTGGCATGCTCGCCACGTATTCAATTACTCCGGACTTGATTACACGCTTAAAATGCGACATTGAAGGGCGAATGGCTACTTACTCTCCAAAGGAAATCTATCGGTGTCCTGCTTGCGATGCTGCAAGGTTTCTCCCGGCTTTGGTTTTGTTTACATGCTCTCAGAAGCAGCTGTCCTACTTTGGTCGCGTCAGGTGTGTGTTGCAGCTTCGAAGAGGAGGAGGGAGGTGAGGTTTTCTGATGCAGCAGTCTCAATTAACCCTCCCTTTTTCCCTCTCTCACACACACACACAAAGATTTGCTTTTAAATCTGTTCATTACAGATAACACATTAGTTCTCGGTTGGTTAAACTGAACTATTTAAGGTGGATAGTAAAAATCGCTGCACATATTACCAGCTGATTGATGTAAACGCTCCCGAGTGGCCAGTCCTTTTTGCTATTGGTTGTGCTTTCTCATGCACCTACAGACTCGTGCCGTTTCATAGACAAGCACAAAGATCTATTATGGATTGTTTTTTACCTCTGCCAAGGAGGTTCTGTGATGGCCGGCGTTGGTTTGTTTGTTTGTTTGTTTATTTGTGTTCAAAATAACACGAAAACTCATGGACAGATTTGGATGAAATTTTCAGGAAATGTGCGAAATGGGACAAGGAAGAAATGATGGAATTTTGGTTCTGATCTGGATCACCGTCTACATCAAGGAATTTTTTTTAATGTAAGTGTAACCAGGTGGACAAAAAAAAGCCACCAGAGGGCACTCTTGTTTTTGGGGTAACCCCCTCTGACCACATGACATGTTGGGGCTCCACGCGACAGACAGCGACAATGACGGAGTTCTCTTTCGTTCCTGAGTGACATACGCACGGTTGGGCCGGCATTCTTATCTCCGGTTGTCTAAGAAGCTGGGAGGCTGTTAGGAGCTGCCGTGCTAGAGGCCGCGCCTGTTCATTAGGTCAGATGGGGTTAAGGCCGCATTGTGGGTAGGACATTTGAACTGTATGTAATTACATTTGTATCTGTAATGTTCCATACAAAATATGTGAGTTGGGAGATTATGTTGGGGGTGGACTGAAGCTCCTTGGCGGAGGTATGAGCTCTCTGAGTGCTTTTCTAGTTGATTAAATAAATAAAGATGAATTGAAAGTCCTCTGGAATCCTACCAAGACAAAGTCTCAAACCATTTGTCAGGCATGGTTGGATATCTTAAATGAAACTGATAAAACAGAATTAATGATGCACAGAAAAAACAAAAACCCAACTATCTCAAGAGTCAAGAGGTCGTCAAGCAAGCCCTCAAAACAGTCCTGAGCTGATATTTAATCAGCTGATCGAGTGAAAACACCTGAGTGGGAGGATCACTGGCAGGTGAACACGCAGCATTCAGGATTTCACCTTTCAAGAATCAGATTGCCTTGTTTTGTGCCACTTATTTTCTTTTGCTAAATCAGGGGTGGAGTTGCAGAGGCAGCAGATGAGGCAGGTCCTTCCAGGCTTTCCCGAGGCGTCCCCAGGACAGATGAGATATGTAATCCCTTAAGTGAATTCTGGCTCTACCCTGGGGTCTCCTCCCAGTTGCCCCAAAAAACCCCAAAGGAAGTTTCCCAGGAGGCATCCTATCAGATGCATAAACCACTTTAATTGGCTTCTTTTGAGCAGAAGGAGCAAAGACTCTACTTTGAGTTCCCTTCAGATCCCCCTAAAGAACTGCCACTTATGGTCTTCGGACTTATGTTGCTGGGGGAAGTAGTACCTGGTAGAGTCTCCAAAGGCAAACTGGTTCCAGAGAAGGAACCAGACTAAGGGCGATTGACAAAACCTCAGTGAGTTCGGCAACAAGTAGTGGCACCACCTCATCCAGAATAGGGAGACTGTGGTCCCATTCTGGACCCAGACCCGGGAGGGGAGCTTGCCAATGAGCGTCTGGCAAGCCTTGGTCTGTGGGCACAGCTTGAACAGACTACATGAGGCCACTTCCCCCAGTGGCAACACCACCAGACCCCAATTCCCAGTTGGGCGTTAGGGTCTGGTGCTATCCCCAGGGTGGTTCTAGGGACTCACTCATTAATTTCATCCTAACAAAATAGTCTAAAGTGCCAGTTTATGTTCAAACAAACAAACAACAACAAAAACGTTTGGTGTCTCATCTTGCAGCGAGTTTTCAGACTAGTTTAAATGTTTGCTTGTATAATTCAACATTTTATGCAGCAGCACCAAAATCTATTCAATTTCATCAACACTGCGTATCGAAAATATGAATTTATGTGTTTTCATAAGTGTATGATGTTGATCTCTCAAAACACAGCTTGTGTATCATTTGCAGTTCTGTTTTCTTGAGTGACTTTGCTCGTTAAAATTCTTTTTGCACTGTGACAGAAGCTTTATTTAAATTGCATTTACCTTTTTAATGCAATGCAGCACATTTGTATATCTTCTGCGTAGTGTTTCATTCCTACTTCCCACATGTCATCTCACCATAGGAGTATATGCACGTTTTGGGATATGCAAATTTCCCTTACAGGATCAATAAAGTACTCTATATTTAGTGTTTATCTTCAGTTAACATTAAAAAAGGAACAAAAAAAATACAGATGATCTTGTTAAAATCTAGAAAATGTATTTTAGTGATGAAAGCTTACTGACAGTCCTGTTATTTTACATTATTTGACATTTTTTACAGTGTAGGTGACAAAGCTTTGGCTCTGTACCTGTCAGTTATGACATAAATTGACCAAATGAATCCCACCTCTTACAGCTCACTATGGGTTACCAGTTGTGCAGGTTAAAGGCCCAAAGAATGTGAGAATGAGGGAGTAATTTCAGATATTGCAGCCAATCTGCACCAATTGAGTACTTGGAATTTCATATTGCCTGCCAAAGTGGATGTAAAGCAAAGCTACGAAAATGACTGGAACTCAAAATGATCAACCTCGGCTCGTGGTGGCTATTTAGAGAGTCCTGGTATCATCCTGGCTCTGTACAGCATGTGTGAGTAAACCATTACTCATAATTTGGGGTGCAGGTCGGACAGTCGAGAAAGTTCCAATGTGTCATGTGTCGGCGATAACGGAGTCAGATGTGACGGCTGCAGCGGTGGGAGGATGATACGGAGGCAGGGAGCGACTCCAGCACTGTAAAGTTATTAGTTCTGAGCTGAATCCAGGCTCAGGTTCAGGGTGACGCCTTCAGGAGCTCAAGGAGTTTGAGGACTCGTCCTTGGCTGTGGGTGAGTTGGGCTCAGTGTGCTGGTTTATTCATCCGCCCCACTGGTGTGATGGAGAGCCTTGGCATGAATTATTCTCATTTTCATTTCATGACATTGAGATCATCCCTTGTGAACCTTCAACTGGGACTTTTAGTGAAGCTGCTGTGGCGACGGGAATGACACCGTATCATCAATAATGTCGAGAATTATTCAAAGTCAGACTCAAGAACATCCTGAATGAAACTGACAAATCCTTTATGAAAACGTAGCCGGTTGCCTCTTTGGGATTTGGTTTCATAAATAGATCTCCCAGTGATGTGCGTAGGCAGGTGTTGCTGAAAATAAACACTCATATGAACTGCTTTTTCTTTTTAAAAAAAAGCGTGTGTAATATCTTTTTTTCCTCTTAATTACTTGTTGTCTGTGAGCCACAGTTATTTTTAGGGACCTCAAAAAATGCCAAACCAATTATCCATTTAGCTTGCAAAGCGAATCTCCATATGAAATGCTATTTGGAAAAAATACAAGAGTCACTTTATGCAATTTGCACCACCTAGTAAATGTAATGTTGCAAAAGTAGGCGACTCATATTGTGCATTATATATACTATAAGACAAATCACATAATATACAGCACATGTCAAGAACACGAAGCAGAAAAACTCAACTAGATGTTATCTACAATAAACAACACCTTAAAGTAATCTGATTACTTCTAAGTTGGTCAGTGAAGTATTTCCTCTTATGTCAAATTAAACAGTAGACTGACTGTATTAATAATACAGGCCCCACAGTTGGACCTCAGTGCCACAAAAGTCAGTCACTGAAATTCAAATGTTATTTTATACATGATTCGCATATCGACTCAACTGTTCTCCACATGGAGGAAACCAAATTTCCATTCTTCAGAGATTATTTTTTCAGCTGTTCTTTGCTGGAGGGGTTGTGTTTGCTCAAACTTTCTCTTTCCCAAAGGTGTTCTTTTGGATTCGAGTCAGGCTGCATACTTTGCCAGGTCACAGTTTTCACTTTTCACGTCTTTAGAAGCTCTTATGTGATTTTGGCGTGTGCTTTGGGTTGTTATCATGCTGGAATATTCCACTTCTGCAGACTTGGAGTGATGTTCTCAGTCAGTATTTTGGTTTATCCACAGACATTCATCTATAAATGTCATCTCTCCAACACCTTTTGCACTCACTCAGGGTCCTCCACACTGTCTGAGCTCCACACTAACTCTGGTCTCCATTGATCAGCCCTGGTCCAAGTCTGAAGCAGCTGCTGTCTGTTTTCCACAGCTAGATAGTGAAAGGAGTTCACTGTCCATAGAGTCATTTTAGGAGCTCTGATTAGTGGCACTATGGCCCCTTCTGTACCTCCTGATTACTCCTGACACTGCGATTCACTGGTTTTTAGTTAATAATTGATCTTTCTGGATCACCTTTTGCACTCATGCAGCCCCACATCATCACACTCCCACCTCCGTGCTTCACTGTCAGGACTATGCTTCCATTGCGGTCGTTCTGATCAGGAGAGACCAAAACATTTAAAAACGAGATGTAAAATGACGACAAAGTAACACGAAATGACCACAAAGAAACTCAAAATACCTCCGTGCTTCACTGTCAGGACTATGCACTCACTGTGGTAGTCCTGGTCAGGTTCACACCAAACATGCTGGACTCCATCTGAGCCCAACTTATTTATCTTCATCTGATCAAAGAATGTTCTCCAACATTCATCAGGTGTCTGAAGGTGGTGTTGATTTGCCTCTCTTCGTGGTCATTTTTTGTCTCTTTAAGTTCGTTTTCCATCTCTTCGTGATCATTTGGCATAATTTTGTGGTATTTCTGCATCTCTATGATCAGTTTGCATCTTTTTGTGTTTCTTTTGTGTCTTGTTGTGGTAGATTTGCAGTCATTTTGCCTTTTGGTTTATCCACAGACATTCATGACACATCTAAAAAGGTCATCAACACCTTTTTACACCAATGCAGCTCCATATCGTCACACTCCCTCTTCTGTGATTCACTGTCAGGACTATGCAATAACTGTGGTAGTCCTACTCAGGAGAGATCAAAACATTTAAAAACAAGATGTAAAATGACCACAAAGTAACACCAAATGACCACAAAGAAAACTCAAAATACCTCCATGCTTCACTGTCAGGACTATGCACTCACTGTCCTGGTCAGGTTCACACCAAACTATGCTGGACTCCATCTGAGCCCAACTCATTGATCTTCATCTGACCAAAGAATGTTCTCCAACATCCATCAGGCTTCATTGGCAAACTTCCACCTGGAAGTTGAGTTCTGAGCAGCAACCAGGTTTAGTTCTGGTCCTCCGTTTAAAGAGGTCGATGTTCTCAAGTGCCCTTCACACTAACTCTGATTTCCACTGATAACCACTGTACCAAGTCTGAAGCAGCTGTTTTTCACAGCCTGATTGTTTAAGTAGTGCAGTCATTTTAGGAGGACGACCACTGCAGCCCTGATTAGTGGTACTATGGCTCCTTCTATACCTCCTGATTAGTGCTGACACTGTTTTTCCACTTATTTTAGTTGATTACTGATCTTCTCTGATCCTTTTCCATCTCTGTGAAGTCTCACAATCAGATTTCTCATTGTTTTTTTCAGTTCTTTTGGTGATTCTTATCCATGTGGAGCCATGATGCAGACATGAAGATGGACACATGCAGGTCATTTTATAGCCACGTTCATGCAGCCAGGCTGATTGGAAAGTGATCACAGCTGGATTCACTTTTGTCGCATTGATTTTCTGCTTTGTGGGATGTATTTTGAATATGTATTTTTTGTTTTTGGGGACCGGCTGTGTTAATGACTTGTACCATCATCACCAAGCCGAGAAAACTTTGACACTTTCTGGGCTTAACGTCTCCGTTTCCCTCCCAGTCGGAGCTGAAGTGAGGCAGCATCTGGGCAGACTGCATGCATTCAATCCAAACACTTAACTCTGGACAAAGTGGTGCTCTTTATTGAGTAAACAGCTTTAATAAATGCAAATATGGACAGCAACTCCCAAAACTAACCATCTGTCTGCAAACTAAGCCCACAGGAAAATGGGTGGAAATCTGGACATGTGTTTGTGGATATCCTACTTTTTTAGCTTTGAAATAAAGAAATTACAGCAAAATGATGCAATTTCAAATCATTATCACTGATATTTTGCAGATGTACTCTTCAGCTGTGTACTTTAGGATGCAAAAGGTTTTCTAGAGCTGCCCAGTTTCGCATCACTTGACTAAAAATTGCACGATAGCGAAGTGACCTGGCAGTTTAAAGGCTAAGCTACATAGCAGATGGGATCATTGCATTTCTCTGCCACCTTTTAAGACAGGAAGTGTGCATCATCTGTGCAAAAATGCCTTAAAATGAGCTTTAAACAAATTAGCTAAATTTCGTGTTTGCTACCTCAGAAATCTCCCATTACACAGTGAGGAAATCCCCAGTGAATACAGTCCCAGCATGACATCTAAACATCTTGCACATCCAAATTAATTTCACAACCTTTCTTTTATGCACTGCAGCAGAAAGAGGGCACACGATGACTAAGTGAACCACCAGGATGAATCGTCCTTTAATTAGCAGAGGTGGATTCAGAAAGGTGTGTCGGAGGCTCACACACACACACACACACACACACATTCATGCCTACACACCAGCTACTTGCACACACACACACAGCTGGCCTACACACGACTCGGCTCCTGACCGGCTCACATGTCTGAGAATCACGCTGCTAACAGGACGCAAAGCCTGAGTCACACTGTGCATTGAGCCTCGGGCCCACTCAAACATACAACTCATCATCGCACCTCAGCAAACACACACACACACACACAAATATCTCTCAGGAGTGTTATGGAGGCTCAGCAGGCTAAAGCAAATAGCAGGTACTCGACAATGTCAGAGGATGATGGGATGAGTCTGGCTCACGGCCCCTCTTGCGTGTCATCCTCGCACTCTCTATCCAATAAATCTGAACTAGCATAAGAAAATAATCGCAAATCCCTAAAAAGCTCTTCGTTTTCACGCATGAGCGAACTCAGATTGGAGCGTTTTCGCCGCCGCTCTGCAGTGAACATTTCATCTTCTGACACAAAAAAAAAGCAAATTGAGCTGTTGGTGCCTTTGTGTTTGCACAGTGAGCACGTATATCTGTCACATTTGCACGAGCTTGAGCTATGGGAACTGTTTGTACACCTATTAGAGCCGTGTTCTGTTCTGCTGGAGGGAAGTCAAAACTGTTCTTGCTCTTGCTCGTCCTTTCTTTCTTTCTTTATTTCCACTCTTCTTATCGTGCTCTTGCACAGTGTGTGGCTTTACGTTGCGATGTGCGTTCATGTAAACTTAATGGAGCGGTGACTGGCTGCTCACTGCTTTAACCGAGACTTCCTCACGGTGCGGCGAACATCTGCAGACCCTCAGACCCTCTCGTTTCCTGCAGAGTAATTGATTAAGTGTCAGGGGCGTGAGTGAATTCACATCTTTATTCTTCTGTGTTGTGTGGGGCCAGTCTTTTTCCTGGTGTCTTCCACACTCTGATGCCAGTTTTTGCGCATAATTTTCATTGTGAGCAAATGAAAAGAAGATCAATTTCATCCTTAAGCTTTAAATATGCGCAGAAAGCAGCATGTTAAGCATTTTTACTTACATACAAAGTGCATTTTGACTCATCTTGGTATCGGGTCTGTGCAGCAAATACAACAACATTTGGTCGAGTGATGGATTGAAGTTCAAACCCGAACCTCTGACCTCTGGTGGTTCAGTTATGCTGTACTGGAGGCATTTTACTGACATGGTTTATGTCCAGTTGTGCCCTCAGAGGAAAGCCTTACTGCAAATCAATACGTAGCAGCAGAAGAATGTATTATTGCTCTCCTGATGGGAGTGGTCTCCTCCATCCATAGAGTGAGAGGGGAGTCAGCAAACGGTTTGATGAAAATGATGCGAATTATATACTACACACCAATCAGTAATTAATTAAATTCATATATTTACCTCTGCCAAGGAGGTTATGTGATGGCTGGCGTTTGTTTGTTTGTTTGTTTGTGTGCAAAATAACTTGAAAAGTAATGGACGGATTGGGATGAAATTTTCAGGAAATGTGTGAAATGGGACAAGGAACACATGATGACATTTTGATGATCCGGATCACCGTCTGGATCCAGGATTTTTTTTAAATTTAAGTGTAACCAGGTGGACAATTAAATGCGGTTTACTCTAAAAGCCTCCAGAGGGCACTCTTGTTTTTGGGGTAACCCCCTCTGACCACAGGACATTTTGGGTCTCCACACAACAGACAGCGACAATGACGGAGTTCTCTTTCCTTCCTGATCGACATACGCACGGTTGGGCCGGCATTCTTATCTCCGGTTGTCTAAGAAGCTGGGAGGCTGTTAGGAGCTGCCGCGCTAGAGGCCGTGCCTGTTCATTAGGTCGGATGGGGTGAAGGCCGCCTTGTCAGTAGGACATTTGAACTGTATGTAATTACATTAGTATCTGTAACAATCCATACAAAATATGTGAATTGGGAGATTGTGTTGGGGGTGGACTGGCGTCGGCGTCATGGTGGGGCATTGGGGGGCTGTGCCCTCCCCCTGCTGACCTACTGTGCGCCCCCAACTCTGAGCATCTACACCAGTGGCACGTGGTTCGTGGTTCGGGAGGCAAAGGACAGGAGCTGACAGAAAGGCATGGCGAGCGAGGACACTGTGACTGCGCCACCGCCAGCAGGAGATATCCATGCTAATGCCACCGGACTCCGACAATGAACCTGCACCTGCTCCCACTCCCACTTCCACACCCCCACCCCCTCTGAATTTGTGGCCCCACAGTTTTCTTAATCCCCCCCCCCCCCCCCCGGCGGAGGTATGCACTCTCTGAGTGCTTTTCTAGCTGTATTTGTGCTTTATTTTGGTCCTTTTTATATTTTTATTTTTTTATATGCCACTAACATGAAGGTGAGAAAGAAACGCCTTTTCAGTTCCTCTGTATGTCCTGGATATATGGAGAAACTGACAGCAAAATTCTTCTATTCTACTCTATTCTATTAAATTTAGTGAGTAATTGTCGTGTTGTCATGCAGGGCATTTAAACTCTGACTAAACACTAAGGTAAACCATTGCCAATGAATACTGTCTGTTTACTGTCACACTTGTGGTGAAAACTGTAAATAAAAGCAATGCAATAATATTCAGCATCTGTGTTCTTAACATTGCATCGTACAGAGCTGTAAATATGAACAGAAACTGCTGTCTTGCACTGCCTTGTTGTTAGCTTGTAACTGTACAGTAAATAAACCTGTTTTAAACTAACTGATCAAATATAATTTTAAGTAAAAATCACCTTTAATATACATTTTCACCATGTCTGAAGTCAGATAATTAACTTATTGCATTGCCTCTTTGATGCTTGTTACAAGGGCCACATGTTTCCCTGTAGAGTCAGGTGGGAAGGTAAACAGGAAGTGACATAATAGGATGTGATGTCGCTGCATTACAAAAAAAAATGGAAAACTAATAAATGTTATTACAAATTAATTGCTGAAAAGTAATTTAGTTTATCACTTTTCATTTTCCAACTAGAAATAATTAACAACAAAGTTAAAGAAACAAATTCAACATTAATTTAATTAATTTAAAGGCGTGTTTATGTTACAAATCATTAAGTAATTAAAAATACCTTTGATTTCAGAGCACAAGCTAAATCCCCAACTCAGTATAGTTTGTTGGTTGAGCATAATTTCATCAAAAGTTACATTAAGTTCAACATGATTTATGCAAATTGCTGGGTTATTTATTTATACTTTGATTACATTTGTTAAACAGTGTATGGCTGTAACACCAAGGGAGGCGAGACTTTGAGGATCAATGTCAAGATAAGACTCGATTGATCCCTCACTGGGGAAAATCACATGCTACAGCAGCAAGATACACATGAAGCATGGTAGGAAAACAAGGCAAGAAACGCAAAAGTATAATGAGGATAAAAATAAAGACACTATGGTCACTTGATTTGTTTGTCTTTAACGTTAAGGAGACGCTTAAGATGCAAAAAAATGACTTGATTTCCAAATGGTTGGTTACTGTAAGCAGATCACTGGATAAAAAGGCTGATAAAATAATATATAAGTGATATCTGGGATGTCAGTGCGAGAAAATAAACAGTATTTGTGTTGAACTTCTTGAAACTGAGGCCACAAAGTGCTTCACAGGAGAACGTCTGCATGTAAAGGCCATGAAACTCTCTCTTCTCTGAGCCCGAGACAATTTGCAGAATAATTTGACGGCGCCTTCGCATACATATTTACAAGCCTTTCTTTGATTCTGACACAGTCCAGAGCCCACAGAACTATTTTCCTCAGTAATTGGCAAACAAGTCATGTGGGAGAGTTCGGCTGTATGTGATATTATGTGTGTCGCACATGTGCGCGCAGAAGTGTGTTGAAGAAAACCCACCCAGAGGGATTTTAAAAAAAAACCCACAGTGATAACATACTGAGCGTATGTGTGAATATATATGATGGAGGCGCTCATGCCTTTGGGGAAATGATGTGTTTATACTGAAGCATTTACCACTGCAGGGCCCAGTAAGATGATAGCTTTGAGATGCAGGGATGCTTATCTTAATGTTCAATATGTGGGAGACATTATGACGAGCGCACTGCGGCTTTAATAACACGCTCTGCTGTCTGTTTTCTTAAATTATAAACACATCCACAGAAAGGAGACGTTTCACGTGAAGCGTTCGTTATCGCTGTGAACACAGGAACATGAAAAGGTACCTGGAAGGAGCCCAAAGCTCCCGGAGGAAACCTGCAGGGAACATGTGAGCAGCTTTATTCTTCTAAACGCTATATATATATATTAATGCTGCAAGGGGAATAAAGCGGTGAGTTTAGCGGTGAAGCAGCGACCGGTTCTGCTAATCCACATGCAACTCAGGAAGCATGATTTTTACTCACCGCTACACACATTCACAAGATGCCATTTAGCAGCTGTCTGGTGGCTCCCAGTCCTGTACTTTAGGTGGCTAAGCAGCCCGTTTGATCTTGACTTGTTACTTCTCCAGGTGGTCTGGGGGGGTTTTCATTACATGAAGCGACTTTTTAAACCTTCATGTTCCCGTCTGTCCCCGGACGGCCGTTTTGACGGTGAGTGCAATATCTGGCCTCTCGTGTTCCAAAGTTTTGTTCATCGTCTCCGAGTTTGCGAAGGGTCAAAGCTGTGATGGAGTGTTTGTTTGTGTCGGTGCTGTACCTATCAGAGGGTGAAGACAATTCAGAGCGGAGACTAATGTTCTGTCACTCTTATGTAACTCCGACAAAAAGCTACAAGGCAGCTGCCATTTCCCCGCGGCTGCTTTGTGAATGTGTGAGAGAAATGCTGTCTGTCAGCAGGAGAGCCAAGGGGCTGAAACCCATCCCTGACCACAGGAATGAACCTTTTACCTCCGAGCACTTTCCAAAACTCACACACTGAGTTATACTGTCTTTCTAAAACCCTTAAAAACAAGTAAAAAAGATGGAGATTGTAGTTTTGCACCAGACCATTTTTTTGGCTAGCTCGCTGCAAAAACAAAAGACTCCTGAGAGTCTGTGTGTGTGTTAGCAGGTATGTTTTTCTCTTTTAACCTGCTGCGTCACCATGGCAACTGATGTTGCACAGGTTCTCTTCATATTTTGGGATTTAAATCAACCGTACAGCAGTTTCTCAGCTGAGGTTTGAGCTGCAAACCTGTTGAGGTGTACGCCATCAACTCCACTGAAAGAAGCTGCGCAGCTACAGCAGGCAAACTATATGTCACGTTGCCATGGTAACATACATACATACATTCAACTGGCGATGCAGTAAAAACCCACACTATATGTTTTTGGTCCTGATTTGCTGCCCAGTTTCTTTACACAGCTTGTGGAACACTATTCTGCCTGGTCGGGTGCTGGCTCAGGGTTGAATTAGCAGGGTCACACCAGGAGTGCCGACCAGAGCGCTACTTAAGGCCCTTCAAAGTAGGAGGTGAATAAAAACTGAGAGGTGGATGTAATAGTTTTCCATTCTTTACTCTTTAGGCAGCATCACACAGAATACCAGCCAAGCCTTGTATGTGTGTGTGGTATTTTTTTCTACAATAGAGAATAACACATAAATATAAGGATAAATAAACATGTCTGTATTGGTCTCACTAACTGCTGAAGCTAGCTCTCCAATCAGCTGAACAGTCTCAATAACTCCCCAGTGAAGAAGGTTCGCAGAAGTTTACTGAGGTCTTATCTTTCTTTTTTGTGAAACTGAAAACACAACACAAACAGAACGCCATTGTGAGTTACTAGTATTGAACCAAAGGCCTAAATACAAGTATATTAACCCAAATGCCTAATGCTAGCGGCGTTAGCTTAGCCGCGTAACGATTAGCATGCATAAAATATGCTTTAAACACTACCACAAACAGGAAATATACAACGGTCAAAGTCAGTATATATTGTCAACTTAGTAAACTCATAGACGTTGCTTTAGCAAGAGGCAAATGGAGAAACCCATGTAACTAGAAAGCTAACAATCGGCAGTAGCGGACATTACGGACTTTTCTACTTCCGGTTCGGACAAGAAATAAAGAGGAAGTAAACCTACTAACTAAGATACCTGCAATAAGCATAACTGGCCACAAGGGGGTGCTGTTGCAAATAACAATAACTGAAACACACTGTAATACGCTGGAGGCATAACAATATCCATGAACTGACTTCAAGTACAACATGTCACTGGTCCAATAAAATACTCCTATACAATGATAATAAACGCTTTAAACATGCTGTCAAGACTCCGTCATCATCATACATCTCACTTCCGGTAACCCTACCGGCATAACGCTCTTATTGTGAAGTTTGGTTTGTCCTACTTGTACTAATTAGCACCAAACAGCAGCAACAAACGCTACACTATAACTAGATACGGCGCATTTAGTGCAACGATAACGCCCTCTGAACTATACATGACAAAAATAACAAACGTACAACCGTAATTATAGCTAAACATCACACTCACACTCAATGGCAGGGGCAGGTGAGCTAGGTAGCTAGTTAGCAGGCAATTAAAGCGATTTCGCTCCGAACTTTTGTCGACACAAATGCATACATGTCATGCACAAACACGTTAACACATAAATGCAACACAGGTCATGCAATGATTGCACTCACCCGTCATCCACACACACACATCTTAATGGAAGCGAAGGTCCTGCAAGATTGTCGCTCACCATCAGACTCGCCCTCCTGCTGTGTGACGTCACTAACCACACAACCATCCCCTGAGCTGGGTAATAATCCAATGAACACCAGTGAACAGATATTGCAAGGCACATCATGAACAGTGCTATAAACTGGACACTTTGGGGTCTTTTCTCCACTGCTGGTGCTGCAGCAAATACAACACAGATTAGAAAATCTTTTAGTTTATATCACAGAGAATATACTATCAACAGCATTAGTTTCACTTTGATTTGGTTAAAACTAAAGGCTCATTCCACCTCATCTCATATCACCAGGTTTTTCAAAAAGCAAATCTCGTATTAGTCAGTGTTTTTTCCTGCATGTTATTAAGTAAAACGTGTAAAATCTGGAGTCACAGGTGACGTTAGTTTTAGAGGTTCATGTTGATTTTTGCTTCTTTTTCTTCCACTAGTCTGTGGATCAACGTTTTCAGTGCCATAACTTGATTAATAATGTAGCTAGAATCTTGAAATTTTGCAGGTTCATTGATATATACATGTGGTCTTCAATGGCATGACCCTGCTCTGATAGAATAATACAACCTAAATACATAACGGTGCAAATATGGTCTATCCTGATATTCCACCAATAATAAAAACCTTTATATTTCCCCCCAAGAGGCTAATGCAAAGAAATCCTAACTGTGTCTAGTTTGCTTCGTCGTGACCCAGCCTACTAACAATCATGCACAATAACAATCTGACTTTATTTTCTACTCCACTTTTCACACAAATGAGATGTAACAAAAAGTGTTTTACAGAACAAAGGGAATAAAAAGAGTGTGCTCTCCCTCTGGTCTTAGTTATCATTTGTGCTGCTGAGTTTTAAAGCAGTTGTGGTGAAGTTATATTCTTTTTGGGGAGCAAATCATAGCAGTCTTGCAGGTAATAAAAGCATGTCTTTGTACTGGCTTAAGAGAGAATTGCTCGCACTCTGGCCATGTTCTTGAAATAATAGAATGGAGTCTTTGTTAAGCTGATAATGATTTGAGTCCAAGGTGATGCTTAGATTTTCCTGACATGGTTTTATTGCAGGCTGCATGGTGGCTCGGTGGTTAGCAGCGTCGCCTCACAGCTAGAAGATCCCCGGTTCGCGTCCCGGTTAGGACGCCTGGGATCTCTCTGTGTGGAGTTTGCATGTTCTCACCAGGTTCTCCAGCTTCCTCCCACAGTCCAAAAACATGCTGAGGTTAACTGGCTATTCTAAATTGTCTGTAGGTGTGAATGAGAGTGTGCTTGTCTGCTTCAATGTGTAGCCCTGTGATAGGCTGGCGAACTGTCCAGGGTGTCCTCTACCTTCACCGAGTCGGCTGGGATAGACTCCAGCCCCCCCGTGACCCTACAGAGGATTAAGCGGTGTATAGATGATGGATGGATGGATGGTTTTAACGCGCCGGTGCTACAGTTTCACAATAAGTTTCTCTGAGTTTTTAGCACCAGTGAGCAAGGCTTTCGTTTTGTTTTGGATGAGCTGTAGAGAGTTTTCTGACTAATGTCTAATTTACATTTCAAAAAGGGCATCAATTGATGATCTAGTGATACTGTGATGTGCAGCAGTGTGTCATCAGCGTAGGTGTAGAACCTGATGCCTCCTGACGGTGTTTCAAAGTGGCAGCATGTAAAAGTAAAAAAACGTAGGACCTAAAATTGAACCCTGAGGAACACCGTCATTCATTTAATAGCTTTTAGATGAAAATCCATCAATATTTACAAGAGAAATCTGTACCGGTGAGATCGGATTTGAGCCAGAGATGCAGATCAAACTACATTGAACTCATGTAGCACCGAGACAGACTGTTCTATAATGTTGATAACGATCCTCAGGTCATTTAAAATCTGGGCTAGTGCTGTCTCTGCGCTATGACTGGTCCAAAAACCTGACTGATTTGTTTCAAAAGAGTGATGGCAGATGATGGAATATCTTGTCTTATAAATCCACAGACAGTAAAAAAAGACTCAGGAATGATCAGAAAAGCCTACACCCACCACTAAAGAGATCTCAGACATGCTGTGGATTATTATGGGGTTTTAAAATGAGTAACAGGTTGGATAAAGTTCATGCAATTTTGTCCCCATGCAAGATAAAAATCACCTAAAATAGTAATTGTGTTGTAGCTGTTGTGGATGAAAGAGAGCAGCTCTGCAAAAATGATAATTAAAGCAGGGCATCGTTTGGCTAAAAACAGCTGCTAAAAACAAAACTGTAATATTCAAGATGCATAATTATCGAACACAGCGCCTTTAAAATCAAGTATTAAGAGGATGGTTGCTACAAACGTTGTAATTTGGAGGTGAGGCTTTAATAAGAGCTGCTGGTCCTTGTGTGTTAACCCAATTAAAAACATGCAATTATAGAAAATCAGCTCATTAATAAGACATTTGTTTTGTTTACAAGAAATCTTACATTGAAAAAGGCCATATTCAGAGTCTGGTGAGGACATTGCAGTGGTATTTTTTACACTCTGTTAAATTAAAAGAAGCAAACATGGTAATTAGTGTGTTTAGAATGGTAGTAGGTGGATTTTGTTGTTTTTATGCTAAGCTAAGCTAAGCTAAGGAGCTGCAGAATGTAGCATCAGATATGAATCATGGATGTTTCTTTAGTTAACAGATGAAATCATTCCGTTTATGCAATTATGCAATTCATCTTTCAAAAGCAGAGTGGATGGAAAAGTCATGAACAACAGGGAATTTGGAGTCGATCACTGCGCTAAATAAAAAGTTATTAGCACTGAACCTGATGGGAAAATGAGTCTGTATTAAATGTAACGCTTCATCGGTCGAGTGATTTAAGAGATTTCACTTTAAGTTAGAGCGGAATGTAAGAGTAGCAGTCAGATATTTGCAGAATTGGCAGGTTTTTATTGAGTTTCTGTGCAAAATGTATGAATATATGTTGAGATATTTCACTTTGGATCGAACTGGTGGACTCAAAAACAGAGGAGAGTGCAAACAAATGCAACAAGAGCTGCAAATAAAGATGCTGTCTGTTTTCAGAAACGTGGTAAGAAGAGACGGGCAGAAGATCAATCTATGTGTCTTTTACTGGTCAGCTCTACTTGCAGCAAAGCCTGAGGGTAATATCTGATTCTGTAGCACATTTCTAATGCTGCTTTGCTTTATTCTCTTCAGATGCAGCTACAGTGGAGTCGTACGGCGGCGCTCGTGAACCTGTCTTTCATGCTTTTCTGTCTCCTTCAGACAATCCTATCATGGCTGCTCCATTATTAACTCCTTCCTGCACTCGGCGGCGGCCTTTTGTCTTCCGTGACTTGAGGCGTCTTTGTGCGTCAGTCACATCGTCGAGCCTCTGATTGGCTCGTCTTGCAAAGCGCCCACATACCCGATGGCACGTTCAAAACCCCGTCCGATGCCAGCCACGAAAAGTTCAGTGCGACTTCAGTGAAGTGGCGCCATTTCAGCTCTCAGAGGCGAGGACACTTATCCTGTCTTTGAGGTGCGAAGGTGAAAGATGTCCCGCATCTCGCCGTCACATGATTTGGAGCCTTTTTCACCGGCAAGGACTCTTAAAACACTCAGAGTAATTGAAGGGTTGCCAAAGGTCCCCTTTCAATGAAATCTTTATAGATGACAATCATTTGCAGAGGATGAGAGTGACAGTAAATACACTTTTGGCACAGCGGTGCTGCCATCAGGCTCACAGCCAGACAGTTCAGCTTCTTTGTGGTCCCTGCCAAGAGACCTCACAGGCTGAATGAGAGGTACTGTATGCCGCCGTATAAATCACATTTTTAAAAATCTTGTATGTATCTGAACTGGGACCAAGTGCCAGCATTTAAATTGCTGGATAATATTTCCATAATTATGCTGCAATTAGGCAGCGACAACAAGTTTACCCACCAAACATTGGACCAAAACAACAAGAAACGGCTGCTGAGATGTTTTTAAAATCGGAAATGTATGTGAACAAGGGCCAGTATTTAAATTGCTGGAAAATATTCCCATAATTATGCCGCAAATAGACAACAACGGCAGACTTGTGGAGCTTTGGATACCATTTAAACTCACTTAAATGAGATTTTTCTTGAATAATTGACACATTTAAAGGCTGTTTTCCTGGAAACACCGATCTGGTGACACTGGGGTCAGAAAGCACTGATGTCTACCCCAAAAATGGGACCAAAATGACAAAAAATGGCTGCTGAGACACATTTTTAAGTCTTAAATGCATTTGAACAGGGACTAATTGTTAATATTTAGACTGTTGGATAATATTTCCATAATTATGCTGCAATAAGACAACAACAACAATTTTAAATCACTTAAATGATAATTGTCTGGTATCTAAAGGCTATATTCCTGGAAACACTGATTTGGTGACCCTGAGGTCACAAAGCACTGATGTTTACCCAAAAAATGGGACCAAAATGACAAGAAATGGCTGCTATGACACATTTTAAAGTCTTAAATGCATGCAAACAAGGACTAATTGTCTATATTTAAATTCCTGGATAATATTCCCATAATTATGCTGCAATTAGACGACAACAACAGACTTGCAGAGCTTTGGATACCTTCTAACTCACTTAAATGGGAATTTTATTGAGTCATTTATGCATTTAAAGGCTGAAAACACTGGTGTGGTGACACTAAAGTTGGAAAGCACTGATATCTACCCAAATAAAATGGGATCAAAACAACAAGATTTGGCTTCTAAGATACATATTTTTCAAAATCTTATCTTATATGTGGTATTATATTGGAAATGCTCAATAATATTTACATAATTATGGAGCAATCAGTCAACAACAACAGACTTGCAGTGGTTTGGACAACATTTCGACTCCCTCAGATGAGATTTTTCTTGAATAATTGACACATTTAAAGGCCGTATTTGTGGAAACACCGATCTGGTGACACTAAGGTCAGAAAGTATTGATGTTTACACAAAAAAATTGCACCAAAACAACGAGAAATGGCTGCAAAAACATGAAATGCATGTGAAGCAGGGCCAATTGCCAATATTTAAAATGCTGGATAATATTTCCATAATTATGCTGCAATTAGACGACAACAGACTTGCAGAGCTTTGGATACCTTCTAACTCACTTAAATGAAAATTTTACTGAATAATTGATGCATTTAAAGGCTGGAAACACAGATTTGGTGGAACTAAAGTGAGAAAGCACTGATGTTTACTCAAAAAATCAGGCCAAAACCAGAAGAAATGGCTGCTGAGACATTTTTTAAAGTCTTAACTGTATTTGAGCAAGGGCCAATTACCAATATTTCAATTACTGGATAATATTCCCATAATTATGCTACATTTAGACAACAAGAACAGACTTGCAGTGCCTTGGACAAAATTTTATATCACTTAAATGAGAATTTTTTTCGCAGAATTGATTGATCTGGTTACATTTACATAAAACGCTGATTTGGTGACACTAAAGTCAGGAAGTACTGATGTCTAAAGGGAGTAAAATTAAGTATAATTAATCATTCTTTACTTCTGCAGAAATTGGAGCGTTATGGTATAAGAGGTATCGCACTAAACTGGATAAGAAGTTATCTAAATAATAGGTTTCAGTATGTAAAATTTAACAATGCTATATCACATTTCAGAAAAGTAACTTGTGGTGTTCCACAGGGTTCAGTATTAGGACCTAAGCTATTTATACTTTACTTAAATGATATTGGTGCAGTACTTAATAAGTTGAAATATATTACATTTGCGGATGATACAACTGTATTTAGTTCAGGACCAGACATTAAAGAATTGTTGATAACAGTAGAAAATGAGTTGATCCGGATAAAGAAATGGTTTGATATCAATAAGTTATCATTAAATGAAAATAAAACAAAATTTATGGTGTTTGGTGGTGCTAGGGCGAATTGTGAAATCCAACTGATCCTAAATGGAGTTGAAATTGAAAGAGTATATGAAACCAAATTCTTGGGAGTAATTTTAGATCATAAACTCAGTTGGAAACCACATATTGAATATATAAAACAGAAATTATCTAAAAGTATTGGTGTGATTTACAAAACAAGCAATTTTTTGAACAAAAATGGTCTACGTATTTTGTACTTCTCACTTATAATGCCATATATGACATATTGTGTTGAGGTTTGGGGAAATACATACAGAACATACATAGACCCTATAATTAAACTCCAGAAGAGAGTTATTAGAATAATAAATAAAGCTTCCTATTGTGAACCTACCAATAAATTATTTATAGAGTCTGGCACCTTGAAATTCTTAGATATTGTATACCTAAAAACATTAGAAATATTATTTCGAGTTAAGAATAAATGTCTTCCCATCAGTATACAACAATTTTTTAAATTAAGAAGAAAAAAATATAATTTAAGAGGGCTGGGTATCTTTGAAAGAGGCAAAGTGAGAACTAATGTTAAATACAGATGTATTTCATATTTGGGTGTTTTATTATGGAATGAACTGAGTGATGAGTTGAAAATGTGTAGATCTTTGTTGAGCTTTAAAAAAGCATTGAAAGGCAAGATAATTAAGGATTACTTTATAAAATGACTGATATCTGAAACGACCAAGAAGAATAATTTAGTCTAAAATCTTGTTTTGTTTTTTCTATTTGTCTTTTACTTATGTCTTGTATTATTGATATTCTGGGTGATTCTATGGATTTATGTAGGATAGGCAAAACAAGCCTTGGCTTCTGCCTATTCCTTTTTCGGTTACAGAACTTGTAAAATATAGATTTTTTTGTTTGTTTCTTTGTTTGGTTTTGGGGATTTATTTATTTATTTTTGTCTTTTTTTTCTTCTTCTTCTTTTTCTTTTTCATCCTCTTTGTTCTCTTTTTTTGTGAAGGGGAGGAGGGGATGGGGGAGGAGGGAAGGGGGAGAGAAAGAAAAGTTTCCTGTACGACTGTAAAATATATATGTGTATGTGTATATGTATATATGTATATGTGTGTAGATATATGTGTATATATATATATAAGTTTTTTTGTGTTTTTTGTTTTTTTGTTTTTTTTATGTGTTGTTCTTAACTGAATGCACAAAATGAAAGAAAAAGAAAAATAATAATAATAATTGTACTTTAATTTTGTAACCGAAATAAACTATTCATTCATTCATTCATTCATAAAATAGCAAATTTATCCCAAAAAATCAACTAAAATGACAAGAAATGGCTGCTGAGATGTTTGCATGCAGCAATGACAGACACTTAGTTACAGAAACATGTCGAACAGGGATAAAGTCACAGTTATTTTCAAAGTAAAAGTCAACTTTAGTGTCTGCAACTCTACATGTGCAGTACAAGAAAGAAAAATACTTACATATACACACATACAAGATAGAAAAAGATACGAAAGAATGCAAATACAAGATATAAATACAGCGCAAATAAGTAGAAGGATTCTGGGGATAATGGAGGAAAAAACCCACATTCATTTTTTTCGTGATTGAGGCAGGAGTTTAGAAGTGCCGGTGGTGAAGTTACCCTGGAAATCCAGATTTATTTTTCACAGATGTTCAATATTTCCAGAACCTGAGGTTTGTCTTTACGTGGCTTCACTCCACTGAAAAACCAGAGTGTTGGCGTGACTACACATCGACGTGGACTGATGCTGAATTCAGATGGTCGGTCTGTAGCAGTTGGTTCGGGGAAATCAAGTCCTCCTCTTTCGTGAAAATCGGTTAGCAGAGTCAGTTTTGTCTCACGTCAGGCATGTCTTGATGAAACCTCGACACCTAATCAGGGTTTAAGTACATAAACAAAGTAATAAGATGTGGAAGAATACCGGCAATAACAGAAGCAGAAGAGGAGGAAGCGACACACATCTCCATTGTTCACTGAGCAGCCGAATCTTCCTCATGTCTATTCATCTTGTTTATCGTTTCCAAGTTATTCCAAGTAGTGACAGAAAGAAACATAAAGCTCTCTCTGTGTTTCTCTGCAGCGCTGTGGCCTTGTGAGCTTCACTGGTCCACTCCATCAAGGTAATGTGATTAGTTTACTGGGCCCGGGACCCGGACAGGTTTCCTCCGGCTCCGAGCGTCGTGTTGCTGCTTGCATGTGTTTGTAAGTGTGTGCTGGAGGCCTGCGTGGACACCGTGATGGATGATGAAGATGAGCAAATCAATACAAAGGGCCTGTCATCGCGGCTACATCCCAATTTACCTCGGCATGTCTGCGCTGTCAGTCAGCGGGCGAAGACAGAAGACGGGGAGAGAAAGAGTGGAAATAATGATGAGGCGATGGGGAGCTGCAGAGGAGAGGATGGAGAATAGAAAGCGAGGAGACAAATGAAGAGAGGAAGAGGAGCGGAGGGACTGATTTGCAGCAGGAGATCGATCGGAGGAGGATGTGCAAGATGGGGATGAGGAAAGAAAGTAAAATGAATGATAAATAAAGATGTAGTGTGTGACTTCGACATTTTTCCAGGCGCGATATCACTCATGTTCGGCGCGTTGCCTCGAGTAATTCAGTCGTACACAAGCAGGAACGAGGCCTGCCGGAGTGTGAGCTCACACCGAGGCGCAGGAACATTCAAGCATCCGTCCAATCCCAGAGGAGCTGCTCTCGTCCCTCGCTGGAGATAAGGACGCTAACCATTGACAGTTCAAAATGGATTAGGAGCGTCTTGATTGTGAGTCAATTTTCTCTGAGCCGTAAGCCCTAATGTGTGTTTTCAGCACCAGTGCTTTGCCTTTAATGGTTCCTGGCTGCTTTTTGAATTTAAGGACGGAATTAAGTTATCTGAAGAGAAATGACTGAATGGAAACATCACCTCGCTGTCGGCGGCCGCAGCCTGTCCGTGTTCATGCGCATAACTGTGCACATATGCGTGGCCATGTGTGCACTAAGCCTCGGTACAGAGGGAGAAAAAAATGCAGTTGCATTAAAGCATCAGTAATGTAAGTATTTTCACAATCCCAGCACTTGACAGCCTTCGCTTCTGTCTGTTTAACTGTCACGGCTGACAGGTCGACAAGTGACTTTTTGTATTTCTGAGAGCTCAAACTTTACGTAAATGTCTCAGGACTGTGGTTATGAAAGATTATGACTGCAACACTTTGGCAGATTTGATAAGTGAAGGCTTGCATTAAAACCATTAGAATGTCTCCCGGCTGACTTTACTTGGCACTGTGGTCATCAGAAGCAGAAATTACTGATCAGAGGACGTAATTATCCTGTTTCAGGTAGTTTAATCTTTCATTTCAGCATTCTGTGAGCTTTCTTTAGTGCGTCGGTTTTATGGAATTTCAACGTTTTCTATTTTTCCTAGGCATCTATTTTGACCTAAAAGTTTAAAAAAGTCTCTTAATGACTCGAGACTGACAGTAAATTCTTGACCTCAAACAGCACTTGACAAAATAATCTCACCTCAAGGTTCGTTCAGCACTCAGAAACTTTCAGTCTTGTTCACTGTCACATATTTTGCCTCTTTTCAATGAATTAATGAAAGTGTCACAGCTTGCCGGAATCATTTTTCAGCTCAAAATACTGCAAAGACTGGATTTAGTCCTGTTCTAAATGAGCCGTTTCAGTGTCTGCAGCTTTAACTGCTGTTGTCCCCGCCCCCTTCAGGAAGGAAACTCTCTCTGCGACAGTGCGAAACAAAATAGTTGACCTCCAGGAATCACTTCTAACTTTCTAACTTTCTCTCTGAGCAATTATTTGACATGGAAAATCTCAATTCATTATTATTTTTAGCTCATGTGTTTGGTGAGTTTGTCAGATTTCCCCATTTGGGACCTTTAAGGTTCAGACTGACGTTTAATTTCAATCAAATATATTCGTAAAAAACAAACAAACAATGCTCTCATCTATCTCTGCTAAACAATATATTCATTTAACCCCCATTTTTGCCACACTGGATATGTTTTTAAAGAATGAAATGCTGCACAACAAGAAATAAAAGCATTTGCCAAGATCCTACCGACCAAAGCACGACTGATGTACTTATGCTAATGTAGCTCCAGGGCTTTGTTAGGGAGTGGTAAAGATTGGAGTGGTTAAATATTTAAAAAAACGCAGCAGCAGTGCGTGGCAGCTTGTGTTTAATTTCCATATGTTTAATTGGTATCAGGACGATTCCCTGGGCGACACAGGGGTTCAGTGGTTAATGCTGTCGCCTCGCAGCGAGAAGGTTGTGGGTGTGAACCAGCTGGCCACACTGGGGATGTAACTCGAATGTTCTCGCTGTGCCTGTGTGGGTTTTCTCCAGCTGCTCTGGTTTCTTCTTAATGTAAGTAGGTTAATTGGTGATAGACTTCAGCCCCATGTGGTCCTCTGCTCGGTAAAGCGGGCGTATATAGCTGGTGGATGGATGGTTTCATTGTACTTTCACTGGTTAAAGTTGGGCGATAAATGTAAACTAACCATGTCAACAACACGACATGTCTGCTTTCTCTGTATTAAACTCAAACCATGATCATTCCTTTAACTTTGCAAATGTGTTTCTGTCAACTAAACCTAACCAGGCTGTCAATGAACACACTCAAGACATTATATTTCCTTTAAACTAGACCTGCCAACTAATCCAATTAACCACATTTAAATGGGATTTAGTCACAACAGGGGCCATCAACATGCATCTACCAAAACCACTCAGTATAGCATGAACTGCATTAATTTCTTAAGGTTTGGGATGTCAGTTTAAGACAAGTTATTATGTATTTTTTATTATTAAACTGCATATTTTTGTTAGTTTTTCGCTATTATATTCATCTATTAATAATGCTGTGGTGGTAACCTATTGTGACTGTTGTCTAACTTAATATTTTGCACTATTTTTAACAAGAGCAGACAAACTTTACAGTGCAAACTATTAAAAACTAGAAAAGCACTCAGAGAGCGCATAAGGAGCTTCAGTCCACCCCCAACACAATCTCCCAGTTCACATATTTTGTATGGAACGTTACAGATACAAATGTAATTACAGAAAGTTCAAATTTCCTTCCGACAATGTGGCCTTCACCCCATCCGACCTAATGAACAGGCGCGGCCTCTAGTGCGGCAGCTTTTAACAGCCTCCCAGCTTCTCAGACAACTAGAAATAAGAATGCCAGCCCAACCGTGCATATGTCGCTCAGGAAGGAAAGAGAAATCCGTCACTGTCGCTGTTTGTCGCGTGAAGACCCAAAATGTCATGTGGTCAGAGGGGGTTACCCCAAGAACAAGGGTGCCCTCTCGTGGCCTTTAGAGTAAACCGCATGTAATTGTCCACCCGGTTACACTTACATTCAAAAAAAATTATAGATGGTGATGCGGATCAGTCCCAAAATCTTGTTTTTACTCGCACAATTGGTCAGGTTTAAGAACAGACCACGGTTTGGGTTAAAATACACATTAATCCTGTTGAAAGGTAAACCAATGATGTCACCGGCTCAAAGAATTCAGCTTCGGTCTCATCTGTTTCTGAGATTCATGGCTTTTTAAAGGTCTAGTCCACCCTGTGCATCGAAACACGACAATACAGGATGCTGACGAAGAAGCACCGACATCTTATTCTATACGTTACAGAACCTTCGACATCCTGTTCTGTGTTCTCACATCAAACACCAAACGCACGCTCACCACCGCAGCCACGGCTTCAGCAGCTGGCCTTCCATGTAGCTGCAAAACACATCATTATTGGCCTATCTTACGCAGGGATCCAAGCTGCTCTCGGCAAGCCATGATTGCAGATCGCCCATGTAGAACGAGAGATGACACAGCCTACCTGCGAATTAAAGCGGCATCAGTCATGTTCCACCTGGCGGGCCGTGGGCCACTTGGAGGTGAAATTGGAGAGCGTAATGGCACATCGCGCCACATGTTGGCCACGCGGGCTGCGAGGCGTATTGCTTAGAGGACGTGCGACGGCTGTGTGTTACCGCGGCGGTGCATTTACCTTGCCGTGCTCCGTACGCCAGCTGTTTGATCTAATTAAGGGGCTATTTCAAACCTGTTACCAGCCTTGTTCAAACTCAACTTCCACAGCCACAAATCCCAAACAGCACTCGCGTCCTTGTCCGTCCTGCCGCGTCTCATAACTCTGCCTGACAAACTCATTTTTTTTTCCCCCTCCGCACGCCGCCCCGCCCCTCCCACCTTCCTCTCCTTGTCGTTTAATTGCAGGATATCCCCCTTTTAATTGGGGTTGCGGCTTTTCCCTCCAAGTTGCAACAGTAATGAGGCCATTTCTCACTCCCCCTACTCTGCATGCAGATGTCACCTCCTGGGTGAGAAATTCTGGGTTAAATCTTGTCATTGGAGCTGAGATGGGTGGAAAAACTTAGACGGGTGGTGAGCGCGCACATTCTCACGGAGCTTCCACTTGCGTGTGCACATTTATGGAAATGCGTGAGTGAATATGTGTGAGGAGGACGCTGGGGAGTTGGTTTGCCAGCTGCTGCGAGGGAATTACTCCTGCATTCCTCAGGCCGGTTAATAACTCCACCAACTCCACCAGCTGAGGGTGTATTTCAGAAATCCGACTTCACATCCATTATTGACTAAGCGAATGTGAACGGCACAGAAATCTGCACCTCGGTGTACCTGCTGCTCCTTTTAATGAGACCTCCTCCTCTATGAATCATGGTTATATCCAGTTATTCTGCATTTGAGATTTATATTTCAACACTCGCCGCCGTATCAGGGTGTTACGTAACATTAAGTGTTTCGTATAAATGATCAGCATTGGCGTTTCTGCTGTTTATCCACCCTGCAAGTGTTGCATGTTAACAAGAAAGTTGTAAACCCAAACACTGAAGCCAGACGGCAGAGAGAGAGGCAGATTTAACAGGTTTATTAGGGCCATAATAAACCTTGAGAACGAGCAGAGGATTGGGCTTGGAGCTGATGGTGAGCCAGCAGGACCTGGAGGGGGGGGATGTGAGCTGATTTCCAGAGAGGAAAGTTGAGCAGGTTGGCATGAAGGAGGAGGAAGCAGGAGGTGTGGATCGAGGCTGGTGGATCTGACAGAAGGTCAAAATTAACCTGAAGCGGAGAAGCAATTGATGAGGAAACAACTGGAGCTGCAAGTTGGCGGCTTCATCTGAGGGAGGAGGAGATTCAGGGTTGATAAACGGCTGGTCCTGATTGGAGGATGAATCTCAGGTGTGCAAATCAGGTCAGGAAGCAGGAGGGAAATAAGCACCGCACCCGCACATGTACACACTTCTTCTTTTTGCTTTTAGCAGGTACAAAGTGCAAACTGTTGCATGCAGTCTGCATAAAACTGCTTCATCATAACTGGAGCCCAACTACACTTTAAGGTTGAAATCACACTCGTTTATCAGATATAATCAGGAACTTGTAGTATTTCGCAGCATACAGATCTGGTTGTTTAATAGCTATCATGATGACAAATCTGAAATCCTGATGTTAAGGTGATTAAATGAGATCAAACATGATATATGTCGGGGCGGCTGTGGCTCAGGTGGTAGAGCGGGTTGTCCACTGATTGCAAGGTTGGCGGTTCGATCCCCGGCCTCTCCGCATGCCGAAGTGTCCTTGGGCAAGACACTGAAGCCCAAAATGCTCCCAATGGCAGATTAGAGCCTTGCATGGCAGCTCTGTCACCATTGGGGTGTGAATGGGTGAATGAGATACACACTGTAAAGCGCTTTGGATACCGCTAAGGTCGAAAAAGCGCTATATAAGTGCAGACCATATGTTGAATAATAATGCATGGTTTAAATATAAATTGTCAACTTTCATTATATGTGACAGCAAACTTCTAATATAACCAAGAGGACCTCTCAGGGTGTCCTATGGGATCTGGAACCAGGACATTAGTGGATTCTTTGGGTACTGTGGCTTATGCAGTGGGGCCAACTATTGATTTCTGCTGTCATTAATTGACAAAGAGAGTCTTCTTCCTGAAGGGGACAGAGACATCAGGAGCTCAGTAGTTTTCAGAGCTACAACTCATTTTGAACAGGACTAAAACCAGGAGTTGTTCAGTCATGGTGGGATTGATCATCTTTGTGGTATTCTGAACTATAAATTTAAAAGACACCATTAGTGGACATGTGAGATTGTCATTAATTTGCTGACAAGAGCCTCGATAAGGGACCTTTAAAGCTGCAGACTATGAGACAGAACATTTGGAATCAAGTCTAAAACCAAGAGTATTATAGTTTTCTTTTAACTGAAACTGGAAATACGCATTCTGGGGACACGTGACACTTACACTGATCAGGCATAACATTATGACCACCTGCCTAGTATTGTGTTGGTTCCCCTTATGTGGTACAGAATGCTCTGAACCATTGGACACAGACCAGAGGACCTCTCAGGGTGTCCTATGGGGTCTGGAACCAGGACGTTGCCACTGGATCTGGATCCTCTGTCAATCCAACTGGTTCCACTGCATCCTGTTGATGCTTGATCACAATGGGCTGTAGGAAGTCTGGAGGTCACATCAACATGTTGGACCATTGTCATGTTCCTCCACATGTTCCTGATTGGTTGATGTTGTTTCCATGTGGTGGGGTGCATTTTCATCCAGTGACATTTGGGAATTCCATCAGCATGAGGGAGTGTGTTTGTTGTGGGACAATGTTTATTTGGGTGTCTAAGTCTGATCAAGGTTTTCCATCAGAACACCACATAGTACCATTATGATCAATGTTATTCACTTCACCTGTCAGTGGTCAGGATGTGGCTGATCGGTGTAGATGCAGAAGATAAATGTCTCCTTGTGTGTCTTTTGTTCATGTGACAGAGAGAAGTGGGGGGTTTGTGTGTCTCCAGAGTCAATAAGGTTTCTTCTTTTAAGGTTTTAAAACTAATAAGTTCATTCCTATATGTGAAGTTTTGGGTGTTGCAGGGAGTTAGAAGGTCAGGAAGTCACAGAACAGAATGCAGCCTTCTCTGTTCGTTCTATGGAGTCTCAAAGATGACACTTTGCGACCTTTTGGGCTCGTTCGGTTGATAAAAAACGTCCTATGTTGTCTCTAAGGTGGCAATAAATCGTCTTTTTGCTGTAAAGATTCAACCAGTTTGTTTCAGTTCTGGGATAAATCCTGCAATAAACCTGTTCTTCTGCTCTTTTTGGACGCTACATGACATTACAGCTTAAGATTTGACTGTTTTGTTCATAGATTTGTTGCAGTCTGCAGAGTGAAATTAGCCGTTATCTGTTGTGTGCACATGACGTATACAATCGCTGTGCACAGGACTGCGGGTTGGAATGGGCAGAAAAGCAAACGGCACAGTGCAACTAGTTGTAAAAGCAGACAACCTTGCATTATTGGCGTGCTGCATTTGACACTTGGAATGACATTCTGGCGTACTGCATCGTGCAACAGTATGAATATTGGAGCGTTTTCCAAGAGAGACAGCCTGGGACAATAAGAGACGGGAGGAAGAGGGAATAAACGCTAACAAACAACACTTAAAGGAAGGAGGCGACGCTGATACCACGACAGTCTCTTTGATTTTTAATAGTTTTTGACAACAATGCATGAAAACGTCGTCCTTTGGCAAACAGATAGCACTTGTTAGCAAGACAAAAGCAATTATTGGTTCTCCTCTGGGAATAGTTGGTCATAATTAAAATTAAAAGAGTAAAAATGATGTCAGCGGTATTGTTTAATGTGACACGTGGCTCTGCCCTCATCTAGTGGCTTTATTCTCTTTTACTATCTCTCCATGAAACGTGTTTTCTCTTGCAGGTTGGGTCCTTCTTTTTTAAATTGTGACATCTGCTCTGTGACAGCTGTGCTCTAAACAGTAAAAAAGACTTTCTCTTTTCAGTTTACTTCCCTCTCAGTCTAATTGTGCAGTGTTTGTTGCCCCAATTTTCACACATACACACATTTTTTGTATTTTCACTTGTATTCTTCTTAAGGCAATCAGAGAAGTGCAGTTGCGCTCATATTAACTGACTGGCATCAGCTGCAGATTCAATTACATTTAATTATCACTTTCTCATCCATCAGCTGTTTGGCTTCCAAATCACATTAATGCAGTTGGTGTCTGCTCCAGCTTTGCCCTCATAAACACTACCAGGTTTTTAGTATTGTTTGATTTATCAAAGACTTAATGTTTCTCAAGGGTGGTTCTGTAGATGGGGGACTCTAGGACCCAGGAATAATTAGGTCAATCAAGGTGATGCACCTCACCTGTTCAGGCTTTCTTACCAATGCAGCAAACTTTGTGATTTAATGAGCATTATTACCTCCACCAAGGAGGTTAGGTGATGGCTGACGTTGGTTTCTTTGTTTGTTTGTGTGCAAAATAACTCGAAAAGTAAAAGATGGATGAAATTTTCAGGAAATGTGTGAAATGGGACAAGGAAGAAATGATAAATTTTGGGACTGATCCGGATCACCGTCTATAATTTTTTTTAAATGTAAGTGTAACCGGGTGGACAATTACATGTGGTTTACTCTAAAAGCCACCAGAGGGCACTCTTGTTTTTGGGGTAACCCCCTCTGACCACATGACATTTTGGGTCTCCACGTGACAGACAGCGACAGTGACGGACTTCTCTTTCCTTCCTGAGCGACATACGCACGGTTGGGCCGGGATTCTTATCTCCGGTTGTCTAAGAAGCTGGGAGGCTGTTAGGAGCTGCCGCGCTAGAGGCCGCGCCTGTTCATTAGGTCGGATGGGGTGAAGGCCGCATTGTTGGTAGGACATTTGAACTGTATGTAATTACATTTGTATCTGTCTCATATAAAAGGGTGTAAAAGTTCAGTGATAGCAAAAGAAGCATCAGGAAAGAAGTATAAGAGTCCGTTATATTAAACTGTATTTTCACCTGTAATTGCTAAAATGAATGTGTATTGTATTGAATTCAAAGGCAAGGCACTATTTGCTGTATTCTTTATATTTTTAGCTTTACATTGTTTTATTCATGGTTTCCTCATAAGGGATCCAGTGAATCTTTGGCTATGTTGGTGACTTTTGTCAGGTCACAACTTTCAAAATCAGTCAGGTTAATCATAACTAATCAATAATGCTGTAGAATCTTACTGGTCATATTTAAATTAATTAGGTTAAGCGCTGTAATTAATAATCCTGTAAGGTCTTAGCTGTAATATTAGATTAGTCAGATTAATCTCCTTGATTAATAACTTTCTCAGGTCTTAGAATTGATGTTTTGAATGGGGAAATAGTATTTTGCAGAGTTTTTGTCGGGTTTTATTAACTAATATGTAAATTACTCCAATATTTAAACTTGTTAGGTCAATTTATAATCTCAATCCTATTCATTTTTTATTGAAAATCACGTTGGTGCAATGGCTGTGTTAAATGTTCTATATAAAGTAGAAGACTTGACTTAACTTGACTTGACTTTGTGATTTACCAGTCAATCTACATTCCAACCCTGACCTGTGGTCATGAACTTTGGGTCATGACCGAAAGAACAAGATCCTGGATACAAGCGGCCGAAATGAGTTTCCTCCTCAGGGTGGCTGGGTGCACCCCTTAGAGATCGGGTGAGGAGCTCGGTCACCAGGGAGGAGCTCGGAGTAGAGCTGCTACTTCTCCACATCGAGAGGGTTCAGTTGAGGTGGCTTGGACATCTGTTCTGGATGCCTTCAGGACGCCTCTCTGGGGAGATGTTCCTGGCATGTCCCACCAGGAGGAGGCCTCTGGGTAGACCTAGGACACGCTGGAGGGACTATGTCTCTCGGCTGGCCTGGGAACGCCTCAAGGTCCCACCAGAAGAGCTGGAGGAGGTGTCTGGGGTGAGAGAAGTCTGGGCTCTTTGCTTAGACTGCTGCCCGTGCAACCCAAGATAAGCAGAAGATAATGGATGGATGGACTTGACTTTGCTTTTTAGGTTGCACTGTTAACTTGATGTTTTTGGTCTCTGGAGTTCACCTGTTGATTTACAGCAAATCATTTGCTTCCTGGGGCACTTGTGATAGTTTGTGTGTTTTTCTGTTGGGTAAAATAGGTTTGTTTTGTATGTAATTTTGCTAGCACACTCCCCGTGCATCGGCCTGCAGCAAAACCCTTGACTTTTTTACGGCTAATGTTAGTCACCCTGATTTTAATGAAGCCGCCTGTAATGCAGTTTGACCCACGTTGACTGTCGGCTTCATTACTGAAGCTCACCTGTGTTTATTTCAAAGGAGTAGTCAGATGTCACAGTTATCTCCCCCAGCAGACTCCTAACTGCTGCTTCGTGGCCTTTTCAGACAAATCTTACTGTATAATCATTTTCTATAAATGGTCAATTATGAATTGTCACAGTCAATGGAGGGTCGGAAGGGACAGAAAAGCATTCTGGCTTTTATACTGCAAAATCTGACTGGGTTTAACAGGACATCCAGATATCTTTTTATGGCGTGAAAACTGAATTTTAAGGGTCTGAAGTCGTGCATTTTTTTGTTGTTGTTAGGATAACTCTTTTATATTAGTGGAGTTATTTCAAACTAGCTCAGCATTTTGTACAAAAGCTGCATAAGGGGTCGGAAGTCAGAGTGCTGAAGTCTCCCTAAGAAGATATATTTACATCCCCCAAAAGGCTTTTTTGTGTTTGGAAAGTTGGACTCAGCATTTCTTACAGAGTATGGAAAACTGATCAGAGGGCAAAACTATGTATTCCACCGAATAAAAAAGGAATTTTTGACTTTCTGTGCTCGATGAAAAGGTTGAACAATTGTGCCTCTCTCTTGAGTATTTAGAGGAACTCGACTTGCAACTCTGCAATTCTGCAAGTCTGCCAGCGACCCAGGAAAGTTCAACAAGTACAGCAATTTTCTACAACAAACACACCTGATGTGTCTTTGTATGTTGGAAGCAGGTGTCAGGAGTTCAAATGATACATAAAAGGCCTTAGTTGTCCCTCAGATTCAGTCCCAGGTGCCTCTTGCTATGGGGTGACAGTGCCAATAAGGGTCGTACTGCGCTTTGCTGAAACAAAACAGTTTCATGCAAGCATTTTGTAGGCAATTATCCATGAACTTGCACCCTGCAGTTTCTTTCTGTGCCTGCCAGTCACATAAATACATGGTGTGATTTTACAGCAGGCAAACAGGCTGATATTGGCCATAAAGTTCCACTAAAGGTTCCGGTAACTTTAATTTCCGATTACCTAATGTCCGCAAACTGTCCCAGGGGAAGATAAAAGTCCACCAGCACATTGTGATTTGCATTTCCACAGCAGGGACAAAGCCCCAAGAAGATTAAGCAAATTAGTCCACTGACACATTAAAAACCCAACAAATTCCCTCTGAATGCCGTCCTCTGCGAAGAAAAAAGGGACAACAAAGCCCTGGACTTTGTTGTTGGTCCATCGGTTGCAAAATCTCTTGGGCTCCACGCTGATTACTGTGAGCCGCAAACTGGAAGCAAAACAAAGTCTTTGCAGTTGCGCTGGAATACTTTAGCATTCAGAGGCGTTCAGAGCGACCCGGAGAGTCCCTGAACCATGAGAGAGAGAGGTTTTCACAATAATACATGCAGTGCTTTGAATGCAACCACACAAACAGTTAAGAGCAGGTAAAAGATTAATGGGGTTATGCTTATCAAGAGCTGACATTCACAGCTACTTGTGGACTATGTTTCATTTATCGAGGGCCTTGTATGCATGTGCAGGCAGAAGGACAGGACATAAATGGTACAGTGCGGCATGAACACTCCCTTTTCAGCCTTTAATTTGATGCATGTGGTGGGTTTTCTGAGTGCAATTATGTGCACCTTAAACAAAGTGGGAACCTTGATTAAATCTCGTGAAAGCAGCACCAAAGCTCGCGGAAAATAAATGTGTGCTTTTTTTTTTGAGCGTGGCAAACTAAACGGTCGTATTTCAGCTTCTAAATACACACATGGCAATTCATCAGGAGCACAAGCGCGCAGAGAGTGGCATTATGAAGACGTATTGGACACAGTTCTCACTGCTGAGATCCGAGTTCTGCTCTGCTCCCTCAGGTTATGTTTTAAGTTTAAGGAAGTTACCCCTAAAGGCTTGCAATTTGTCATGTTATAAAGGTTTGAGGGAACTTCCGAAAGTCCTTGGCTTCACCCAGAAACAAAGGGTGTAACTCAAATTTTGGGGCGTAACTCTATACTTTAAAGCCTTATATCAGTGTCGACAAATGTTTGTCATTTCTTTGCAAGAAAAGGGAAGTTTCAACCTGCTGCTTTTGCACCAAGACAATGAATGTCGTTTTAAACTGTCGCTTCATGTACTTTACTTCCCTGACCTGCACCATCTAACTTCCATCTGTTCCCCTACTGAAATCCTACTTGTGGGGTCGCTATTTTCAGAGTTGATGATGAGGTTGTGCATGGTTTTTGAGGAGCATATGGAGGGGCAACAGCATGCACGACCTCATCATCGACTCTGATGATGAGGTCGTGCATGTTGTTGAGGAGTATCTGGAGGGTCAAGATGTGACCTTCTTCTGCAAAGAGAAAGCAAAGTTTAGCATCGGTGGACCAAGTGCATCTAAGTTAAAGGAGACTATTTTTAAAAATAATGCAAGGACAGTCTTTCTCCTGTGAGTTTTTTTGCCAACAGTTATGGTGAAATAATCAGTGGTGAGTTTACAGAATCCAATCTGTAGCTGCTGTAGAAGAACCTGTCCTCGTGATTCTAATCTACAGATATTCTCAAAATTGATGTCCTGATCCGATTTTAAAGATCAGGACTGGCAATCAGTAATTAATCGATAACACATATTGAGCACAGTGAAGATTTGTCCTGGAGGTCATTAACAGGCACAGAAGACTTTGTCATGGTGCCCGTTGTTAGCTAAACTCCCACAATGCTCTCTGCTTGCCAACATGAACTGCCAGTAATCTGAGTGATGCCTCCTCTGGTCTTTATAGTATTAAACAGTAAGAGGCTCCACCTGATGGAACAACCAGATACTACAATACATTTTCTAACGTGCATGGAGAGAATATAGGTTTCTTTTTGGAGCTTGTGGAGCCACAGTACACCCTGACCTCTAACACCACATCCCAGATAGTGTCCTTGATAATTTTTGACGAACCAGAAGTGTTTAAAAATAGGACTTGGTATCAACAGATACAACGAGTCTGATCGAATCAGAGGCATTTTAGGGTTTTTGCATGAAAATGACTTGCAAAATGCACTGTCTGCCTTGTGTGGTCGCCATTTTCAGGGTTGATGATGAGGTCATGCATGCTGTTGAGGAGTATCTGGAGGGTCAAGATGTGATACTTTTCTGCAAAGGGAAAGCAGTTTAAACATCAGTGGACCAAATGTATTGAAGTAAAATAAGACTGTGGAAAAACAATGCAGTAGGGTTATTGGTGGTTGGTTTACAGAATCACTCTTGCAGCATCGTTTGCATTTTAGCCTTTTTGCATTAAAATGACGTGCAAAATAGTTAACTTTAATGTTAAGATCATTGTTCATTCAGACAACATGACATGAAATGACCAGCAAAGAGCAAACAAAGTGTGTTGTAATCACACACAAAGCGACTTGATGTGTTATTTATATTGTGTTTCATGGCTCCAGGCTGACCTAAACCATCCAAACATCATTATTACGTGGAGTTGTCAGTTTATTCAGTCGTGGAAGTCCTGCCAATACCGTGATTAAGACCAGTACTGGCATCAGTTGCATTACTGTCCTCCTGTGTCAGAATCACAGGCAGAGAAATGTATTTAAAAGTCAGGAAACACAATAAATTACATGAAGCAGCGACACACATGCCGGCGAACAGCAACACCTGTGGGGACGCACAAACACACGTATAATCTCTATGGCTGAAATAAATCTGTTGTCTGATTAAATGATCACAATCACAGCTGCAGGGAGAAGGTAACAGATGAACAGAGTAGTAATTAATTTCTTGGTTTTTCTCGCTCCGGCTCTATCTCCCTCCCTCCCTATCTGCCCATCTTTCCTCAGGTGGCCTTCCTCATTCGTTTCATTACTTTCAGCTGGTCATATTCTCTCACTCCGCCACCTTTCTGGCCCACAGGCCCTTCCTGCACTACTCAACTCAGAGCTCATAACTGCCTTAATTGAAACCGCCATCGCCTTAATTGCCTTAATTAATCACCTTTCCTGTGGTAAAAACCTTTGTGGGATTTTGTAATAGGTGCTGACATTGGCTGTTCATCGAGGGCGACAGGAGAGAATAAATATCTTTGCTTTAACGGGAGAATGAAAAGCTGGACTGAGGGGGTGAAAGGACACCGAGCTAATGCTCCCCTCTGATATTTCCCATCGCGTCGAATTCGGATGCAGAATTTCTCCACACATGGGTCTGTTTGACTCCAGCTGTGAAACCTCTGAACGGAGAATCATGTAAACACGTTTCTTTGCACACACAAATCCCCGTGTTTGAAGAACTGGATGCTGTTTGCAGTTTGTTCAGCCTTTAGAGAGTCAGTTTGGTTAACTTTGACAACACAGATCAGGGCGACGACTAAATACAGTTTCATTTTAAATAAAAACGGCGTCGCATGACGTGAGACAGCAGTTACAGGACCGGTGTAGGAATGGAATATATTAATCATAATCCTGTTTTCATAGAGTATATTCAACTGCAACTATGAATCACTGGGGTTTCTTTAGCTTAGAATGAGTCCTTTATGTCTACATATGAAGTCTGTCCTTTTCCATAGATGCACCATCTTGTGCTGCTGCAGGAGCCCAGAAAGGACAAACCAAATGCTGGTTCCAGAGAGGGCCTTTAGCATTTTTATATTGAAGCACACCATAGGTTCTCCAACACACCTCTGCAACCTCACCAACGGATGCCGTTTAATCCTACACACTAACCCTTTAAAGGTCGCATATTATGCTCCTTTTAAACTAGTTAATATACACCGATCAGCCACAACATCCTGACCACTGACAGGTGAAGTGAATAACATTGGTCATATTGGTACTATGTGGTGTTCTGATGGAAAACCTTAGACACCCAAATAAACATTGTCCCACAACAAACACACTCCCTCATGCTGATGGAAATCCCAAATGTCACTGGATGAAAATGCACCCCACCACATGGAAACAACACCAACCAATCAGGAACATGTAGAGGAACATGACAATGGTCCAACATGTTGGTTTGACCTCCAGACTTCCTACAGCCCATTCTGATCAAGCATCAACAGGATGCAGTGGAACAAGTTGGACTGACAGAGGCCCCACTGCACAAGCCAGAGTAGCCAAAGGATCCAGTGCCAACGTCCTGGTTCCAGACCCCATAGGACACCCTGAGAGGTCCTCTGGTCCATGCCCAATGGTTCAGAGCATTTTGGACCACATAAGGGGACCAACACAGTATTAGACAGGTGGTCATAATGTTATGCCTGATCGGTTTAAGTGTCACATGTTCCCAGAATGTGTATTTCCAGTTTCAGCTAAAAGAAAGCTCTCACACTCTTGGTTTTAGCCTTGGTTCCAAATGTTCTGTCTCAGTTTGCATCTCTAAAGGTCCCACACTGAGCCTCTTTTTTAGCAAATTAATGACAGTCTCACATGTCTACAGAGGGTGTCTTCTATTTTTTTTAGCTCAGAAAACCGCAAATGTGATTAATCCCACCATGAATGTATAACTCCTGCTTTTAGTCCTGTTCTAAAGGGGCCCTTTTAGTACCTGTAGCTCTGAAAAGCAATGAGCTGCTACTGTCGCCGCCCCCTTCAGGAAGAAGACTCTCTCTGTGTCTATTATTGACAGTACAAAGCAAAACAGCTGACCACAAAGTAGCTGACAGATGCAAATTAGACCAGGATTTTCTATTGCTTCGACTTTTCTCCCTGAAGAAATTCAAAATGTTGCTGCGTTCACCACTCAGCTGTTGTTTTTAACTGATATATAATGAGACTGACATTGAACTTTGCATAATATGACCCTTTTTAACAAGTTTACATTCACACAATAGTAAATTAATGCCAACATTCTGACCTGCAGTTTGTGTACATCAAGACATACACATCATTAACTTTCTTTCTCGTATGCAGCAACGAAAGATAAGCTAAACACTTGAACCAATGGACGACACTGATGTGGCAATAAAATCAGAAAAGTGAAAGCACTTAAAGTAGAGTTTAACTGTCAGCTGAAGTGAAAACGTTGAAAGGAGTTGAAGTAGAAGGGCCATAATAACATGACAGGGTGTTGACCTGACATTAACTATGGCTTAAATAAAACTGAACTGAGTTGAAAAGCATCTGACACTTAAGTTATAGTGTGTGAAATGTCTTTTAAGATGCATGTGTTGAAAGATGTGTGAGTTACACTCATTACAGTGTAAAAAACATTGAGATTTCTACTTTTTAAAAACTGTAGGAATGTAAAATCTGCATTTTGACATACACTGTTTTGCCAAAAATAGTGGGACGTCTACCCACCCTTTGCAGCTATAACAGGCTCAACTCTTCTGGGAAGGCTTTCCATAAGGTTTAGGAGTGTGTTTATGGGAATCTTTGACCATCTTCCAGAAGAGCTTTTGTGAGGTCAGACACTGATGTTGGACCACAAGGCCTGGCTCTCAGCCTCCACTCTAATTCATCCCAAAGGTGTTCTATTGGGTTGAGGTCAGGACTTTGTGCAGACCAGTCCAGTTCCTCCACACCAAACTGGATCATCCATGTCTTTATTGACCTTGCTTTAAAAAATTGTCCAAAATGTCTTGGTCTGCTGAAGCATTAAGAGTTCCTTTCACTGGAACTAAGGGGCCCTGAAGAACACCCCCACACCATAACCCCACCTCCACCAAACTTTACACTTGGCACAAAGCAGTCAGGCAAGTAACATTGTCATGGCAACCACCAAACCAAGACTGGTCCATGGGATGTCCAGACAGAGAAGTGTGATTGGTCCCTCCAGAGAACACGTCTCCACTGCTCTAGAGTCCAGTGGCGTCGTGCTTTACACCACTGCATCCCAGACTTTGCATTGACCTTGGTGATGTGAGGCTTGGATGCAGCTGCTGGGCCGTGGAAACCCATTAATGAAGCTCTCTACCACTGTTCTGGAGCTGATCTGAAGGCCACACCAAGTCTGGAGGTCTGTAGCTATTGACTCTGCAAAAAGTTGCCGATTTCTGCCCACTGTGCTCCTCAGCATCCGCTGACCCTGCTGTGTGGTTTTACATGGCCTACCACTTGGCGGGTGAGTTGCTGTTGTTCCCAGTTGCCTCCACTTTGTTATAGCACCACTAACAGTTGACCGTCAAATATTTAGCATGGAGGAAATTTCACCAATGGACTTAGTGCACAGGTGGCAACCTATCACGGTACCACCTTGAATCCACTGAGCTCTTCAGAGCGACCCATTCTTTCACTAATGTTTGTAGAAGCAGGTGCTGGATTTTATACACCTGTGGCCATGGAAGTGTTTGGAGCACCTGGATTCAGTTATTTGGAGGGATGTACCAATACTTTTGGTGATATAGTGTATTTTTTTTAAGGCAAAACTGTTGCAACTGAGCTCAGAATGAAGTCAGAACAAAGACAAACTTCAACCATAAACAATACCAATCAGCATTTGAAATTATTTAACAGAAAATAATGGACAAGTAGCAGTAATTAATAGAGGTTTTCAGTGTGATTATTACCAGTGTGTTTCTTTGTGTGGGAACTGGACGTCAAGAAATCAGAAAATATGACTTCTGATTATAAGACCGATCAATAAAAGTACATTCAATTAATATTTAATCTGAAATATGCATTTTCCTCAATCAGATTGTCTCATTTTAAGTATAATTCCTGCCTTTAAGTGTAGTTAAGCTGCAGTCACTTAGCTGGTGATGCTAAAACACCGCTGCTCTTGTAGTGAGGTTTTGCTACGCTTTAGTTATTTTCAAAGTTGTTTTCCTTTTCCTTAATTAATCGGCTTTTTTCCCTATGCTTGTTTGTGTTCGTGTCTCCTCTCTGTAGGGGATTCAGCTCCTGTATGAGATCCTTCACCACATGTGGACAGACTCCCTCCTGCCGCATATCGATCGCTTTCCGAGAAACACCACGTCGGGCAATTTTTATTCAAATTACTCTATGCTGGGAAAAAAAAACTTTATTAAAACTATTGACAGCGAGGTTCATGTATTATTATTATGCATAACCAGGACGTTGTCTTTGGGAGGGAAAGGGCAGCTTTTATTATTTCTCTGGTCGCTTTTATTATTTCTCTGGTCGTGCAGCCGTGCAGGGACGTGGACATGTAGAAGAAGTACGAGATGAGAGCCAGATTCACCCTGACATCCCAGGTAGCCTTGCAGTTAATTGCATTGCCCCCTTTTCACTTTTGTAGCAACACCTCTGAGTCTCTGGATCGATTCCTCTATTTTGATGTCTCCTGCTATTTTGGTTGCCGCTGTCCTTCTATATGTCTCAGACGCTTATAGAGCTCCACAAGGGTGAAAAAAAACCTGATACAGGGAAAAAACTCCTGATTCAGCTGAGAAAAGCAGAAATAACCGACTTGTTTTAAATGGAATTTTAGCATAATCTTAGATGTGGTCCAGAAATCTGGCAAAAGTCGGCACCTGGCACTTCCAGATATAATCTTTAATGGAGTTTTTCCTGAAATGAGCAGGTTTTAATGGCACACTTGTGGTCCTGATGTTGACTCATTCATGTCCGTCTTTCGTACGGTTATTTCCAAACGAGCGTTCTGGGGAGATGGATGGTCACTGAGGGAGCAGATAACAGGTATCCAAACAGAGAAATGAGAACAGAAATAGCAGTGAGTGGGCTGCAAATACAAACAGGAGGTGATCGCAAACAGATGAAAGGCACGACTCACAACTCAGTACAGATGTTCAGCCATGATGTGCTACTAGCATCCTTTTGCTTTTACCTCTAAATGAGTCTCAGGTTTTAGCCCTAATATTTTATTAATAGGGTTAAGCTCTGTAATGTATAGTACTGTAAGATCTTATCGATACAATTATTAGGTCATTTTAACTGTGTAGGATCTCAGCCTTAACATGTACACTGTACCAAAAAAAAATAATCACGTAGAAAAAAACACTGAAAATCTGTCAACAGGGATGTCGGACAAAATTCAATTAAAATGGTGTGATATTAGAACGTTCAAAAACTGGACAAAAACACTGAAGTTAACTAGTTAATGATAGTAATAATAACAACAATAATAATAATAGTAAACTTTAATTATAGAGCACTTTTCAAAACAAATGTTACAAAGTGCTTTCCAGTAAAAACAAAAATAAAACAAAATAAACCAGTAATAAAAACAAGAGACTGTGAAGGTATTGTCTAAAACGTTTAGGAAAAGAATAAATTTGTAAAAATGTAGATTTTTTTATTTTTTTGATGTGGACATTATTTACTGCAGAGCCCCTAAAGGGACACGGGCAGAAAAAAATTAAAATGTAAGTTTCTCGCGAGACAGTTTCTCAAGATAATCCCCTGTTTGTTCACTGCAGACGTCTGAAAATGATAGTACAGGAAAGATATTCACAGATTCGGACTTCCGGCATCAATATCTCATTAGTGATACGTTGTCAAATCATAATCGATGCCTCTTTCCATCGTTGTCAGGTAGACAATGTGCTACAAGCCCAGCTTTATCAACAGTAGCTGTCTTTCAGGCTGCAGAAATAACACTGGTGACTATGAGCAGCCGGCTGTATGGCAAATGCACAGGGACCGTCTGCAAATTTCAAAACCGCTGCAACAGTGAAGAGAAACACAACACAAATATTCAATAACTTCACTCTACTGTACTGTAGTGTCACCAGAATCACTGCAGCCATTGACTGGCTCCTGTTGATCAGACCACAACACTTGGTTTGAGATACATGTAGATATAAAAATCATAACGTAAAAAAATTGCAATTTGCAGACGGTCCCTGGACACTCATCGCCCAGCCGGCTGCTCATAGACACCAGTGTTATTTCTGCAGCTTGAAAGACAGCTACTGTTGATAAAGCTGAGCTTGTAGCACATTGTCTACCTGACAACGATGGGAAAGAGACATCTTTTATGTTTTGACAACGTATCGCTAATGAGTTATTGATGCCGGAAGTTTGCGTGCGCACGAGATCGTTTCGCGTTTTTTGTAAAATAACAGTAACAATTGCAACAAAACTGTAATACAGGCAAATAAAGAAGTACTTTCATTAATTTCTGCAGGGTTTTCATCCCTAACATGTAACTTACTAAGGAAATCAAATCATAAATAACACCACAGGGTCTCAATTCTGATATTTAAACTCTTTAGGTTAGTTTACGGCCAGCAGTTACAGTCCTTTTCACTGGAAAACTCTTAAATGTGCTATATAATAAACTTCATTTGACTTTTTTCCGCTTGTTTGGAGGAATCTGGAGGACAGGCACCAGAGCCCACATATTAACAGAAGCCGCTGACACTTGAACTGATCTGAACTACGGAGCGGCGGGAGGCCAAACAAACGTGGCTTTTAATCTGACGTGGGAGGAAGTGAATCGATGCAGAGCAAAGAAGGCAAATGGCGTTTTTCTTGAATGAAAGTATGAGAAGCTGTTAATAGCGGGGGCTTTGGAATGTGCATCAATGAACTGTCTTTAAGGTATTTATCAACTTGTGTGTTGTCGACCTCGGTGTTGGCTAGCCTGGCGTGTAGCCTGCAGTTCTAGCAGATCTAAAAACAAAAAACACGTAGCAGAAACAAGATGATGGTCTCCTATTCTACGGAGAAAATGACCGTCGATCACTGTGACAATCATTATCCGGGAAAGTCGGCTGTGATCAGTGAAGCTGAGGAGATAAAAAAGACTCTGTTTATGTGCGGCTACAGTATAGTCGACTATGGGATTCCTTCCTTCAAAGCCAATCAGCAGTAAACATATAGAGACAGAGTTGCTTCAAACTTTTAGGTTCTGCGAGTGTCTTAATTACAGTCTGGGGAGAAAAGTGTCATGCCATTGAGCTATTTAAGCTATTTATTGAACCATTTGAACTGCCAAGCTGCTCGCAACCGAGACCAATTCAGGGACACAATGCAGCAAAATGAAGTTGTTAATGGGCGAAGAAAACTTGAAACCACAAATGCTGCGCACCCACTAAACACTAAAGAGTGACCCGTAAAAACACGACGGAGAATTAAACTCAAATGGAAAAAGAAGGAATATAATGGAGAAGTGCTTTTGTCCATAATTACCAAACCAACAAACTAGCTTTCTAACTGAAGCGAGGTGTAAACGAGTGCAACAAATGCTGCACAGAGTCATCGGAATGATCATTAAAGTCATTCTGTAGTGTCAATAAAACCTTGGTTAAACAAAACCTCTCATTTTCAAGCTGGTTCATCATTAAGACAAACTCTTTGATTGAACACTTGGAAGATACTGCGTTAAGAGTCAAGTTTCACAAGGCAAAATCACATTTATTGTCTGTGTTAATGATCCTGTTTGCTATTTTGAACTAGTAATGATGTCAAAAACACAGAATATTGTCTACGTTTTTCATTATCTGTTACTATTAATTCAAAACACACATCTTTATATGCATATCTGCACCCTATCCAACTTTCTTATACATGCATGAGCTAAACAAATAGCTTCAGACGGTACCATTATGTACCATTTAATACAGGGATTGACAGATTGTTGCCTGGTCGTTGAATGGATCTGATATTCAGCATTTTTTCCAAATTTTCCAATTTCTGCTATATTTTTTAACTGATTCTCAATAAAATCAATTTATTTTAGCTTTTTTTTGGGCAAGATTTTGGCATCAGATTTCTACAAAGTAATTTCAGTTAGTTCAAAATTTAAAAGGCCAAAAGTCATTCCATAAGTATTCACCCCAATCAAATCAGTATTCTCACATCATGATGCTGCCACCACCGTGCTTCCCATCATGACGCTGCCACCACCGTGCTTCACATAAGGATGCTGCTACCTTCAAGCTTAACATCGTGATGCTGCCACCACCATGCTTCACATCATGATGCTGCCACCACTGTGCTTAATATCATGATGCTGCTACCTTCAAGCTTCACATCATGATGCTGACACCGCCGTGCTTCACATCATGATGCTGCCACCACCATGCTTCACATTACGATGCTGCCACCACCATGCTTCACATCATGATGCTGCCACCACCATGCTTCACGTCATGATGCTGCCACCATCATGCTTCACGTCATGATGCTGCCACCACCATGCTTCACATCATGATGCTGCTACCTCCATGCTTGTTGGTGGGGATGCTGTGTTGGTGATGATGTGTAATGTGTGCAGACTGTGTGACTTCAAGCACCAGTTAGCTGCACCTGTGTTTTATTAATCACTTTAAAGGGAGTAAATACTTATGCAGTCACTGTTTTTACATTATATATTTTCATGAATTGACATCACTTTGTAGAAATTAATTTTTTCTTTCACATGGGTCTTATTTTACTGATTTTTTTTGTCAAAAAAGCCAAATTACGTTGACTATCATACAGTGCTGAAAAGCAGTAAGAGAGCACTTTATATAAGCACTGTATCACACAAGTGAATGACTTGCAAAAACCTTTAATTTACTGTGTTTGTTGACTCTGTTTGAAATGTTTATTGTTTTCCTGTCTGTACGACAAACATGAATCAGCAGCAGCTTTATTAGACTTTTATCAGAGTCCAATACGCTGACGTTATCCAGCCAGCGTCTTTATCACACATTATCCTCACCTTTGCTCACCCAGTTTATCGGGGGGGTTGGGGAGGGAGGGGGGAAGTCTCCTGCTGCATAAAGGGCAGGATGGGCCACAGCAGGAAGGTGAGATAAATGACGAGTGTATTTCACCGTTTTCACCCACCATGTCAGGATGGGCGCCATCCATCACTCCACCACAATGACATTTCAAATTGGTTACGTCAAATTAACCTGATGTATCATGGCGCCATGCTGGGGGTTTCAAATTGGTTTTGTGGCCTCTTATGAGCAATGGGTAGGCATTCATCAAGAGTGGCTTTTACTTTTCCCCAGGCAGGTTCTGGCATGCTTAGGTCTTTTCCCCCTGACCAGTGAGAAGCCCCAGATATCTGTTCAACTGCCTGCCTATGTCATGCTCAGTTCCCTAAATTAAGATGCTTCCATGATGCACACAGATTCAGTCTGATGCCGAAGCACCCATATCCAGTCAAGCTACAGTTTCATGAGCTTCTTTTATGATGTTCTGTAAATGCACTGGGAGCGCTTCAGATGCAGTGCCCATAAAAACTGTTCGCCTCCCTTGGAAGTTTTCTCCTTTTATTGATTTTCAACATCGAATCGTGGTCAATTTAAATTGGCTTTTTTAACAAGAATTTTACAAAAACATGACTCTTGTGTCAAAGTGAAAACAGTTTTCAACAAAGTGATGTCAGTTAGATAAAAATATAAAACGCAATATACACGATTACATAAGCATTCATCCCATTTAAAGAGACACACCTAATAGAACACAGATGCAGCCAGTTGGTGCTAGAAGTCACAAAGTTAGTTAAATGTAGCTCATCTGAGGTCAGTGAATGTGTCTCAGTAATTGTCATATACAGACACCTGTATCTGGAAGGTCCAGTCACTGGTGAATTAGTTGTCCTTGACAGAACTACACCATGCAGACAAAATAACACTCCAAGCAACTCTGTGAAAAAAAGTCATTGAAAAGCATAAGTCAGGGGGATGACACAAGAAAATTTCTAAATCATTGAATAAAACTTGGATTGCAGTTAAATACATCCTCAAGCAATGTAGGAAATATGGCACATGTGAAAATCTGACCAGAGCAGGTCACTCTCAAAAACTGAGTGCAAGAAAGAGGCTACTAAGGGGTGCCACCAAGACACCTATGACTCCTCTAAAGGAGTTATAAGGTTCAGCGGCTGAGGTAGGAGATGCTGTACATATAGCAACTGTTGCCTGTTCTTCACCAGACAAAGCTTTATGGGAGGCAAAAAGGAAGACTCTGTTGCAAAAAATCTTAGACTACAGTTCATCAGAAGACGTGGGAGTCTATGAAGTCAACTGGAAGAAGGTTATTTGGTCTGATGAGACCAAAACTGAGATTTTTGACCATCAAACTTGTCGGTATGATAGTCAGACACCAAACACTGCACATCATCACAAATACCCTATCCCCACTGTGAGGCATGGTGGTGGCAGCATCATAATGTGAAGCACGGTGGTGGCAGCATTATGATGTGAAGCACGGTGGTGGCAGCATCATTATGTAAAGCATGATGGTGGCAGCATCATGATGTGAAGCATGGTGGTGGCAACATCACAATGTAAAGCATGGTGGTGGTAGCATCATGATGTGAAGCACGGTGGTGGCAGCATCATGATGTAAAGCATGATGGTGGCAGCATCATGATGTGAAGCATGGTGGTGGCAACATCACAATGTAAAGCATGGTGGTGGCAGCATCATGATGTTAAGCATGGTGGTGGCAGCATCACAATGTAAAGCATGGTGGTGGCAGCATCATGATGTGAAGCATGGTGGTGGCAACATCACAATGTAAAGCATGGTGGTGGTAGCATCATGATGTGAAGCACGGTGGTGGCAGCATCATGATGTAAAGCATGATGGTGGCAGCATCATGATATGAAGCATGGTGGTGGCAACATCACAATGTAAAGCATGGTGGTGGCAGCATCATGATGTTAAGCATGGTGGTGGCAGCATCACAATGTAAAGCATGGTGGTGGCAGCATCATGATGTGAAGCATGGTGGTGGCAACATCACAATGTAAAGCATGGTGGTGGAAGCATCATGATGAGAAGCATGGTGTGTAATGGATTTGGGCTTAACTGTATTTACAAATGACACACTGCAGAAATTGTTCATGTTTTTAAAAAGTCTCTGACGTGAGTCCAGTGTGCAGATGCTCAGTAACTCCGCAATTGATGCCGCTTCAGATAAAAGGAAACTAAAAATAAAGCAGCATGTACTCATCATATTGTGCAGCAAATGAAAAGCCAGTTACATAAAATTGCAAAAGCATGCGTGCATTTTATGAACAATATGGCAAATAAAGGCAGCCAAACTATCTTTAACCGACCTGTCTGCCATGTGAAGTCTTCACAGAGAGACAAGTATGTGAAAATGTGCAAATGGTGAGTGTGTGGTCTTGTTGGTTGACCCTTTAACAATCCAAAAAGTCCCTTTTTTGCCATGAAAGTTGTATAGTTCAACACACTGTCCTTCACTTTAGCCAAGACTGAAATATCTCTCCAACCATTTGATTGAGATTAAGTTATCTGTGGACGTTAATGGTCCATTAGGGATGACCTCCTGACCTTTATGCTTAGTTTTCATGGAACACTCTCAAAAACTAGTGGATGGACTGCCGGGAAATTTGGTACAGACATTCACATTCCCATAAGAATAAAATGTAATCATGTTGGTGGTTCCTTAACTTCTTACTTGGCAGCACCATTAGATGTAGGATGCAAAGAGTCATTTAGCATCTATTGCTACTAATCTATCAAGTTTGGCTTTAGGTCATTTTACTAGCCACTATAATAATTCCTCCAATGTGTACCTGGATGCAGGGCTTCACACAAACACAGTTAAGCTAAGGGTTTTTGACATTCAGTCAGATCATATAGCCATGACACAGGATGCATCCTTGAATATCTTATGAATATCTTGATGCATTCCTTCATTTAGCAACAGCAGACAGAATGTTGCCTTTCCATCCTCCATCCGCTGTCACACTGAGGTAACACCTGTCGCCAGGAGAGCGACTCTCCACACTGCTGCATGTTGTAGCGCTGCCAGCATTGCATGTTGAGGCCGTACGAATGCTGATCAGAAATGACACAGTTCAGCGATCCCCGTCCACACCTCTACCCATGTGGAAAGTGCAGCCACAAGCTGAATGTCAGTTTAACACATTTAAACATTTCTTGGCACTCGGTGCAGATGGTTTCTTCTTTGACAATCCCATAAAACTCAGGAATAGCGGGACACATCGTGACAGGACTGCTCAGCTGCACCGAGGTGTCAGACTGTATTACATGGCGGTCCAGTTATTCAAACCAATCAACACCATGTCTGCGTCTCCTTTTTCCCCTTCACAGTCCTCTGAGTTTGTTTTTCATACTGAAGGGACCAGTGGTTCCAATGCAAGAAGCTTAACATGGAGGTAACACAGAAAAAAAGAGATTCTTGGATCAACTTAGATGAGTTGGTTCAACAGGTAATGTGCAACTGAATTAACATTATCCAAATTGGGGCGGCTGTGGCTCAGGTTGTAGAGCGGGTTGTCCACTGATCGCAAGGTTGGCGGTTCGATCCCCGGCCCTTCCGCATGCTGAAGTGTCCTTGGGCAAGACACTGAACCCCAAGTTGCTCCCAATGGTAGATTAGCACCTTGCATGGCAGCTCTGTCGCCATTTGAGTGTGAATGGGTGAATGGGTGAATGGGAAACATACTGTAAAACGCTTTGGAACCACTAATGTAGAGAAAAGCGCTATATAAGTGCAGACCATTCTCTCAAATGAACAGTTTGCATTGCTGCAACTCGACTGTATGGAAGGTCAGCGTGAAGTATTACAATCATCCCAATGTAAAATCTAAACCTTGAATTTGCCATTAGACTTAGGACTCCAAATATAATCCTACTTGAAGAAAAAGAAATGGAAAAAGAAAGGAACATGGACGTGTTGATGCCAGATGCGTAACACTTCAGGAGAAATGAACCAGTTTTTTTGCTCTGTTTAAAGGGACCCGTGGCGGTCCAGTTATTCAGACCAATCAACACCATGTCTGCATCTCATTTTCTCCCCTGTCACAGACTTCTCAGTTTGTTTTTTATCCTTAGGGGACCAGTGATTCTAATGCAGAAAAGCTCAACACATAGTTACGACATTCACGTCGGAAAAAATCCAGACAAAAAATGCAAAATTGTAAACATTTGTCTCATTTAAAAGACGTATATTGAGGAAAATAAGTAGATTTGATCTTGACTTCAGGAGTTTAACACAATTTTCGAACCACTAGTGGTCAGAATCTTGATTGAGGAGTCTTATTACCATCATATTCAGCTCAAAGCAGTAAACAGATGGTGAAATTAATACACTCCGGGTCAGAACCCGTTCCAAGCCGACTCCTACCATCTAGTCCAAGTGTGTATGAGCTGAAAATGAAATGATAATACCTGCAGATGTTACTACTGCAAATGTATTCAAGCTTACAGCTATTGTGGAGACGCACGTCTAAAGTCGGCAAGTCATGGTGACAAACGGGCCCAGTGGTGGAACAAAACACCTGCACCTGTCCGGTCCCATCAGCGTTTAGGACCTGGGAGTTCTCTGACACGAAGGTCAACAGTTACATCAGCTACTTAGCGAAGAGCTTCGAACTTTTAGCCCAACTTTTTCTGTCGCAGAGAAATAAACCGCAGCTGAGAAATGACTTGCAAAAACATTCGAAAACGGTCGTCGCTCTCACTTTCAGCGTTAAATCAGCGGTTAAAATTAGTAGTCTGGGAAAAAGAAAACAAACTCAGAGAAAAATAGTGGCCTGCTTTTGGTATTGATGTCTAAGTTAAATATAATTTTCATCCCTGTGATAGAATTAATTTCACCAAGAAAGCAAGAACAGATTTTTTTAAAATTATTTCTACGCTGTGGCTGCTGCAGTCCTTGAAAAATCTGCTTCCTTGTCAGAGGCACTCGGCTGAATTTTGTAAAGGGTTCTTCATTCTGAAGAAGATTCCTCAGTCACTGATTATTACAGTTATATTAATTCACTAAATGTGAATGTGTCGTGTTTTAGAAGTTCAAGCACGGGGGTCTTGTAGCCTTCTTGATTTTGCAGGGATTGCTTCAGACGGAGCTCTCTGCCCCTGGAGAAATTAGGCCAATTCACGAGAATCTGAGAAAGGTATTAGTAGCGAACTCGGCGTCTGAGAAATAATTGCCTTTTTCTGGAGCCATTTTAATTTTGAAGTGTGGCTCATTTGTTGCTCCTGAAGCTCCTACAAGGGGAGAAACAAAAAAAAGGGCAGTCAAATTAGGTCAAATTAAATGGTCTATTCAGATCTCCTTAGTGAAGTTATGCAGAAAACTTTGCACTGACACAAACATTGGAGTCTTCACTGCTACTGTTGGGTCTAATAACAGCAGTATCTATCAGTTAACTTAATTATACCCCTAAAACATCCCTTTATGCTACCGTGCATCAGAATTTTTTATACTTTGGAGGCAAACAACAGATAAGAAGTGAAGCCATGTTCGAGTTGTCATTAATTTTTCAAAGTCAGATACCTTTCATCAGAAAGAGTCCACTGGTGATATCAATATAAGTGCTGTTGCTGTTGTAACCCATGTATTTTTCCTCCGAGCTGAACCAAGAGCTTCTCACACTAGCCTATACCGCTGTTGCTGTACTACTACCATTAACTAAACTGCAGCATTGTACATGCTACACTATGGTTACAGCATTAAATCTCCCCACAGGTGATGACATTGCTCATCTTGCTATGTTGCGGTAGTCTGCTGGGGAAGTCCTGGTCCTCAAATTCATATGGATGTTACTTCGACAAACCTAAATACCGTTGCCCCAAACTATACCTGGGAATAATCTGGCCCAGATGGAAATAAAACCCCGGGTGTATAAAATGGTATCATCTGCGTAAGTTGTAATCTAGGCCTCCTTGTGTTTTCCACTATTAGGTCTGTATTTCAGTGTCCAAAGTTTCTTTCCAACATAAAAACATTAAATGTTATAATCCTACTTCATCAAATTTGTTCTTAATTGTCTGAGAAAGTGCAGGTTTTGTACCTCAAACAAGTCTATTCTTTTGTCTTTACTGAGTTTCAGAACTCTAAGTTTCTGTAGCGTCCAAGTATGAAATGATCCTGATCTAGTCGTAAAGCACAGAAATGCCACCAGTCCATGTGATGCTCAATCAATGCACACTTTCTCTGAGGTTCATTACTTCCAAGAAGGTGATGGATTTGTCGTACATGTGTTTTTGCACTTAAAGATAATTCTTTAAGAGGGAAAAGTCGGTTGCATGCTTAGATAAACTTAAAAGACACAGGTGTTGGAACCATTTTGTGTTGTATTCCATTGTAAAGTTTGAATTATTTTAATGTAAAAACATCTTGTTCTTTGAGAATGTTAAAATCTTCTTTCAAAATTATGACATCAAATCATCACATCTCTTCATTTTAATTCATTGAAAATCTAGTCACAGTTCTCTGGCAAGAAACAGGAAGTCAGAAGCAGCAAAACGTCTCAATGCAGCGTCTCAGAAATCCTCTCCAGGCAGAGTCTTCTCATTACCTCGGTCTCATAAGAGGAAACGATAAACTTTGTCGGTTTCAGTTGTCAGTCTGGGGTTTGTGTAAGAAAGAAAGGAAGAAGGACAGAAAGACAGAATGAGGTTAACACCAACACGATCCATCACATACACACTGGAGGGAAGCAGCAGACACAAGGGGACCAACCCGACTTATCAAAATGCTAATGCAATATAATGGACAATGTTTTTTTAATATACACTCTGCCTCGGTTGGGCTGCAGCTCTTTGTCCAGAGGCTCGGAGGCTGAGAGGACGCTGGAATTGAGTGATAATTCGCTGTGTGTTCATTGACCTTTCTGTTTCTCAGCGGCTGACAGGCAGCAGCAAAGTCTGTCAGGAGAAGTCTGAGGCCGTATACAGACGTTGCTCTGGAGAAAATCCTAGCAGAGATGTAGACGAGCGGCGTCGAGGGCCGCATGCGTCAGCAGATCGGGAATTGAACGCATTGATTTGTGAGTTTGACGCCAGCGGCTGCGTGACTGTGAACATTATCGTCCTCTTCCATCATGTGAAGGAGCTGCAAGAGTTCTTGAAGGTGGCTCATGACGCATCATGCTTTGTACATGACAGTAGAGTGGCCCTTCGGCTGGCGGAGAACGTTCTCACAACTTTAAATAACATACATTACCTGCAAGATTTACATTTTTTTAAGAAAATGTTTGAATCAAATGTTCTAAAAATGTTTTAACAATATTTATTTCCAGTAATGTTCCTGTGAAGTTAATAGAATGGTCTAACGTCAACACTCAGAGGATGTTGTCCTCACATTATGTTCTATGATAACAACGGAGGAAGGTTCTGCAACCAACATTTGAAAAATATTTTCCAGATGTTGTCGAGGCCTCAGATGATTTTCATAAGACATTGCTGTCATGCAATATATTAACAAATGTGGGACATTCTAGCTGCAATGTTCTGAAGATGTTAGGAGAACACGTGATAGAATGTTCTTTTATTAAAACATCCCCACAGTGTTCCACAAACGAAGGATGTCCTCAAACCAACATGAAAAATTCCTTCCAGATGTTATTGAGGCCTCAGAAGACAGAATGTTTCATAACATTCCTGTAATGTACTACAATCTTGAACACCTCAACTACTTTTCATTATTCCATTTACAGCCCCAGAGCATGATGCTGCCACCTCCATGCTGATGGTAGGTCTGGTGTTGTTGGGGTTGAAGGCCTCACCTTCTCTCCTCAGTCTTTGTTCCATCTGACCTCAGAACTTTCCTCCAGAAGGCCTTTTCTTTGTCCATGTGATCAGTGGAGCTTTAAGGTTCTGCTTCTAGAGGAAGAACTTCCTTCTTCATGGAGCCTCTCAGCTCATGTTGATGTCCAACCCTGTGGACACTGACAGCTGTGTTCCAGCAGCTTCTGGTCCATCCAGACCTGCGTCCTGCTGGTTCCTGGTTGACTCTGGACCATCCTGACCAGGTGTCTCTCAGCAGCAGGTGGTAGTTTGTGTTTTCTTCCTGATGGTGGCAGCAACACACCTGGACCATGAACTTTATACTACAAACAGATGATTTCAGGATCTGAAACTGCTGTGAAATGGATCCAAGTGACTTTATGACTTGTTCAAGTCAGTAATTTGCTTTTTCAGATATTTGCTGAGCTCCTCAGACTTTCCCCCTGCAGTGTTTGTGTCTGAATCTGATGTGTGGATCAAATGGGTTCTATTTAAATTGGGAGTCAGCAGCTGTAGTCAAACGTAATCACTCACGGGAAGTTAAGAAACAATGAAACTAAGAACATTTGATCACTACGGCTTTCTGCATCACTGTATGTATATTTCTGAGCAGCAGATTTGGTCCTATTTCCAGACCTATAATAAATCTTTAAAAAACAAAATGCAGGATTGACTTTTGAGTCGTTGCTTTCAGTAATTCCATCATAGAAAGTTTATAGTCGTAGGAGTCATTAGAAACTCAAGACTGTTGATATGCATGGTCTATATAAGCGTATGGAAACTTTTGAACATGGCTGTATATTAAAGGTGGAACATTTTGCCTTTTTGTTGAGGGAACGCATCATAGATGTTCGTTCATAAGACGTTCCACGATAAGTGGAGTCCTTTATTTGGACTTTATCAAGGACTTTATTAAGTCCTAATAAAGGAAGTATGTTCTCAATTCAGCATTCAGGAAACATTTTCAAGGTGTTATCGAGACCTCAGATGACAGAACATTATTTATAAGACGTTCCTGTAATGTAATATGTTAACAAAGGTGGAACGTTCTGCCAGCAAAGTTCTGGGGATGTTGTTGAGAGAACACATTATAGAATCTATAAAATGTCTCCTCAATGTTTTGTTAAACTTCCTGATTAAAACATCGGTAGAAACTTTGCTCAGAATGTTTCACAGCAAACAACGTCTAGCGGCGGGTTTATATCTGTTCTGGATTCAATACATGCTAGTATACACAGAGTCAAATCTTACATCAGATCCAGTAAGTTAAAAAAGGTAATAGTGAATTATTCAGACTTAGAGTGCTCACTTAGGAATGCTATCGGTACCACAAACCCAGCTAATATCTATACAGCACATATACCATTACAGAGTCTGATAAACAGAGTAAAAACAGAGCATTAATGATTCAGGAATTAAGGGCACATATAGCCTTGAGGTAAGTGCTTCCGCCGTTACGATTCTGATCCTTTTCAGTCTCTGAAAAGACGAGAGGAAAGGTTAAAAAGATGCTTAATGGAGCAGAGGATCCTTTTCTGTTTCTAATGATGCAGATTCCAGCAGCAGAGAAAAAGCTTCTGGCCAATGATTTCTGATGCAGTGCGTAACATTTCGCCCAGACGCTTCCTGTCTTGTTCCTTTCATCAGCACTGAGCCTCTTTGATTTCTCTGACAAACAAAAAGAAGGACTCGGACTGAAAAATGTTCGTCTTTTCTTTCATGTCTGTCAGTTTTTTGGGGAAAATAGTCTTTGTTGGCTTTGTCTTGTCGTTGCGATATAATAACAGGTAGTCTGTTTTCTCACCTCTAGGGAAAAAAACGACAAGGCGGGATGTGTAATTAGCATTTGATTTTATTTGCTGTGGTCGCCAGTGTTGCTAAAAAATAAACAATTACATTGACTTTTCCCTCCGTCTTCTTTGTATTTGAGAAACTAAATGCACTTGGAACATATTGATAGCCTGGGTTCTGCTCGCCTCTTCCGCTAAACTCTCCCACCCCACAACCCCCTTTGGAGAATCACATCGGCGTCTTTAAATCAAACATTTTCATTCTCTCGGGCTTTGAGGCGTTGCCATGGCAGCCGTGTATGGTAATTCTTCAATCAGAGCTACGAGGTGATAACAAGTTGGAAAAATCCCCGGCTTCCAAAAATAGTGACACACACACACACAGCATCCACCTACACGAAGCATACCGACACAGTGTGAACGCATCGCGCTCAGTTCGCTCTCGGAACAAGCGAGTTGTTAATTATCCATCTGTGGCTGAAGTGCGGTGGGAAAAAAAAAAAGTAAAATATCGAGAGAAATATGCAGCAGAAATAGAAACTAAATGTACAGCAGGCATGTATGCAGGTGTTGAACAATTAATTATGTGCATAACTATATCAGGTTTAAGGCTGTAAATAGAAAAATGTTCTTTTTTTTCTTTACATAAAACGTTTCTGATTCGACGGCGGTATTTTGTGAGCGCGTCAGATCGCGTTGGAGTTTTGAAGACTAATTGGCTGAAATCATTACTGAGCGCAGAAACAAAGGGAACAACGTGGGAGTAAAAGCCGAGGAAGAAAAGTTTGCAGTTTGCTTGCGTGGTGGATTATCAGCTACATAATCTGCAAGTTCTTGTAGGGTTCCCGCCCAAAAATCCACTCGTTGACCATGTAATCGGCTAATTAGCAATGAGAATGGGCTGTTTGCTGCTGCTCGCTAAACCAACTTGGACTCACAGTTTCGTCAGCACAGCTTCAAACCTGGAAATGAGAGACATCCAGACAGAGCCCTAACCGACGCTGGAAACCCACCAGACTCCGTGCACGTGCCATAACGCTGCCTGCCTGCTAGTGGAAAGGCACTGCAAGCTTCTTTTTGGTGGATTATCCATGACAGTATCCCATCCATCCATTATCTATACACCACTTAATCCTCTGTAGGGTCACAGGGGGACTGGAGTCTATCCCAGTCGACTCAGGGGACACCTTGGACAGGTCGCCAGCCTATCACAGGGCTACACATAGAGACAAACAAGCACACTCTCATTCACACCAATTTAGAATCATCAGTTAACCTCAGCATGTTTTTGGACTGTGGGAGGAAGCTGGAGTACCCGGTGAAAACCCACGCTGCACAGGGAGAACATGCAAACTCCACACAGAAAGATCCCACAGGTTAGCATGAACGTAGAAATACACTGGGGTGTTTATGTTTTGTGTTAAGTGACTGGTGTATTGGCCATTTTGTTTTTTGAGATGTATGTGGGTGTGTGTTGGACGCTAATTAGTCCAGTGTCCAGTGTGTGCATTTAGGTAGGAACCTTTGTTACATCAGGTGTTGCTTGACGGTAGGGAGTGCAAATGGTTTCTGACTGCAATGCTATGCTACACAATGCTACGCCACACAATGCTATGCCTCGCAATGCTACGCCATGCAATGCTACGCCACGCAATGCTACGCCACGCAATGCTACGCCACGCAATGCTACGCCTCGCAATTCTACGCCACGCAATGCTACGCCTTTGTTGCATCAGGTGTTGCTTGACGGTAGGGAGTGCAAATGGTTTCTGACTGCAATGCTATGCTACACAATGGTACACCAAGCAATGCTATGCCTCGCAATGCTACGCCACGCAATGCTACGCCACGTAATGCTATGCCTTTGTTGCATCAGGTGTTGCTTGACGGTAGGGAGTGCAAATGGTTTCTGACTGCAATGCTACGCCACGCAATGCTATGCCTCGCAATGCTACGCCATGCAATGCTACGCCACGCAATGCTACGCCACGCAATGCTACACCATGCAATGCTACACCTCGCAATTCTACGCCACACAATGCTACGCCACGCAATGCTACGCCTTTGTTGCATCAGGTGTTGCTTGACGGTAGGGAGTGCAAATGGTTTCTGACTGCAATGCTATGCTACACAATGCTACGCCTCGCAATGCTACACCAAGCAATGCTACGCCTCGCAATGCTACACCAAGCAATGCTACGCCACGCAATGCTACGCCTTTGTTGCATCAAGTGTTGCTTGACGGTAGGGAGTGCAAATGGTTTCTGACTGCAATGCTACACCAAGCAATGCTACACCAAGCAATGCTACACCTGACAATGCTACGCCACGCAATGGTACGTGATGCAACGTCGCACCACTGACTGTAAAGTTTGAATTGTGGATGGTTTAATTTCATGGACTCAAATGGGTGAGCAAATAAAAGAAACATAATTATACTAGTCACAAAGTCGGACATTTTAACATCGAATCACAGCACACACGTAGCTAGTGAGCACGTCTGTCACTAGCCTTCAGTAACCCGCCAAGGTAGCTTCAAGCATTGGGCTTAGCTACTGTAACTGGTACATTGTGGTTTCCTAATATTAAGTTACAGGAGGTATAAGGTTGCTAGAGTGACCCACATAGATAAACAGCAGTAAGCTAACCAGAGTTAGCATCCCATAAATATTGAAGATAAAGAACTCAGGTTCCATCTTGCGTGGAAAAAAAATATGTTATGGCAAGACATGCATTCAACACAAGATAGCATCTTTGATTAAAAGCAGTGTTGTAGGGAGTCTCAGGCCTTTAGGATTCTCTCCGCATCTCTGCACACCCAACAGACTTTTACTATGAATGTAACATGTAGAAACTATCCAGTATGCCAGAAACATCTGGATTTGGCCTTAATTAAATCAATCAATCAGTCATTTATAAGTAAGTAGCTGGATTTTAGAGTCAGTTCCCCAACAGGCTGGAAGCCAGAGCAGAAAGTTGAGTCGTCTTCATCATGTTTCCATTTTCTGCCACTTAAGAGAGTGAATGTACAAGTGTGACTGGAACCAAGACACTTCAAAGATGGACTGAAATCTGATGGCCATGTCCTCTGTTGAAAATCCGAATGAGTTTCTCCCTCACTGTACGTAATCTTCCTCCTCTCAGTGTAACTGTATCAGTCTGTGGAAGCAGCTCTTACGTGGCGATGCCCCGGAGATATCGGCAGCTGGCAGCGGACTCGCGCCGACTCCGCATTCCTTCTCTCTGCCACATCAAAGAGACAATTGCGACGCTGCTCCATGGTTTTAACAAACATGCAGTTATACAGATGATGCAACGTGCTGTTTGACTGTTTGGATGCAGCCAGTTTAATGATCTGTGTGCAGAAGAAAGAAGCGAGCGCCGCCGGCAAACAAATCTGTGGCTTGTAGTGCGTCCATCCGAGTTCCCCATGTGTTTGTGCTGTTTGATGGATACTTCTTTATTTATGCATTTTGTTTTGCCCGCAACAGCTTTTAGTGCGTTACGGACTGACGTCATGCCCACCCACATTTGCATCTAACAAGTGACAAACAAGACAATACAGTCAGGTTTGCAATCTGGCAAACAAGGATGCATATGCTCCGTCTGGCATCGAGTCGAAAATGAAGTAGAACTTTCAAAGAGGCAGGAGCGCTTTGTTCTGCAGCACAGTATGTGTCTTCTGTTGCATTTAAATTAATGTTAAAGCTTAAATAACAATGACGCCCCCATTCATGCTTGCTCCATTTAAAGTTTATAGAGTTTTATGGTGCATTTCTTAGCTCCCATCTCTTATTCTTCTGCCATTGTTTTGTGAGCCACAATGTGCATCTGCATTACCACCACCATCAGTACTGTAGCAGGACCCAGTGAAGTCTGGCTCACTGGATGTAGACTTTGGGTATAAGTGTGGCTTTTACACTACATATTTCATGTTGTTTTGTCTTTCTACTGCTAGTATCTTCCACTGTCTTCATGTTACCAGCTGTAACATCCCCCTTGTAGCAGGAAATAAGAACCTATGTTGAAAATGGCAAATTTTGTCAAAGATTTTGATCAATAAGGCGACCAGGTTGGTTATTTCAGGGAATTAGCTACTTCAATGACAGTGCTGACCTTCCTGTATATGAATGTTCCGCCAAAATAATTCTTCATGTTAATTACCTCTGCCAAGGAGGTTTGGTGATGGCCAGGAATGGTTTGTTTGTTTGTTTGTGTGCAAAATAACTCCAAAACTCATGGACGGATTTGGATGAAATTTTCAGGAAATGTGTGAAATGGGACAAGGAACAAATGATGACATTTTGGGACTGATCTGGATCACCATCTCCATCCAGGAATGTTTTTTAATGTAAGTGTAACCAGGTGGACAATTAAATGTGGTTTACTCTAAAAGCCAGAGGCCGCGCCTGTTCATTAGGTCGGATGGGGTGAAGGCCGCATTGTCGGTAGGAAATTTGAACTGTATGTAATTACATTTGTATCTGTAACGTTCCATACAAAATCTGTGAATTGGGAGATTGTGTTGGGGGTGGACTGAAGCTCCTTGGTGGAGGTATGAGCTCTCTGAGGGCTTTTCTAGTTGCTTCTGCATTTACTAGTTTTCAGGGAATAAGAATGCTCTCAGCTTCGCACATGTGTGCTTTCACAATTGGTGTCAGAAACAGAAACCTGACACCCTCATGAGGATTAGAGTTACAGTCTAAGAAGGCTCCTTTGTCAACATGTGGATGTGATCTCAGGGTTTCTGATATGATGTAAAAGACTCCATGTCCTCATAGGGGGATATTGTCATTATTTTGCTAGGGTACCATCACTGCATCCTGGGCTTAGAGACCGGTCCCTCCTCAGGGAAATCCAAGTATTAAAAAGACATAACCAGAAGGTGAAAAGTTATAAGTAATAGATAAAAATGAAAAAAAGTCACTTTAAAGACCCCCTTCAAGGATATAGGCTGTTGATAAGGGAACTCCAGAGAACCTGGTCTTGGGCTTATCTTCCAGTTGGGTCCAGGTGCACCCAGGGGTCTGTGTAGATCTCTTTGCCAGATGTTCTTCGGCCGGCCTGTTCTTCTTTTCTCGAAGGTTCCATGTCAGGGCTTGTCTGGTGGTGTTTGTCACTGGCTTTCATAAAGTATGTCCAATCCAGCGCCATCGTCTTACCATAGATCATTGTTAATGATCTTATCCAGCCAGTGTCCCTTGAGGATCTTCTTAAGTAGTTGTTGATGAGGTTGCGTACACTGCTTATTATATTTTTCATCTCACTTCAAGTCTCGAAACCGTAAAGGAGCAATTAATTTATATTCAAATGAAATGTCGTAATATTCTAGAGTGCCAGATGTTTCTGAGCTGCGAAAAGGCTGTCCTTGCTTTGCCTTTTCTTGCTATGACATCTGCATCTGTACCGCCTTGCTTGGTGACGTTACTCCCTAAATAAGTAAAGGACTCCACTTCCGCAGTCCTAAATATAAATAAAGGCTATTTAAAAAGGCTTCTGGGTGTTTCCTGTGTATGAAAATCCTGAAATGATAAACTTTGAAGATGGATCAGGTCTTAATTAGCGCTCTGGGTTTCCCTCTCACTCCTTTCATGCCTCAACTGATTGAATTCTCCGAACATCTAACGAGACACATGACAACATTTCAGACACAACACACGACCCGTAACATTCACGTCCACACGCAGAGGGCCTTCGTTGTTCCGACACCAAACGTGAGCGGCGGCGGCGGCGGCGGCGACTCTCAATCTGCAGCCCACCAGCAACATTTGACCCTCCATTGACAGCCGAGCAGCCGGCGGCCTTTCAGCTAATTCTCCGGTTTGCTTGTCCTATTAACACACGAGTGCATTCAGCGTTATCTGTCCACTGGAGCGGAAACAGAAAATTAAAAGCTCTACATGAGGAGGGGAGAAAGCGAAACAGATTTCACCCACAGTTCAAGACATTTGCGAAGGAACGGAAAGCGCTGCGGATAATTTTAATTAGAAAACTTGCAAGTTGATCAATAGGAAATGATTTTTTCACAAGTTTATTACATAGAAAATCTATTTCTTTTTATAAAACCTTGAAATGTACACAAAGTATTCAATTACTAGCTGCTGCCTCTGTAATGAAGCGCTCACTCTGGCTGGTTGGCAGCCGCCCACAACTGACATTGAACGGTTGCCAGAGAATATTGAGAATAAAATGTTATGTGGTTAATGTATTGAATGTGCATATTGACCTGCTGTTAGCTTGCAGTTTGTCTCCCTTAATGGCAGCTTCACTTAGGTGTTAGAAATAATTGCTTATAACCTGACCGGTTCTGCATTGTGTTCTGTGTATCTGCAGCTCCAGTGCGGCTTAAAAACAGCTTCAAGTGTTTTTCTGCCCATAAACAGAACCGTAAATTCAAATTACTGAGCCAATTCGCTCTGTAGCGTCACACAGGGAACAACTTTTACCCCATTCAAGCAGTGAAACTTCGTCAGAGCCTCTTGGTTCGGATGCAGGACGCAGACAAACCTTTTAACATGCTATTGTTGCTATTTTCTTATTAAATATTGAAGGAGTCTATTAGTGCTTTCAGTGGGTGAATGCAGCTGTGATTTAGCGTCCTTCATACATCAGAAACAGCATTTTTTAATCCCGTGCGGCCATTAAATCACAGCATTCGAGAGCGTTTGATGGAATTATTGGGAGTCTCGGTTTGAGCATCTTAAAGCTACAGTGAGCTGCACGGTATAGAGCATTTTACTGGAAACAAACACAGCTCAAAGCTCTCTGTGCATCTTATCATCCAGCGCCGAGGATATTTTTTTGTTGCCTCTTTTTTAAAAACTTTACAGTAACATTTCCGACATGGTTCAATCCCAGCATCCTCTCAGCGACACAGAAAGCCATTTTTTTCCAGCAAACAAGGTCTTATAAACTCACCGCACAACATGCGCTCAGCTCCAAATGACAAACAGACAGAGCTAATGAAAAGCTGATTGGGATGTGGAGCAGAAACACTTTGGTGGTTTGGTGGAGAACAAACCACAGCTGTCGGAAAGTGAGAGAAAAGTGGACTGTGGTGGGGGGGGGACATTTGTACTCACACACTGGTCATTTAGGAGATGTTTCTTCCTTTTCTGTCTTGCTGCTGCTCTGAAACTGGTTTTTTTTGACAGATTTGATCTAAATTATTGCAAACCTTCAACAAAGTGTTAAGGTGCTGAAGAATATTAAATTAAAGCAGCAAGCAGCGTCAGACGGCCCCTCGCTCCCCCCCCATGCACCACTGCGAGATGGGCTGGGTCAAGTTGTGTTTGTCTCATCCTGCTCTATAGGACAAACCAGTGATTTTATATGATTTTTTGAAATTTGCAGGGGGCGCTGTGGAGCTGTTTGGACATGGCCATGGACGAAAGTAGTAAAATATCAAAATTTTCACCAGTCCTGATGTGTGTGCCAAATTTGGGGAGTTTTTGAGCATGTTTAAGGGGTCAAATTGGGGTTCAAAGTGATGGAAGAAAAAGAAAGAAAGAAAGAAACATAGCAGGAACAATAGGGCCGTTGCACTGCAGTGCAAAGACAGCGTTCAGTGTTTTTCACACTGATCTCTGGCCTTTGCCCTTTCCTGCTCGGGCCCTAATAAGAGTCTTATTTTAAAGAAAAAAAGTAAAGTACACATCACTGTTGTTTCCACAATACAAAATACTAATTTAAATAAAGATAAATTACAATATCAACCAGTTATTTGCAAATAATTTAACAAACCCCCGCTCCCAAAGAAGATTTGAAAAACTACAAATGGCCTTTTTCTGTGTTACGACCTGAGTTTTAATTCAATGAATAAATACCTTAGGTAAATATCTAGAAGAGAAAGTTCATCTTGTTGAGCTCCAGCAGCAGGAGAGCGGAGACGATACGAGACTCGTCAGGTGGGTCTTTTATCCTCACCTGCTCAGGTGAGGACGATTAAGTCAATTTAGCCCAGTTAGCTCCTATAAACTCTCCTACTGCCACTACAGGGGCAGTGGAGGTGCAGAGGGGGAAAACATGCCTGAAAGATTCAACCTCAGGAGCAGTGCATCTCTGTGTTCTCTACAATAAGGCTAAACAATTATAATTCTAAATACAAGTTAAGCAGAGTCTGAAAGTAAAAGTAAAAGGTAAAATATATAAGATTCACCTTAAAATTCTAAGAAAAAAAACATTAAATTGATAGTCTGGGCACAAACCTTTACATAAAGAGCTACATACTTAATAACAGATAGTTGTTGTCTTTTTTCATTAATTTGTATACAATTTCAGAAAGAATACTGTCTAAATAAAGCACGAAATCTACTGTACAAACTGAGAAATACATGTAATTTGACTTTAATGGTAAAATACGTAACATAACTGGTGGGTTGTTAATTTACAAATCAGATTTATCCATATAGCACATAAACAAACAGAGTTGACCAAACTGCTGTACATCAGACAGGCAGCAATGAAATGATGTGCAAAATATTAAGACAATGTATTAGTAGTAAAAATCTAATTAAATAAAATAAAATAAAATAAAATAAAATACCAAATCAGGTAAAACAGGATGGCAGCTTGTAAGATAAATTTCTAAAAAAATACATATGCAATAATAAGCCCAACGAGAGCAGCCAAAAGCCATTGGAAAAGTGATAAAAAAGATAATTCAATTAAAAATCTATAGAATTTTAGATATACTTTTGTTAAAATTAAGATTCTTACTTTTAAGGGAGAAAATATATTTCTTCCAAAATGTTACACACGATGCAGTTTGGTTGTACAGGAATGTCATTTTTGCAAGACAGGGCTGCATCTTGGATGGACCACATGTCTTCATTGATTAACCTAAATTAGAAGTCTCTGATGATGATGTGTGTCAGCAGTTAGTGACAGAAAGACACAGGTTTAGAAAAGGAAACTGAAAAGATTGAAGGTTTTGTTGTGCGTTTATTTAATACCATGATGCGACATGACGTGGCTGAAGTCGGCACAGTTTCTGTCTTAATATAAATGTAGAAAACAGTGTGTCTGCATGAGTGTTAACAAATGAATCCCCACGGAAACCCACTTTCCTGCTGCTTCCCGTCGGCCCCAGCAGGCTTCGCGCTCAGACGTGTGCAGAGGTGTGAAATTTTGACACTCGGAGGAAACATGCTTGCCGCCGTGTAGCTGAGCAGAGATCAGATGAGCTCCTGAGAGGCTTCCTGTTGATTGAAGCAATTTCCTGAAAGGATGGTCAATCAGTCTCCGTTAAGTTGCTTACTATTGCGCTTGTTGTCGTCCTGGAGACCGCACACAAAGTGCCTCCACACAGCAATCACAGCCATGTGGAATTTTCCACTATGTGCAGAGTTTGGAGCCTCAAACCACCGCCTAATGTTGGATTTCAAAGCTCATTTTTACTCTTTGCATCAGTTAAATCTTTAAAAAAGGTCTCTAGAAGTCATTTAAGTCCTCCAACATGTTCATTGCAACGTCCTAAATTGAGTTCTGCAGCGTCCGCATTTGAATTTTGAACGTCTTTGATAAGTTGCCTGTGACTCGACTGGTGGCTAATGCAATTATCGTGATTTATAACTACACACTGCAGAGGCCACCAAAAGGATATTTCAAGTTAGGGGGCAGAAACTTCTCACAGAGGAATCCATTAAAGAGGAGTCAGAGGATAGAATGACGAAGCGCTCACGCAGCCAGACAGACCAACAGATGGCTTCATTAGAAACCCGACGACTTTAAATCTACAACAAATTTGTGGAATTTCTGTTGGGACAGCTTGTGTGTGCTCGTGTATTTACGCAAAGACGTTTCCACACAAGAATATGAAAAATAAATCCCCCCCGTGTTTTATCCGAAGTGAAGGCGACGCGAGGACGAGGCTGAGGGAACGCAGGTCGCCGTCATCGAGGAGGAACTTCTGGGTGAAATCACCGGAGGTTAGATCAGACTGTGTGTCCACGTCTTCAATGTTATTGTGATTTAAAATACGTTAAATATTGAATTAGTTCATTTGAATTTAATTTTGTTCTTCCTTTTTAAATCATTTAGCCAGTAACTAAATTTAGTCCACCCAAGGTCTTCTGATTTTTAGCACAATTTCTGCTCGGCCACCTCTGATTGGCCTGAAAATTAAATTAATATTTAAAGATATTAGTGAAATTAGTTTAATGCATCCAATGAACCCAGTTTCAACAGTTTGAACTTGTTGCCCTTATTTAAATTCAAGTGTACTTTTGTTGTTAGTTGTGGGTTGCTGTTGTTTCGGCTGGTTGTTGTGGTTGTAGGTTGTTGTTGTGGTATGTGGCTGGTTTTTGTGAGTTGATGTTGTGGTGGTTGGTTGTGGGTTGTCAGTTGCTGTTGCTGTTGCTGTTTTTTAGTTGGTTGTTGGTTAATTGTTGCTGCTGTTGTTGGTTGTAGTTTTTTAAGTTGGTTGTAGGTTGTTGTTGGTTGTTGTTGTTGATGGTTGTTGTTGGTTGATTGTATGTTGTTGGTGGTTTCTGCTACAAGTTTTTGAGTTGGTTGTTGCTGTTGGTTATTTGTTGTTTTTGTTGTTGGTTGTTTTTTGGCTTTGGGCTGTTGTGGTTGTTTATGGGTTGTTGCTGCTGCTTTTGTTGTTGGTTGTTGTTAGTTGTTGTGGTTAGTTGGTTAATTGCTGTTGGTTGTTGAGGGTCATTTGTTTTTGTTGTAGGTTGTTGGGGGTTGCTGTTGGTTGTTTGCTACTGTTGGTTGTTGGGGTTGGTTGCTGTTGGCGATTGTTGATTGTTGTCAGTTGCTGTTGTTGTTGCTTTTTTTAGTGGTTGTTGGTTAATTGTTGCTGCTGTTGTTGGTTGGTTGTAGGTTGTTGTTGATGGTTGTTGTTGGTTGATTGTATGTTGTTGGTGGTGGTTTCTGCTATGAGTTTTTGAGTTGGTTGTTGCTGTTTGTTAGTTGTTATTTTTGTTGGTTGTTTTTTGGCTTTGGGCTGTTGTGGTTGTTTATGGGTTGCTTTTTTGTTAGTTGTTGTGGTTGGTTGGTTGCTGTTGGTTGTTGTGGGTCGTTGTTGATTGTTTGTTACTGTTGGTTGTTGGGGTTAGTTGCTATTCGCGGTTGTTGGTGGTTGTGGGTTGTTGTCATTATTGTTGGTTAATTGTTGTTGCTGGTTGTGGGTTGTTTGTTCCTTGTAGTTGTGGGTTGTTGTTGCTGTTGATAGTTGAGATTGATTATTGTTGGTGGATGTTGTTGGTTGTGGTTGGCAAGTTTCTATTGTTAGTGCTGTCATTGCCACCACATTGTTGTCCAGTAAATCCAGAGTCAGATTTTGGATTTGACCTGCTTAAGCATCGGACAAAATGCCAAACATGACTCATTTCAACAGTTTTTAGTCATATCGTTTCTTTCCACTGCTCACCTCAGTAACTAGTCCTTTAAGTTGTGTTGTGAAGAAAGCAGAAATCTCTATTTATTTGCAGTGGAGCTCTGCAGACTCTGACAGCCAGACTCGGCCTTGCTGAGCTAACACAGTGAAATGAAGCAGAGCAGACAGCCTGAACAGAGGTGATGTTTCATGCAGAGCATGAATTGAGCGCCCTACAGGAATATGTTGAAATAAGAGAATCACCTTGCCTCTGAGTGGGGGAATCTTATTAAAGGGGGTTACATGGAGGTGAGGCAACTGTAGGGAGGAAAGAAGAGGAGGTTAGAAGAGATGGATGGAGAACGTCAGAACCTAATACTGATGTCTCTTTTAACATCTGTCTGCTTAATCCTAAAACCAGGAAGCAGCTGCAGCTCATCTGCTGATTAGAGCTCTAATCAATCACTCATCACACCAAGAAACAGACGCATATGTGCAGTCAGAGCAGTAACTAATGAACAAATTCACTCCATTTAGGCTCGGTGTATCAATTTAGCCAAAGCTTTCAGGAACTATGATCTTCGTCAGGCTGGTTTTAAAGCAAATGTAAGCTTGTTTTATCAAGTTAAACCAAGACATGATAACAGACCTGATTCATCCCATCTGTGGAAGTGAAAGACTGAACTTGTGTGCTGAAGCTTTTCTGATGGATAGATAGATAGACAGACAGACAGACAGACAGATAGATAGATAGATAGGTTTTTGTTGATGTAAATACAGTTAAAACAGTGTAATTTCACCAACAAATGGTCTTTTTAAGTCAATATGTAAATGAATAGTTTTTAATAATGTATCTAGTATCTGTAATTCAACAAAACATGAAAAATCTGTAAAATAAGAGTTATAAAAAGATATGGACTTTACCAATCCTTAGCGTTTTTTCCTCAAATATGGGTAAATGCCTGTAAAATAATGCTAATTTTTGCATATTTAAATATGGTTAAGATACTGGATATTTGTGGTGAAATGTTGGGAAAATAAAAAATAATAAATAAATCCCATAAATTCTCATTTGGAAAAGTACAGATTTCTGAAAGGGATATTATTGATAGTTTTTGCCAGTTTTTCTTGGGGTAAACAGATAAATTTGTATTTTTTTCTGAGATTTGACGAGTTAGCATCTGAAATTTAACAAAACATGGAAAAACTGTAAAATAATAGCCACTTCTTTTAAAAAAAATAGTTAAAACTGTAAGCTTTCCTTCTGTTTTTTACAGTGTCGGTAAAAAAAACATACATATGTGTGAATAAAAATGGTTGTTTTAGCTCTGTAGATAAAACAGAATTAAAGTAATGAATGGGCCAATTCACCCAGTAAAATAAAGTTCAATTACTAAACCACTGTTTTTATTACTGTCATTACAAAGAAGTGTTTTAATGTGTTGCTATTTCTTAAAAAGATTATAAAACATCGATCTTCTGTTCATTGATTTACCAATGTGACCATTTTCCCACTCCACTGCAGATGCATCGGTAGCTAGCTTAGTAGACGGATGACAACCCTATTTTTAAACCCACCTGCAAAGCTCCAAGTCGCTTTCCTGCTTTTCCAATCTGGGAAACCTGCCATCAGGGAGCGTACTGAGGAACAAATCGGACTTGTGGGCGGCAACTTCTTTCCCCACACTGGATTTCTAAGGCTTGAAGGTAGAGTACGTACGGCTTCAGTACAGATTAAAGTACACGGCACACTGAGGCGACCCATTGAGAGTTGTGGTACGTATAGACATACAAATGCGTACATGTTCACTTCCACTTCCCCCATCTGCTCTCACAGCGCTGCATTCATGTCGACACCAGCGCAAAGCACACAACATGAGTGACAGTTCATTTGCTCGGCATTGCTTCAGTTGATCAACGCCGCAGTTATTAGTTTTTTCAAGACAGCTCACCGTCACTTGGCTTACTCCATCTAAACGAACACACAGCTGCTTCAGGTCCAATCTGGTTTTTCTCATTACAGTCTCGTCACGGTGGCGTCGACACTTTCCCACCTTATGATTATCAAAGTATCAAAGAAGCGTTCCATTACAACTGCGGCGACCAATTTGTAGGATATAGAAATTGTTTTCAAGATGAGGTCTTCCAGTCAGATCTCTGGAAATTGCATTGTGCCATCCTTTTTAAATCACTGAAATCAACAAGGGTTCGTGATGCCCTGAGTGATTGTGCGTCTGTGCTGCATATAGATTCAGAACAAGCATATGCTAATGTGTGCACAATGTGCTGCTAATGCTAATGCTCGCCTGATAAGCTGATGTGTTTTCGTGTCGAATTTTTGTCGTTTAGTTGGATGTCTGATGAAGTTGCCCTCTGAGTCATCTGCCACCGCGAGCATTCGAAACAAACAAACCATGTCAGGTCACGCTGGAATGGGAAAAACAAACAATGGAACGTCTAATGCATTGACAAAACATCACATCAAATGGAAACCCAGGAAGGGTTTTTTTTGTGTTTCTTTGAGGATAAATCGCAACAGGAGTTGTGAAGAAAAGGTCACGCGTGTGGGAAGTGAAAAAGCTCCTTTAAAATCATCTCGCTCCTACGCACACGCTTCACCTTGGTTTCTACCTGTTAGCAAAGCTTTTCCAAATGTTTCAAGTTGCCTCGAGACAAATTCGAGAGAATCTTCTCAATCAACGGTGGCAAAATATGAAACAGAAAAAAACATTTCTTTTGGGGCCGTCTGTGCTTTTAGCGATCGGAACAATGGAAGAAGGAGTGGGAGGGACGGGCAGTAGATGGTTCGACATCACTGCTCTGGGAGTTAGTGGGCATTAAGTCAGCACAAGACAAAGTAAGTACTCTGAGCAGTATTACTATAGTATTAATTCAAGATGCATACACTTCTGATCTGTTTGCATTTTACTCCTAATCATCTCTAGTCACCTAATATTTGCACGTTTGGACTGCATTTATCATTTTGCTTTTCATTTTTGCAATCCTACTACTGCTGCTACATCTCCCTATATATATATACATGTACATGGGTAGAGGTATTACTAGTTTAGCACAAACCTGAACGCAATCCCTGGTTTACTTCTGCAAATGTGCGGATTTTGAACAGTTTTCCTCAAAAATGCAGATTTAAGAATCAAGAATTGGTCGCTTGAAAACACAAACTGAGCTCAGGAGATGTTTGTCCTATTGAAGCGACACTTTGTCAGTTCATATGGTGGTGCAGAATTGTCTGGCTGCGCCTCATTTAAAAGAAAAACGCACTACATTTTTTTAAAAAGAACTCAATCATCTTGGGTTGAGCAAAGCGACGAACGATACAGCTTTGGGGTTCCGTCAAAAAGTGACAGGTTGAGTTGTTTTGGTGGAACATTTTTTGCGTAAGGAGCACTGTCTTTGAAAAGGATATTCTGGTGTAAATAAACTAACAACTGCCTTACTTCATGATCCAAGTCCTCTGCAAAACTCGGAGTTTATTGGGCCTTAAAGGCGGTTCATGTTAGCAAGAGTATTGTGGGGCTTTAGCTAGCAAAGGGCCACCATGACAGAGACTCCTGTGGCGCTTAATGACCTCCAGCTAAATATTGCAATAGGATATAGCAACAATGTCCTGCTTGATGTGGGTTTGTCTTAAAAACATGAACTCTAGCCGAAGGTCATTAAGCGTCACAGGAAGCTCTGTCATGGTGCCCGTTGCTAGCTAACAACCCTCCACAATGCTCTCTGCTTGTCAGTATGAAGAGCCTGCAGTTGGTTGGTTGTTACACTATAAAACGGTAAAAACCTCCACCTGGTGCTGCAACTAGGTACTACAGTTAATCTACAGTATGTGTACATACCGTGTAATATGCAGATTTGGTGGCAGGTTAGAGAGACTCTGGTTTTCAGCCGCAATTTGGGAGGTCAGATACAATGGAAGTCAATGAGAGTTTTGGTCGACACACTCTGCTCTGAGGTGATTTATGAAAAACCATAAGTCTTATGGTAATGAGAGTCACACTGGATGAAACAGAACAAAAATGCAGATAGTTAAATGTCTAAATTGTTAATATAGAGTATAAATTGTGAGAAGGTTACTTGCAGTTTTTCCGATCAAAATTAACTGAAGGGGAATTCTGAATTTTCAAAAACATATATAAAACTTAAACTGCAATATCATAAAAACCATAAAAGGTATCAAAACACGGATTCAGACGAATAACATGCAATGCCTTGTGAACCTTTTACATTGGAATAAAGTTTGTACTGTAAATTATGCCGGAGCTGCAGGGTTCCAAAGATGGCTTGGTTTTGGCAAGTGTCCGGCCAGCTTCCCATCAGGTCGGAAGAACCTGTAAGAATAAACCTTCAATGCGTATCCAAGAGCAAAAACCTTGATTGGGACATCCCTAAGTAATATATCTAAATAAAAAACATGTATAATAACATAATTAATATTATTTCTCTCTTACTACTCTCTAACTTGTTCCAAACTTGAGCTTTTCCACATCAGCCTTCTCCCAGAACCTTCTTTGTTGACGTGTGGGTAAACATCTATGTCCATGCTGCTTTACAAGGCCCCGTCTCCAGCTTCCTTCATTGTCTAACAAACACATCGCCGAAGGAGACGCAGTGCCTAGAACGGCAACCAGGGACCAGAACAAAAAAACAGACAGACGAAGGGACAGGAAGCTTCTGAGAGGCGATGCAAACAGATGCTCAGGGATGGAGAGAGGAAGGGATTGAGGTGAGGAAATGAGGCCACGTACGCTTGTCTGCTTGGATTTCAACACATCCGGTTAAACAGCTCCAAGCTCTCGTGTTCTGCCACGTAACGTCCTCGCATGCAGTCGCCACAAAATCCCAAACACACGACTCGACTTTAGCTTTCACTTACTCTCAAACTGTGGGGAAACTCTGCTAAATTATTGCTTCTAAACGATGTTTGGGACGACGGAAACAGAAAGGAGAATTGTTTCATCCCGATTCTTCAAATTTAATGCGAAACTGACCTAAATGCGAAGCAACAAGCTCCGAGTGCCAACGCTGAAATGCTCTGTGGCGAGGAATCTGCAGGAAATAACCGACTGAAACTGCGGCTTAATGGATGCAGCTTCAATTAGAGTCACTTTAAATGACCCGCTGATGTTGCATTTGGAGGTTTTTTAAGCAGAAATGTGTTATATGGAGATTTTCTAACTGTCAGATAGATATAAACATGACTCCAGATGATTGCTAATCCTCTTAAAATTGCTTTGCATTGTTTACTGTCGTGTATTGTTGTTAATACTCTTGGTGGTGACAACAATGTGTGCAATTAAGCTGCTAACTTACAAGCTAATGTTGATCTCTGCACATTAGCTTTTAAGCAAATTAACTAACTGTTTGTAGCTTAGGTTGTAGGTGTCATTCATGCAAAATACAGCTTGTGCAGTTCACTTTTCATGTCCTAAATCCACAAGCAGACATGGGGAATTACCTCCAACATACATGATTCCATCGTAAACAGCGGGTTCAGTCACCATATAGTGAGATTAATTGAAATCAGAGCCGCGCTGGGTTGATTTCCTGCGTTCCCGACAGCCATCTGTCATCAGAAATAATAACAACAGTCTGTTTCTGCAGCTACGTCGTTCACTCCCGAGGCTTCGTACGTGTCTCTGTGCAAAAAAAACATGAAGCGCTGTGTTCGAACATTCATGCGTGTTGTTTAATTTGTTGTCACAAAAGGCCCTTAATCCCTTTTATTCTATAATCCGTTTGATTCTGATGCCTAAGTGGCACCATTTAGAGGAAAAAAATCGGCTTTGTCTCCCACCAAACGCTATTAAATTAACCATTGGTTCATGTCCACTTCCCTTTGAAAGCCACGATTATAAACTATCTAACGCACTCTCCCTCTCCCTCCGTGGAGTTAAGTCAGTGCAGTAACCATAAATCAGCTCTCCCGGGACAGGGCTGTGTTTGGACAGCGGGGGATTCGTCTCGCAGAAAATGTTCATCTTAAAGGCCCGGCTGGTGCTTTCTGGGTCTGAACGTCCACAAGGGTTCATTCGGACGCTTCTACAGGGATCATGTGCAGCACAAAATCCCTGTCTGCAAGCATTCTGGCTTCACGTGCATCAGCAAAACAAAGGGTAGGACTGAGGATGTTTAGAGCCTGTTAGAGGAGATCCATCACTATCCACACCTTTATGACTCACCATTAAACAGAACAAAGACACACTGACACTTAGACTTCTTTTGTGCCTTGAACATGGAGCACAGGAGCTCCTCTTCTCGCAGTGATGAAGTGACATTTGAGCAAAAGCCTCTTGCAATATGCATAGTGCAGTTTTCATTCCAAAAGCATCCAGGCTTGTAGTTTTGCAGACCCTTTTAGCTGCGTTTGCGTGGAGCCTGTCAACGCAGCAGACTCAACTTTCGTCTCAAAGCTGCAAGACATTATCGGCAAATGGCGACTCAAGCACAAGCAACTGAAGATTCATGATTCAAGATTTGCAACGGGAACAACAGAATTCTACTTTTAAACCTTGTTGTCGCTGTCGTCCTGAGTTTTAAACCCTTTGTCGCAGTATTATTAGGAACTATTTTGGCACTGGAGCAGATTTTTACCAAGCCTGAGCTGCATGAATCAGGATACGATTCAAATATAATCAATAATTCTGGTGCAAAAACCTGTGCAGGCTGGAAATCTGTTTGGCCTCAAGCAGTGCACCTGCCGTTGTTAATGCTTTCTCCTAACTATACATTTCTAAGTCATGGTTATGTAAGATACTCAAGAAAAAGGCACCGGCTACTTCCAGACGTGATTAACTCAACATTCTTCTGCAGCCTTAACCACAAGAAAAATCAGAGTACTGGTTGATTGCCTGCATGTTTGGGAAACAGGTTGCCTGCTGCTATAAGTGGTGTGTCTTTTGTACAACAAGAGAAAAAACCAGGTGCCTGAGACCCTCTTTAGGTCTTGGTTTCGGTCTGAAGAGGCTGTTTGGTGGACGTATAGACTGTAACCTCGGCTACAGGTCCTCCTTATCTCTAGAAAGCAGCTCTTTGCGTAGGCTATAAAAGGGCATAGAGTTTCTTACACAGTATGGAAAACCATAAGGTTGAAACTTACACTGTAATAAAATACAGCCAAATCCCAGCAGTGCTGCGCTGTTTTTCCACAGCATAGTGAAATACCATATAAACCGATGCTGACGTTGCATGACTTTTTTAATCATCTACTTAAAATACATTTAACAGACTACTACTCATCATATATTGCTGCATAAATGTATTTATTTTCTTCTTTTATTTTCTCAGGGATGGCGTACAATTAAAAGTAATCACACTAGAGTTAGCTAGAGGCTAATTTGCATCTGTTGTCTTCTTGGACAGCTACACTAAAGACAGGAAACAACCCCAAGGACAATAAGCACACTACATAAAACAATACAGCGCAGAAATAATACGTTAAGATCTGTAAATACGATTAGTTAAAGGTAATCATTGACAGCGACAGTTTTGTGCCGACTTCAGCCAAACCTAGAGGCTGCATTTAAACACAGAATGCAATTAATGTTGTTAATGTTATACAAACACGGTGTATTATTGTAAAGTCTAGTTGCATTATTAAACGGCAATTGTCATGTTACACTGTAGAGTAGTTTGATAAATTATACACTAATTAACTCTTTGCATAAATTACAATAGGGAAGTTGTAAAAATGCAGTAGTGGCATCACGTCTGCAGGTGCTTTAGTGTGATTTTACAGGAAAATATTTCCAATTAGCCAATAGGAAGAGAGTTTTTTGCTCACTGTCAGGCTATAAATAAGGCTACATTCAGACTGCAGGCTAAAGTGACCCAAATCTGATTTTTTTCCCCCCTATGCGACCTGGATCTGATCTTTTCATGACAGTCTGAACAACACAGATCTGATTTGTTTTCAAATGCGACCCAGGCCACTTGGATATGTGGTCCTGAATCCGATAGGTATCTGATCTTCTGCCATGCGACTTCTGTCTGAACGTCCAGGTCGCATTTATCCGACCTACACGTCACTGATACACGACAAACGTCTCTATTCTACGTTCAAGCAGGAAAAAAAACAACAACCATGGTGGACGATAATGTGGAGTCCAGTCATTGGAGGTTTCAGAGTTCATTCATATTTGGGGGGACGGCTCTAGTCAGGACAAACTCCAGGGGTTTTTGAAAACATTTCCAAAGAAATGGCCGGGCGTGGGTATAAACGGTCCTGACTCCAACGCCAAAGAAAAGTAAAGAGCCTCCGAGCCGAATATAAGGAAGCTAAAGACTCAAATGAATGAAGCGGCGTTGAATCGACATGTTGCCTGACCACTTTACGAAGAGCTGGACCGCAGTATGGGAGTCAGCATTCAGCCAATAGAACTGCTGGATAGCAGCTTTGCCGTGGGATGTCGTCGTGTCCTCTTCATGCGGGACACTTTTGGGTCGCATGAAGTTCACACAGGAGATCAGATACAAGCCGCATTTAACTGGAAATGTGAACGAACTCGCAAAAAAATCAGATTTCACCAAAAAAAATCCGAACTGAGCGTTAAGCCCTGCAGTCTGAACGTAGCCTAAGATGCCATTCTTGTTTTCCTGTGGGAGAAACAGTGGGGTGCTGGACAGAGGAGTAGACGTACCAACCAACCAACCAACCAACCAACCAGCAAAGCGTTTTATTACTTAAGATACCAAGAGTCATGATGGCATTTCCACCTTATTGCTCAGCTCAGTGAAACCAAACTCAAGACATCATTCACAAATCGACAACCTTGATCCTCATCGTCCTCTTCTAACCCGAAACATGGCACCTAAATGTGAAGTAAACACACACGCACACACACACACACACACTCTCACACATCAGCAGCAGCATCATGAGCACTGGCAGCCCCATCAACAACCGCCGCACTGCTCGGGTTAGTACAGAGGTGCTGCTTTAGAATGCCAATAAAGAAGTAAAGAATAGGTCCAGGGTGACTCAGACTTTGGTATACCCTATAGGCACACACACACACACACACACACACACACAACCACACACACACACACAACCACACACACACTTCTATACACAACCGATCCAGGCTCCAGCTCACGTCTGCGGCTGACAAAATGTCCCACTCAATCATGTTGTCTTTTTCTCCCCTTCATTGTCACTCTGCTCTGCTACACTACTGCCGCACACTTTCACACACACACCTTTCACACTCTCCCCTTTCTAATTCCCCTCTTGTCAAAATGCAAAACAATCCGTGAACCCGAATATGACCGTTTTGTTCCGCGCGGCCGTCTCACACGTCTCCGACTGAGCCGCGTGGAGACTCGGCTTTTATGTTTTTTTGCCTTCGCGGGCGGGACGTACAGCGGCTGTAATTGTTTGCCTCTTATCGCCGTTCTAGGAGCCGTGCAAAGTGTCAACAGTGTTTAGAAATAGAGGAGGGAACGCACACAGCAAATCAGTCGCTAACGCACAAAAAGCTCTCTTCTTTCTTGATGTCGTTTACCGATAAGGACGGGCCTGTTGTTTCCCCACCTCCCCCCTCCATTTGGGTGAAAAATGCATCCAATTTAATGAAATTCTCCCTCTCATTACCTTCTGCTATCTCGCTTTTATCAAGTCACTTAGAAAATTTTATGTTTGCTCTGCTGGCAGCCGGCGCTCTCACACAGAATCAGATGCAGGGCGGCGGCGAGGAGGGGGGGGGTGTTATAAGCACATTAAAGATCTCCACATATAAAGGGAGCATTTATTACTGCTGTCAGCGCAGGAAGAACCTCCACTGCAAACTGGAGAAGAAATACATTAGAGGAGCTGACAGGGAGTTCTGAGATCTTTTTTTTCCGCCCCTAGTTCATTCTGCAGTTGTTTTTATTCATGATGGGAATCAATTTTACAAGATAAATAACGTCCTGTAGATGTTTTTACAGTTCTGTCAAAGGGAGGAGCTGGAGGTCCCACTTATGTGGTCAGAAATGCTCTGAACCATTGGGCATGGACCAGAGGACCAGGACGTTGGCACTGGATCCATTGGGTACTCTTGTGCAGTGGGGCCTCTGTCAATCCAACTTGTTCCACAGGTGAAGTGAATAGCATTGATCATGTTAGTACTATGTGGTGTTCTGATGGAAAACCTTGATCAGACTTAGACACCCAACTAAACATTGTCCCACAACAAACACACTCCCTCATGCTGATGGAAATCCCAAATGTCACTGGATGAAAATGCACCCCACCACATGGAAACAACATCAACCAATCAGGAACATGTTGAGGAACATGACAATGGTCCAACATGTTGATGTGACCTCCAGACTTCCTACAGCCCATTGTGATCAAGCATCAACAGGATGCAGCGGAACAAGTTGGATTGACAGAGGCCCCAAAGGATCCAACGTCCTGGTTCCAGACCCCATAGGACACCCTGAGAGGTCCTCTTGTCCATGTCTCGTGGTTCAGACCACATAAGGGGGACCAACACAATGTTATGCAGGTGGTCATAATGTTATGCCTGATCGGTTTATGTACAGCCGTATACAATATGTGAAGATGTGCCTTAGAAATACTTCTCAAAAATTTAATTTAATACAAATTTTGACCTTTTAAATCGTCCAGGAGGAGAAAAAAAAACATTCCTGAAGTCCCACAACAGTCTGTCCATGTAGAATATCTAGACGTATGCTGACACAGTAAAATGTGATTTTATTTTATACGCACAATGATGTCACTGCTGTATGTGTCCTGCTGTGAGGCTCTTAAACTGAAAAGTATTGACTTCAGTAAACATCTGATTTTTCAAACAGTCAAATAAAATCCCAGCATTTTTGATCAACTACATCATAGTCTCAGGGATTCACTTCATGTTATTCTCTTTAAAAAAAAATAGGATCCTTTAGATCCAGGGTGATTCATACATGGGTGGAAGCCGCTGCTCTTTTTCAGGGAGACAATACCGAGCTGTGTAAAACTGATTGGACTAGAAACGTTTGAGGTCATGGATCAATACCTCTCATGCTCGAATACAAGAACAGAAGAGAATTTTCTGTCTCTGCCCTCAACACTAGTGGGGGCATAAAATATGAATTCCTTCTGTTCTAATATCCTTTCCTTCTACGGAGGCAAAACTATAAAGAATATATGGAAATATGGACTAACATGATGTCTAATCCCTGCTGGTTGTGTTTAATGTCAGATGTCAAACACTAGACTGAGTATTTTCTTGAGTTTATTTGCCTTTTGTTTGGAAAATGACCTTAGAGCAAATCCGTCTGGCGTTACACTTCATGTTTCTGTCTTGTCAGGTTGCTTCTGTTGTAAATAAACGTCATTATCGCGTCCGAAGTGGAGAATAAACTGCTCGGTTGGCAATTAATTCAAAAAACTTGTCAATTTGCTCAGTGTTTCAGGGAGCAAATGGCATCAGAGCGACAGCATTGTGGATCTGGGCTGTAAATAAAGCCACAGAATGGTGCAGCTGTTATTGCAGAAAGTCTTAATTCTTTAATATGTCTTCTTTTGTCCTCTCGGGGAGACTAAATGCTTTGTTTCTGGACTTGAATAGCCTCATTCTTCACTTTGATTAGTTTCCATTGCTCCAATAAGTGTTCCCCTAAAGCTGATTAGTTAGTTTCCATTCCCTTCCATAAGTCTCATCTTTTTTCAGCCGCCGATTCTGCTCTGGTCGCACGCCAAACCACCGCGACTCTGTCAAACGCTTAATGAGTTATAAATCCAAATTTGCAGACTTGTACACATCAAAACAGCACAACCCGGATTGCATGCTGATGCATTATGGGCCAGACCGGAGTCTAGAGGCTTATCAGTGCAATTAACGGCATATTTGGACATGAGAACAGCTGAGAAGGAGCCTCCTGATCTGCACTAATGGCCTGCACGCATTATCTGTTAATGTGGAGTGTTTGTGTGTGTAATCAAAGCCCAGTGATGGAGTCGGTTACAGATAAAAGCCACTCTGATCCTATCAGATGTTTGCCGTTTGCTACTCAGGGCCCGGCTGCTTCCTGTGGCGCGACTTCACACAGGAAGTCAGAGACCAGCGACAGGTAGTCTGAGCTTACAGTGAAGTGAGGCTGAGTCTATAAGGAACATTATCTGAGCAATAAAATAAAGGCACTAATGACTGAAGATCTTCTGTTATCTTTTGTCTGATGAGGGTTTCTCAGCTTCACTTCCTTGTTAGACATAACTTCATCGATTGCGGCTACAGATTAAAGCACAGGATCTCGCTTTGTGTTGGTTTTTGTGCATTAAATAGAAAGTATTTATGCAAATAATATGCTGAAATAAGGTAGTTTCACCATTTTACCGAACCTCTACCTTGATCACTTACAGCCACAGCTTTAATTTGACAAACTTTATCACCACAGACAGGCAGATAAGATGCCTGTAAACTCTGCTTAAAGGAATTTACAAAATGAGTAAAGTGGTGCTAAGAGTTGGTGCTTGCTAAGCGCCAGTTTTTAGAACCTGGAGCCGGTGCTTCGGTGGTGGAAACACAAAGAACCGGTGCTAAGTCAGGAGCACTGGAACCAGCTCAGTGGAGAAGAGGTGTGTATAACTTTTTCTGTTCTAAACAGGCCGTTTCAGTGTCTGCAGCTTTAAATGCAACTGAGCTGCTGCTGGCCCCGCCCCCTTCAGGAAGAAAACTCTCTGACTGACAGCACAAAAGAGTTCACAAACAAGCAGAAGAAAGGATGCAGAGCTATCTAAAAAATGTAATGAGACACACACAAACACCTCCTGGAGCCCCCTGGTGGTCACATGACTCCATTAAAATCAATGGTAAAAATACAAGGATTTCATGCTTCGGCCTACTGTGGGGAAAATGGTTGAATCTGGTGTAAAACAGTAAAAATGTCAAATATCACTACTTTTCTTCAAAATGAAATGCTGACATCACAGAATGCATGGTTTTATACTGCAGTGGCAGAGAGATTAAAAAATGTGGTTTGAATGGAAGTCAATGGGGCATTTTTGTACACGAAGGTGTCCAGTGTTACTAACTGACACTACATAAAAAATACTCATGCAATCAAATTAATGTTGTTGGTAATATTTGACATATCCAAGACTCAAATAATAACCACCAAAGCCCCATCTCACTACTGTTTATTATATAGAAAATATTTAACTTTTTGTGTTTTTTTTAAGAATGAAATATTTCGTATCAATAAACTGGCATTTAAAGGGCTAAATCCTGAAAATGATTAAATGTTTGGTAGTTTTGAAAAGGTCTGAAGTTGTTTAAGAGATTTATGCCAAAAAAAAAATCAGAAAAAAATATGAATGTATGATGATTTAATAGCAGTTTTAGTGCGTGTACATTTTTGTAGTGTCCAGTGTTATTATTTTCAAAGAGGGCATGAGGGTTAAGACAGGTATGAGTGGCTGACAGAAATGATGAAAGAGTTCGACCAGGCTAACATTTTGGGGCCGATTTAATCCTATTTCACCCCCAAGACAATCGGAAGACAGATGTGATCTGGGATTTTGATCTGACTCGATGTCGGGTTTTAGATTATTTCATTTAATTTGGATTATTTGGGAGTTTACAGATCCTGAACTGCTCACAGACTCAACACTGCCAACCTGATAACATCAAACATACTGGATATTAATGAGATCAAATCAGGATGCCACCACCACCTCCCAGAGCACCAGAAACTGTTGACTAGCAAAAGCTAAACATAGCTAATGTTAGCTATAGATATTAAAACTAAGAGTTGAAACTTCACCAAATGTTCTCACATTGTTGACTGCATCTCTCTAAACCATTTTTTTCATTTAGACTTATATTGCAGCGCTCTGATCTCTCACCATTAAGTGTTGTTAGCATTAGCAGCAAGTTGTTGCTCCATTTTCTTTGCATCAGATGAGGTGCTGCTCTGCTCCATGATTCTCCCTCTGCATAATAAGACCTGTTGTGCAGGACTAGATGTTGATATCCCTTCTTGCATACATGAGACTCCTACTAGGACTCTGTGGGATGGTCCAGTGAGTGATGGCGCCCTTGTTCCTAGGTGTTTTGCTGATAGGCAACGACACCTCCAGAGGGTTCAGCAGTGAATCCCAGCATCCCAGGTTCACCCCCTAGATGCCATCTACTCGCTTGAAGGCCCAGGTGGAGTCCTTCCTTTTCATCCACAGCCACTGACTTCCTGTTTCAGCAGCTCTGGAGAGCATCCTGGCTGGTGGGCCTTCCCGCGTACTCCCATCTCCCGGAGAAGCCTGGAAGTCGAGGGGGCTACAAATCCTCTGCAGCCTACTTCAACTGGTCGGACTCTCACCTTCCAGCCTCCTTGTTTTGCATCAGCGGCAAGCTCCATATACCTCAATACACCTTAATTCTTTGTATTGTAGGCTGTGATTTTCAAACCTGGACAAACACTGGCAGGCAAGAATGAATAAGCAGAGCTGCGATGACACCATATCTTACCATACATTGCATTTCAGTTCAGTTCAGTCTTTATTAAGATGCGGTTTTGTTGCAGCAGAACATCCATACAGATAAACAGAGACAATAACACATTGTAATTTCATAACAGATAAAAGGCACTTAATATGAGATGATGGAAAAAGAGTTCAATATATTAAAAGGATCCTATGTGACTAATTATCTAATTGCATTGGGAGCAAAGTCTTTGTAAGAATTACTGCTTATCTTCTGTGATCTATAATATGAGCCTGAAGGCAGAACAGTGAACTCCCACTACAGAAGTGAACACCGTCTGAAAGAAATAGAGAATAATATGTACGTATAGATAAGGAAAGATGAGGCCAAGGCTGCGTGAGGCGAAGCAGGAGTGCAGGGATGGAGGTGCTATCAGGATCAAGTCCAGGTGTGGACTGGTTAAACTGGAGTCCATTGGTTTGACTGGGAGGCAGGAAGGTCAGAAGATAGTGGGAGAGACGCTCTGGCAAAAAGTGGAGGCTTGAACTGGTTCTTTTAAGGCAAGAGATGGTAAATTATAAATGGTCTGCACTTACATAGTAGCTTTCTCTACCTTAGTGGTACTCAAGGAGCTTTACAACATGTTTCGCATTCACACACACAAATGACGACAGAGCTGCCATGCAAGGCGCAAACCTGTCATTGGGAGCAACTTCAGGTTAAGCGTGTTGCCCTTCTGCATGTGGAGGGGCCGGGGATCGAACCGCCAACCTTGCAATCAGCAGACAACCCGCTCTACCACCTGAGCCACAGCCAACCCATCGTAAATGACATCAGGTGATTCCGAACCGTCTGCAGCTGTCTTCAATCCTGCAATCAGTTTGCAAACAGCAGCAAGGCCACAACCAGAGAGACAGAAAGACAGAGTGGCCTTAGTTCTGAAATTAATAATCGTGTTTTTGTTGAAGATACATGCATCTGCAAACTGGTTTCATCACGGTTAGCTGGGAGCTACATAATGCATCTCCTCTTCTATGACTTTGATGATTTTGTGCATACTTTTACTGCAGTACGTTTCCTTATATTAGACTTATGAAGAAGCTTTTCCAGCAGTAGTGCTTTAGCAGAACATGTCTTGACTATGCAGACAGTATGTACAGGCAGCAACCAGGTATTGTCTGTCTTTTTTGCATGCATTCATCAATAAACCGTCCTGAGAACACTGTGAGACGAAGCCATCAGAGAATTAAACTGTACTTTGCAGACATGACGCATAAGTTTGAGGTGTTTATGTGCTTCAGCGTGAATGTCTGCAGCAAAGGTAAGAAAGGACAAAGTGATCAACATCTTGTGGCTGTTGCATAATATAATGTCCTCTTCACTTTTTAAAATCTACAGTATATCACCTCATCCGCACACACACACACACGACTTTACAAACAAGCTTTAAGCCGGCGTCCTGCACTCGACAAAATCTATTTTATGTCCCTTTTTATCTTTCAGCGCAATTTTGATGACCAGTCATCTGTCCACTTTATGTGGCTCTGTCTTATCAATAACTCACCCTCATTATGTCCCAGAAGCTCCGGGCCCGCTGCTCCCTTCAGAGATTTAAAGGCGTCTTTAAGCGACATCTCGCAGAGTGATTCAACAACATCGCGGTCCTGAATGCGGGGGGGGGGCATCTGAGAAAAGGAACGAGGTGGAAAACGTCGCCAGGAAATAGTGGCAGCAGCAGCAGCCGCCAGGATCCTTGATTCTGGACACATTTGGGTTTTATAGGAGGTGTGAAGATGAGAGAGAGAGGGACTCGCAGCGCAGAGATAGTGTCATTACCAGCTGGTTCACCTTGAGGTTATGCGTTTTCCACTATAAATCCAGAGCTGCTCTCACCTTGGCCAGGTGCAACAAACTGCTCCTCTAAAGCAGAGCGCAGGAATCGTTCATCTAATGAAAGGTTTGGGGCGAGCCGAGTTGAGCTCGCCTTGAGTTATTCTGCAGCAACAGCTGTATTTGTCAGCTGTATTTGTAGAAGTGTTACTTATGTATGTGGCGTCTCAGCGGCTGTTTGGAAAAGACAAACAGAGTCACACTGAGGAAGCAGGAAAATCATCGATTCGCTTTCTTTCGTTGGTTTCAAGGGTCTAATTTGAGGTTTTAGGATTATACACAACCTGTGTTAGGTGTTAAGGACACTCACAATCCATTTAAATATATTGAATGTAAATATTCCTTTATAAGAAAATTCATAGAATGTATTTAATTGGACCTTTAAAGTTTTAATGTAAGCATGGGAATGCAGTATTTTAAGCACCCTTTTTGTAATATTATTACCATTTCGCCAAGTCTTCAAAACTTAATAAAATCCAAAAAATCCAACATGCAAGCACTTTTATCATTTAAATTCCACTATTAAGACTCTTTATGGTGAAAACAACCCAGGAACTAATTCCGTCAACTTGCAGGTTGAGACTTTCTGTGTTGTTTTTCCTCAGAATCGACTGTCAAAAATAGGAAGTGTGATGTGAACACTGCAGTCTCTGGTGCTAAGGTACTTACTGTATGCACATCCATCCATTCGCACTACTATTAACGTGCACTACAAAGAAGCTTTCACGATCCATCTACCTCAAACTGGTCCATATCTCACCGCACTGGAGGGACTGATGTGACACTGATAAATGGCATGTTGTAGCAGCAACACAACGAAGGGTAATAATCCACAGGAGTCCCAAATAAGGGCTTCGGCTGAATTTAATTTGTGTGTTTCATTCTGCAGTAGAGCAGAGGTCTATCAGGCATTAAGGCACTATTACCACCCTAAACAATGAGCATCCACACACGGGATCGGCTCCAGTCCTCACGCAGTCGGCTGCAGAGAGGAAAAAGCCGCCACCTCTCAGTTTTTTGGCTGCAGCTCTGTAGCTCTGTGATTATCCCGCTGCCAGCTATTGATTTTTCTGAATAGCGGTCCAGGCTCTGCTACTCCGAGCTGAAAGGTCCTGTCAATGCAAATCTTACTGTTACACTGACAGACTGAAATAATTTCATTAATTCCGCCGCAAAGCAGGGGAAGGGGGGGAAGCGCTGTGGTTCTCCTGCACTCAGAAAGAGACGGAGTGTAAAGAGAAACAAGAGACACAGTAAAGTTGTGTACGTACATAATCATATTTGAAAAACTGTTTAATTAGCAAGCATTTTCTTACAGTCTTGTTTGTTCTTTTTCTCCGCAGGGTAATATATTCAAAATAGATCCCGCGGAAAGTGAATTAGCTGCACATTGTTTGTGCGTTTGTGACTGGAGGTGTGAGAACATGTTGATAACAAGTTGTCAGAATGAATCACTTTCAAGTCATTACTGCTTTTTTTTTGTGTGTGCGGCAACAGCGACTAGAAATAAAATCCGTAGCAGTACACACCCTCAGAGCATCTGCTGCAAAATCACATTTATGACAATCTTTTCAGCTTCTTGTTGTTGTTGTTCAACTGTGAAACCAACCAATCAGGTCGCAGGGAAGCATCTCCAACCTTTAAAACATGGAAAACAGTGCTTTTATCTAATTTGCACCTGTTAAAATATATTTGAAAAGGTGCTTTGTTTGCCGTTTGTCATCTCGTGTGATTCATTTTGTCGATATTTAACAAAAATCCTACAAGGAACAGTTGCTAAAGCGTCTCTCAGCGCGCAAATGGACGATAATAGCGTTGATATTTTAGCTGGAACATATCAGGGTTCCCGGCTGCTGGCTGCTCCGCCGGCTTCACATTTTAATAGGACGCTCCAACTGGCAGTGATAAATATGGTGCAACCTCGCCTCGAATTTTTGGCATCCCCCTGGGTGGACTAACGATGTGTTTGGCCGGGATAAACTGCTCTAAGTGCTCTCGGCGCTCCGAGTCCTATTACGTTGATTTCTGGACACTCCTGCCTCCATCCCTTCTGCTCCTCCGTCGTGGATCGTACTTCGTTGAGGGATTGATTTTTCAACACCAGCACAGAATGATATCTTGAACATACTGGAGAGAGACAGTCACGTTAATTACACGACGTAGACACCCACTGGAATGACATATATATATATGTATATACAGAACACTTCACTTATCTATGCACATTTAAATTATATAGTTATCATTTTTCCATTTATAGGAATATGAATTTATAGGAATATGGTCACTGGTATCAAGATTCAGTTGAACTAAAACAAGTGAAGTCTATGATGCTGTGCAACTTTATGGGATAAATCGTCCTCATGCATGAATTACATATAAAATAATAGATAGGATAACCCTTTATTAGTCCCACAGAGGGGAAATTTGCAATGTTACAGCAGCAAAGGGGATGTACATGTGTAGAAACATGAGTATGAAATGAGAAATAAACAAGGATCATACACTGATCAGCCCCAACATCATGACCACTGACAGGTGAAGTGAATATCATTGATCATATTGGTACTATGTGGTGTTCTGATGGAAAACCTTGATCAGACTTAGACACCCAGATAAACATGGTCCCACAACAAACACACTCCCTCATGCTGATGGAAATCCCAAATGTCACTGGATGAAAATGCACCCCACCACATGGCAACAACATCAACCAATCAGGAACATGTTGAGGAACATGACAATGGTCCAACATGTTGATGTGACCTCCAGACTTCCTACAGCCCATTGTGATCAAGCATCAACAGGATGCAGTGGAACCAGTTGGATTGACAGAGGCCCCACTGCACAAGCCAGAGTACCCAAAGGATCCAGTGGTTCCAGACCCCATAGGACCCCCTGAGAGGTCCTCTGGTCTAATGGTTCAGAGCATTTTGGACCACATAAGGGGAACCAACACAGTATTAGGCAGGAGGTCATGATGTTATGTCTGATCGATGTATATAAATTCTGTATATGTAAATTCTTTCTTACATGGAAATTCAGATGTTGCACGAATTCCTCTGGGATGTGAAAAACAACAATATTGCACAAATCAATACATCAGAAAACAGTGATATTGCACCGATTCTTTAATGCCTGCAAATGTTGATATAACAACTACTGATATTCCACAGCATTGCACAGATTCTGCCATATGTACAAAATACAGCACCAGCCGATTTCTGTGCAGGATCCGTCATGATGAAGATCCAGAAAATCAGAAATGCACGCTGTCAATATTTTAGGGACATCCCAGTCATGTTTTCAGAGGAGCTCATGTCCTAAGGCTGCAGGTATGAACCTCCACCGGCTTATTTCAGGTAGTTCTCTGCTCCTCTGCAACTATCTGACTGGTGCAGTTTCCAAAATCTACTTCTCACCGCAGGAGAACAGCAACAGCAACCACCGGGCTGCAGAGGATTGGGATCAGGCGCTGGCACAGTCCTGCTAGTTTATTCGGCGAATGATCCGTCTTAAGTGCTCGTCTCCCGGCGTGCAAAATGCAGATTGTGATTGAAGAAATACAAACAAGTGAGAACATTTGTTTTAATCGCTAAATTGCAACGTTGCAGCTGCAGGATGCAAGCATGAAAAAAAACACACACAAAAACACCATTTGAAATAACAAGACTGGATAAAATACCTTTAATATAGTGCAGTCAGGCTGTTATGCACCACAGAATGAGCTGTTTAAGTGAGATTAACCTCCGTCTTGCTCCTTTCCAGTTGTTCATTTTCATGTAAACCTGCGATCGAGCACCATTTCTAGGTCAGCAATCAAATTTAGCATATTTATGGCGTTGACCAGCTCCATCGCACAAAGATTTCATTGAGATGAGTCTCCTTGAAGCTCAGATGATGGCGATAAATACGGCTTCGCTTCATGTTTCCTGCAGAACATCAGCTCACTTAGTAACACAGCAATAGCTTGAAGCACGGCGAGTGAAGGTGTCAGAAGTCAGATCGTTATACTGAGGCAAAGAGGAGCTTTTTCAGCGATGACTGGACTGAATCTATCTGAGAGGGCAGCGGATGGAGCCCCGAAAACACTTTGTGGAAACTGGATCAGCTGAATCCAGAGCAGGATTAGTCAGGCGAAGAGTGGCGATCGATACGTGGAACTTTGTTCACTGAGAGACGGGGAAGCAGCTTCATCGCAGATCCAGAATTTACTAAATAAGGGAGGAAAAACTCCGATCAAAGGTTCTGGTGAAAGATGTCTGCCTCAGAGGAGGAGGAGGAGGAGGAGGAAGAGGAGCATCTCTAGAGGATTGGAAACAAGGTCAGACGCTTGGGGTCGACTTGGGCTTAAGTCAGGACACAATACAAGAGTTTTCAAACCATAACAGATTTTAAAATCAGGCTGCATCACAGAAAGTCTCGGTTCTAATCTCAGTCTTGCATTGTGGTGCAGCAACTCACTGTAGAGCTGATACGACTAAAACCAGACTAAACGAGTATGAGTTTTAAAAAATGGTCTGGAAGACGCGGTCAACATGGTTTATCTGTTGTTCAGCAAAACCTGGATGTGAGATTTGATATCTGTAGCTCACATGAGCCTCAAGGAATCAGAACTGGAGCATTAAAATCATAAATTTCCTGATTTTATCTCGTGAAAACATCAAACATGTTGGATAAGACGAACTGTGTCGATCTCTCACTGGGCAAATTTACAAAAACAAGGAGCTGTGATGGGGGCTCGGTGGTTAGCAGAGTTGCCTCACAGCTAGAAGATCCCCGGTTCGCGTCCCGGTTAGGACGCCTGGGATCTTTCTGTGTGGAGTTTGCATGTTCTCCCTGTTTCACCGGGTACTCCAGCTTCCTCCCACAGTCCAGAGGTTCGTTGAATATTCTAAATTGTCCGTAGGTGTGAATGAGAGTGTGCTTGTTGTCCCTGCCTTTGCCTGAGTCGGCTGGGATAGACTCCAGCCCCCTCGCGACCCAGAGCTGTGATGTTAATTTATATAACTAATCTCACCAGTTGCATCGCCATAATTCTGCACATGCAAATGAAACTAGTGTAAAAAAAATAAACTGACAAACAATAGAAAGACATTAGAAACACAGGAAGAAAGTCCCAGCTGCTGTAACTTGAAGCCTTGACACTGCGTTTGATATTAATTGAGGCGACTCTGAGGAGTTTGCTAGCAGTTCAGGATCTATTAGACCTTCAAACTGACAAATATTCCAAGATCCAAGATTTTGCTTCAAGTTGTCTGGAGATGTAAAATGGGGGTAAATGGACCGAAAACTATGCGATCAAGGCTTTACCAGCGTTTCACATTGGATGATGGAGAACAATCATGTTTACCGGTGAGTTAGTGGCGGTACTAGACGGACAGACGTACCTAAAGAGAATGAGTGAAACAGTGAAACATGGTGGAGGGAATATCCAAGTCTGGCGGTGTTTTTTGCTGCTCTGAAGTTAAACACCTGCACCGAATTCCAATGAATCTCATTCATCTTCCTGCTTTGGGTGATGGCAGCCGACTTTAGTGGATTTCATCAACGTGAAATTACACTTTGTCCCTTTAAACCGGGGTTCTGGTTACGGCAAAAGGACAAAAATTAGGTTTTCTACTCCTTTAGCGTCGTATGTCTGACGCCATGAGGTGACTTCAGTTGTTTTCATAACCAGAATTTCAGAGTGAATAAAGGAAAACACTGCTCAGTCTAATGACACACCATGTTTCCTTGTACCTCTGCATGGGAAGTTAAGGCATTTGCATGTTTAACATTTTACATTTCGGTCAAACAAAAGGTGGACAGTTGACATTCCTGAAAACTAAGTTGCAGCAAAGCAAACTGTTGATTTGAGAGAAATTTAAACAGATCTAACCAGTGGCATTAATATCACTTGTTAATTAAATTTGGACAAACCTAATTCAGTTGTTTGTGCCTCTGCTACCAATTAAAGCAAACAACTTCACTTGGTGCAACAATTCTCTTTAAATACACAATGAATAAGAAGCTACTCTAAAATTTCCAAATTTTTCCAAAGAATTTCATTAAAGCAATGAAAAATTTTGGTTGAAATTCTCAACCAAACCAAAATTTGTGTACCTTTGCTTGCGGTCTTAGATATTTATTGAAACACTGGGACCAACAGACACAAGATACACAATGCACAACTCAAGAGTCAGCAGGTAAAGAGGTAAAGGGAAAGGTTTTTTACCCAAAGTGGCCTGGCAAAACGCAAAAACACAAAGCGATGCAGCCTCCTCTGTTGTGGAATCAGCTCCCAGTTTGGGTTGTGGAGGCAGACACCCTCTCTAGTTTTAAGAGGCTTAAAGCTTTCCTCTTTGATAAAGCTGATAGTTAGGGCTGCTCAGGATCACCTCAGCTGTCCCTCAGTTATGCTACTGTAGGTTTAGACTGATGGGGATTCCCATGATGCACTGGGTTCCTCTCCTCTACTTGCTCTATACTGTTATATATTACTATTACATATCACTAACTCTGTGCTTGTTCTCTGGATCTGAAGCTCCACATTCCTGATCTGCAGCCGCTTGCATCACCACCTGTCGTCCTGCCATCCCCACCCCAACCTCTCTTGCTATCCCTCCCCCGTCATCCCCACTCCCAACCCAACCGGTCGAGGCAGATGTCCTCCCTCCCTGAGCCTGGTTCTGTTGTTTTTTTCCTCTCCCTATCATAAGGGGTTTTTGGTTCCTTCCTACTGGCTGCTTGCTCAAAGGGAATCCAAAAGCAACTTTGGATCGTTGGGTTTTCTTTTTGTATTCCTTACTATGTTAAGCGCTATGAGATGACATATGTTGTAAATATGCGCTATATAAATAAAATTGAATCGAATGAAGGAAAAGTGGTCGGATTCCAGACAAACTGGCACAGAAAACAGGGCCCACAGAAACTAAAAACACAAGCAGCCTTCCTCTTGTGTTAGCTTTCTGTTACCATCTCTCATGCTAACAGGTTGGTTTTGACCTGTCTATTAAATCAGCTGTAAAATACACTAAAAACAATTCTATAATCTTATTTGTTTCCCATCTCTTGGTTACCTTGTTAGGCTTCCTTATCCACGGAAATATTGGTATTAATATTTTTGGTGGGCTGCACGGTGGCTCGGTTGTTGGCAGCGTCGCCTCACAGCTAGAAGATCCCCGGTTCGCGTCCCGGTTAGGACGCCTGGGATCTTCCTGTGTGGAGTTTGCATGTTCTCACCAGGTTCTCCAGCTTCCTCCCACAGTCCAAAAACATGCTGAGATTAAATGATGATTCTAAATTGTCCGTAGGTGTGAATGAGAGTGTGCTTGGTTGTCTCTAGTAGCCCTGTGATAGACTGGCGACCTGTCCTGGGTGTCCCCTGCCTTCGCCCTGAGTCGACTGGGATAGACTCCAGTCCCCCTGCGACCCTACAGAGGATTAAGCAGTGTATGGATGGATGGATGGATGGATGGATATTTTTGGTGTGGGCCTCTGGGTCTTTTTTTTTGTCAGTATACCCTTGGATGCACTCTGCAAGTCACCAACTCTACACTGAAATAACCTCACATGTCTGGACGTCTTTGTTTGTTCTGTTTTTGTGCAGGTATATGAGAAAACAAAGCAAAATGAGAATCCCCTACGGCTCACATGACTGGGAAAGGAGCTGGCTGTCAGTGTGTTGGCTGACAGAGCACATGATTTCAGTTTTGGCTCTAATTACTGCCTTATAATCTTATTTTTATAACTGGGTTGAAACCGACCTTAACAACACAAAGGTCATCATTTCATAATGTAGTGGAAAAACATGCAATAAACAGATTTATGTGGTTCTTTCATGCATTTAAAACCTAAAAACGGGTCGGTGCTGACCCTAACACAGGAGGAAGGGTAGGGGAAGGTAATAAGATGCAGCCGATGCCAATTTTTGCAGAACAGGTGAAGAAGCACACCGGGACAGGACGTGAAGACTCTGTAATAAGTCAAGAAGTGACTTATTCCACTATTAGCCAAGACAGAGCACAGACAGGATGTGACACCGTGTACAGTACATCTGGAATTACAGAATCTTCTCGGTCGCAAACAGTTTTCTTTGTGTCGGTTCTTCTCGGGGTTCATCATGAACAGTATTGATCCGAGTGCAGCAGCGGTGTGTAATGTGTCTGAGTCCGCCGTCTGCAGCCTCGGCTCCTTTCCCAGAATGACAATGGTGTTAAGGATGGAAAGGGCAGGCTTGTTAAATGTTAAAAAGGTGAAGAGGAGTCGTAGTTAAAGGCTATTATCTGAGGTCAGAGCCTCGGCTGCTTCGAAATCACCTTTGAAAAACAGCTGCTGGTGGAATCGCGCTTCCAGAGCTGCAGCTCCGGCCTCAGACATCTGTCCTTTAAACAGTCGATATGCCAACCATGTCCTGTTTTTCTCTCCACTTCCAGCAGCGGCTCACTTTCCCCTTCAATTTTCTCCACATGCACCTCAGCAGTGAATTGTAATATAACAGGATTTAGTGCATAGAAACATGAAGGATGGAGGCGTAATCCAGCACAACACATCCACTGAGGAGGCTGGGTTTGCATCATATGTGAGACTATTATTCTTTCACTGAGGTTTCACTCTTTCCTTGGTTAGATTTAGACACTGAAACTACGTGTTTTGGGTAAATATCTTGCTTTGGTTAAGAACCTCACATCTATAAGTCCATGTTAGAAGCTTGGTTAAGTTCAGGAAAGTATGTGGTCAGGTTTAGGAACATGTCATGGTTTGGGATAAAATATGGCCAAAGAAGAAGAAACTTCTTTTGCCAGGCACTGCTGAGAAACCAAAATTACATAACATGAGTAAATGCAGCGGCTAGCAGAAGAGCAATAAGATGTAAGTACGATATGTTGCTAAAAAATACACATCAGTAAACTAAAATAAGACTCAGTAATACTGGCAATGATACAGAGACAGTAAAGTAATATAACACATGATAAATAAATATTGCAAATTAAATCGAACTGTTGCTCGTGAAATCGAAATACTGCAGCTTAAAAATTAAATATCGCACATGAAATTGAAATATGATGAAAGAATAATGCAAGTGGATTTTAAATTTTGCAAATGAAACTGAAATACTGCCCAGTGCAGGAACATGTCAGACATGAAAATGAAATATTACGCATAATAAAGAAATATTGCATCTTGAAAAATTAAATATTGCATATTACATTGACAAATATATTGAAATACTGCATATAAAAATAAATGTAAACGTTGCAAAAGGAATTACATTGCTAACATGATGCAGAAACATTGCAAATTAAGTTGAAATGTTACACATCAAACTGAAATATTGCACCTAAAAAAATCAAATATTGTACATTACATTGACATACTGTACATGAAAATGAAATAGTATAGATATTATGTAGATATTAGATGTCATAGATGTTCACAGATGCTGCAAATAAAATTGAAATATTGCACATTACATTGAAACACATGATACTGGAACTGATATTGCACAAACTATTGATTTAAAAGTCATATTGTGAATGATATTAATATAAATGCTAAGATTTTAACGTCTGGTGTTTCAGTGTTTCGATACATATTTGAATATTTTGCTCCATTTTCTGGCTTTTCCATCTAGTTTATAACAAGGAGTGACATTAATGTAATAAAATAAATGATCTTTTTGATGAGTTTCCCCCAAAACACTGTTGAGAGTGTTATTTAGTTGTATAGAGAAGTAATTTAGCGGAGAGCTTTGATTCTCAAAACCACCAACCCCGATACTTTCCTCCTCCCTTCGCTGCTGCTCTGCCTTCGTCCGTCCTCGTCACTCTGCACACCGGAACCAGAGGCGTTGGACGGAAACAAACAGGAAAAAGTGAAGTAGATGACTCGGTGTGTTCGGCAGGAGTGCAGGAAACCAACTGTGGAGAGCAGAATGCACGAGACAGATTCCCTCCTGGACCGAATATAACAGGGCCAGTGATGTGCTGTAAGGACCCTTCCGCAGAAATTACTCTTAGTTTTCCATTTCCATCGGCGTGGCCGGTAAACTGCCAGCAGCTATTACAGTGACACGTCGGCTGGTTATTTACTTTAAAGAGGCTTTCACAGGTAAAGTCTTGAGCGGAATCCGTGTTAACATGCAGCAGAAGCAGGGAGAAGCACATGTTGCAGGACATTAATTAGTCAGATTGGCTGGATGAATAATTGAAGGAAGCCGTCAGCCGACTGCAACCGAAAAAAAACACAACCCAAATGCAGACCACACACATGAGCAAGCACTAAGGCGCTGCTTGGGAAATATGGACACAGCAAACCTCTTAATACGCCTGAGCAAGATGGATATTTAAATTATTCTTTTCCTCTTTCCTCATTAATCCGAATGCCGACAGTGAATATTACGACTTTAAATAAGTCCTCGTGCCTCTTCTATTAATTATTTCGCTCTATAGAAAATGGAAAATTAAGGAAACAGCAAATGCTATAGTGTTTAGAGATTGCATTTGTGTGCGGTTGTCAGAAACAGAAGATGAGTTGGTGCCTCTGTTGTCATTATTCACAGTGTGACAGGTCATATTGACGTCTGTCTACACTGTGTTCAGCGCTGTGTGTGATGCTCATTCACACGCAGAGCTCAGTTAACCTTGTTCACATGCTTTGTGGAAAACTATTTCCACTGACTCAAGTAAGTAATGTAAAAAAAAAAACCTTCATCCTTGTATTTAGATGGTAAATATAGACGATCCAGAACTGCTTCTCAGGACATATTAGCTTGATGGTTGAGTCATGACAAAAGTTTACACACACTTGTAAAGACCATGTATGTAAATGTCAGTCTTGATTTCCAAATAACTCCTGTAACTCTTAATTTTGCATGAAGTATTCATTAAAACATGAACGCCATGTCACAAAAAGAAAAACAAGCATGCATTTTGGTTCTTTCCTATATTTATTAAAGGTCTTCTGGAAACATGACAACATCTTCTGGGTCAAAAATGTACATACAGCAACTTAAATGATCAGTTCTGGTCATGCAGAAAGTTGTGTTAATCAAATTTTCTTAGTGGCATGGTCTCTTAACTTCCTCTAAGTGATTACAGTTGACTACAGCTGCTGACTCCTCTTAACCAATTTAAATAGAACCCATTGATCCACTCATTAGACTCAGACACAAACATCTGAAATAGACAATCACTGACTTTAACAAGTCAAGAAAGTCACTTGGAGCCATTTAAAAGCAGCTTCAGATCCTAAAATCATGTGTTAGTATGTATAAAGTTCATGGTTCAGTTGTAATGATTCAGATTGACTACAGCTGCTGACTCCTCTGAGCAAATTTAAATAGAAAAGAACCCATTGATCCACTCATTAGACTCAGCCACAAACACTACAATGGGAAGGTCTGAGGCAGCTTCAGGTCCTAGAATCATCTGTTTGTAGTATAAAGTTCATGGTCCAGGTGTGTTGCTGCCACCATCAGGAAGAAAACACAAACTACCACCTGCTGCTGAGAGACACCTGGTCAGGATGGTCCAGAGTCAACCAGGAACCAGCAGGACGCAGGTCTGGATGAACCAGAAGCTGCTGGAACACAGCTGTCAGTGTCCACAGGGTTGGACATCAACATGAGCTGAGAGGCTCCAAGAAGAAGGAAGTTCTTCCTCTAGAAGCAGAACCTTAAAGCTCCACTGATCACATGGACAAAGAAAAGGCCTTCTGGAGGAAAGTTCTGAGGTCAGATGGAACAAAGACTGGAGGAGAGAAGGTGAGGCCTTCAACCCCAACAACACCAGACCTACCATCCAGCATGGAGGTGGCAGCATCATGCTCTGGGAAAACCTAAAACCATCATCAGAAGGTTGATCTGGGACACAGTTGGATGTTTCAACAAGACAATGAGCCCAAACACATCAAAGTGGTAAAGAAATGGTTCCATCAGGCTGGAATGAAGGTTTTAGACTGGTCCCCCCAAAGTCTTGACTTAAACCCATCAAGAACCTGAAGAAACCAGTCTGAGTCAGGAAGACAACACATTCAGTTGAACTTCACTAATTCTGTCCAGAGAAGTCAAAGATAAACCAGAGGCGTACTTATGAAAACCTATTTCATTCCAGGCAGAGTGTGATGAAGCCAACCCATGATGCATTTCTTGCAAACTCCCATTAGGAAAGTCACTGCTGCTGCCGCCGCCTGCTAAACGAACACGACTGATGCGAGCGTCAGATCACGATGCTCGGAGGCCGCGCGAACACAAACAGCTCATATACGAACCCAGCTGAGCACAACGCGGGCAGACAGGCAGCGAGACGGCGTTCGAATCGTGATTAGCGAGAGCCACCCAAACAGTACCGAAGGGGCCTCAGAGGCATTAAAGCGGAAGCGGGACGTCCACGGAATCCTTTGAATATTGCACTCAGGGCTACAAAACAAAAGCCGCAGACAAACAAACAAACAAACAAACACTGGGCATCATCGGTGACTTCCACACATGTGTTAACAAGGATGGGAAGCGGAGCCGCAGCCAGCTAGCCTGCAGCTCCTCCCTGTCAAAACGTGATGTGGAAATTCATTTTGTTTGTTTGTTTCGCCCCTCTCAAACTGCAGCTGAGCGTCACAACGTTGGCATGTCAGCTTCTCCCAGCCACATTATTAAAATGTAATATATATGCTGCAGAGAAAGCAATTACACGACACTATAACAGCTTTTAATTTCAGCAGCACCTCCGAGATGGAACGCAAAGCAACAGCAGTGTTCATTTTGGCGGCTGATTCTGGCTCCTTGGAAGAAAATTTGCAGAAGTTTGAGCTCAGACAGAAAAATAATGCGTCGATCTTTCTGAGTTACGGCGTCTTGTAGTGAAATTATCTTCAACCGACAAACTAAATTGAGTTAGAGGAATTAGCTTTCTTAATTACTTGATGATTGATCGCATAAAATTTAAGTTTTTAAGTAGATTACTCAGAAAAATAAGTTGTTCCAAGTGTTTTTTCTGAACATTATGTACTTAAAAACCATCATTATAGTTATATAAGTTTTTAAGTTGATGAATAAAAAAATAAATAATTAAAAAAAAAGTTGCTCCAGTCGTAAATAATTAGAAGAGGGGACAGGAAATCCTGAACTCAAGGTGGGAAAAAATGCAGTTTTACTATTACTTCAACTTAAATGTAGTTTTAAATTAACTAATACAAAAAATTTGAGTTTAAATTACACAGAATATTAAGTTGATGCAACATTATTATATAAACACAACCCTTCAAAAATAATGTTTGCTATGTAAAAGGTTTTTCTAAATCAGCAAATCAGATCTTTTATCTTGTGAAATGCAGTAAATTAAGTTCAACCAACAAACCATGTTGAGTTAGTGGGATGAGCTCTTTTAATGATCACTTCTTTAATGATTGGCTGCATAAACTCAAGTTTTTCAGTTGATTACTCATAAAAATCAAGCTGTTCTAAGTAGTTTTTCAACTTTGTTTGAAAGAAAAGTTCAAGCGTTATGTACATAAATACGGAGCCCCTAAACGGACACTGGCAGAAAAAAATCCAAATGTAAGTTTCTCGTGCGCACGTGAACTTCCGGCATCAATAACTCATTAGAGATACGCTGTCAAATCATAATCGATGCCTCTTTTCCATCGTTGTCAGGTAGACAATGTGCTACAAGCTCAGCTTTATCAACAGTTGCTGTCTTTCAGGCTGCAGAAATAACACTGGTGTCTATGAGCAGCTGGCTGGGCGATGAGTGAACAGGGACCGTCTGCAAATTGCAATTTTTTTACATTATGATTTTTATATCTACATGTATCTCAAACCAAGTGTTGTGGTCTGATCAGCAGGAGCCAGTCGATGGCTGCAGTGATTCTGGTGACACTACAGTGTATCAGGGTGACGTTATTGAATATCTGTGTGGTGTCTCTCTTTGCTGTTGCAGAGGTTTTGCAATTTGCAGACGGTCCCTGTGCACTCATCGCCCAGCCGGCTGCTCATAGACACCAGTGTTATTTCTGCAGCCTGAAAGACAGCTACTGTTGATAAAGCTGGGCTTGTAGCACATTGTCTACCTGACAATGATGGAAAGAGGCATTTTTGAGTGTTCAATATTTCGAGGAGGGGACTTGAAATCCTGACCTCAAGATAAAGAAAAGTTCAGTTTGAAAGCCATTTTTATTAATTTACCTTAACTTAAATTTACTTTTAAATCAACTAATACAGAAATTTAAGTTTAAATTACACACAATATTAAGTTGATGCAACATTATCACGTCAACACAACCCATGAAAATAATACCTGCAACTTATTAAATCATCAAATTAGATTTATTTTGTTATTTCTTGCATCATGTAGGAAATTAGGTTCAACCAACAAACTACGTTGACTTAGAGGAATTAGCTTTTTAATTATCACTTCTTTAATGACTTGTTGCAAAATTCAACTTTTAAGTTGATTACTCATAAAGATTAAGTTGTTCCAAATAGTTTTTCCACTTTATTTGAAAGAAAGGTTAAAGCATTATGTACATAAATACCATAATTATGAATACAAGTTTTTTTTTTATGTTGGCTAGTTTGGAAAAAAAGAAGTGAGTTGCTCCAGTGTTAAATAGGTTGGTAGGTCAACTTGAATTTAATTTTAAATCAACTAAGGGAGAAAGCTGAGTTTGAATTACACTCAATATTAAGTTGATGCGACTCTATTATGTCAACACAGCCCGTTAAAATAATGTTTGCAACTTGAAAGGTTTATTTTTGCTTATTTTGCAGCCATGCTTTTAATTAAATAGTGAAAATAGATCTCTTTAATAACTTTTCCTGAAACTTTGAGAAGACGTCTCCTGAATGGACGCTGCTGCAGAACGGCTGCTTCCAAAGTCTTACTTCCAAGGTCTTTAATGAACCTTCATTTTTTTCCATTAGCAAGCAGCGCTGAATAATAGATGTAAAAAAAAAAAGAAAGAGAGGTTTTGTGTACGTGCAGAGCATCTTTTAGGGAGAAGATTCCCAAACAATATCGCTGGAAGGAGAAGCTCTCAGCGTTTGCATGTAAACCCGAGCACCTCCGGCAATCAGCCGCAGTCAAACCTTAATTAGTTCTAATTAATTGAATGCATTTGCGAAAGCCACCGACTGCTGAAGGTACGACTCGGAGAGCTGATTTGAATTAAATTCTGAGGGACGATTAATGGTTTCCGTCAAAGGGGAATCCTCCTGGGTGCTGGAAGCGTTTTCTTGGAGGTCAAGAAGAAAGTGAGGATGAAGGAGAGAGCGAGGGATGGAGCTAGATTACTGCTGATTCCAGGAAAGCTCGACTTTATTCTCCTGACTGACGGACGAGACGCACTTTCCTCCATGTTTTGGCATCTTCTGCTCGAAAGGACGACGGCCAGACACAGCAGGACTCCCGACACATTTCTGCTCTTCGCCTCGTATTATTTTTCCTCCTCTCTTTGCCCCTTCTTCCACCTCCCACCCCTCCCCAGCATGTTGGCAGTGCTCCGTGCCCGGTGCTGTGTCCATTAAGGCTTTGGCAGGAAGGAGCATTAGTGCCGCGGTTCATTTGCTACAGGCCGGCCTCTAAATCAGCTGTCAGACGCCTCCAGAGGTTCGTACAGAGTCACAGTTCCAGCCATTAGACAGATGCACCGCCTGAGCGCCGAGAGTCGCCTCACAACTGCCCAAACCGCCGCTCCATCTTTCTTTAACCGAGACTCCTCCGTGAACTTTACCTTTCTTTGATCATTTCATAGTTTTCTGCTACCCCTGTCCAAGACAAACCCTTCAATTCTTGTCTGAATTTCCTCCGAGATGCTTCTTTGTTACGCTTTTAAATATGTGCTTTACTTTTACTGATCAGAAATGTTCTCACCCTGAGGTGTTTTTTTTGTTGTTAAAGTGAGCACTTAAAATGCACTTTCATTTATTTGCTCCAGACGTTTGCTAACTATTCATGACATAATAATCTTTGAAGCTCTCACTGAATTAGTTGAATCGATTACATTATTATTATTGGAAAGAGACTTAGTCGTGGAACCATTTTAGCCAAATGTTTCCTCAGATCTACCCTTAACATTTGTAGATCTGTAAGGGAATTTGACAAAACACAAAGTGAAGCTTTTACAATCAGAAATGCAAAGGTCTGATCCCACTTTATAGCCAGTCATAGCATGTAATTGTGGACAAGAGTTAAAAACTGCTGCAGCCAACGGCGCTCTTCCCATTGGACCTGCTGTCGAAATTCGCCGATGGGTTTTGTTGACCCTTCGGGCTGGTAAAACAGTGAACGGGTGCCACATGTGACGCGCCTCTGCATGGAATCTGAATGCATAATAAGGTGAACCAACTGCTGTATCCTGTTCCACACATCCAGGCATGGTAGGTGTCGGTAAAAGTTGTTTGTATTTGGAGCCGGTGTTGGACGTGCTTGAAGCTGAATTCTCCATCTCAATCTGTATTTCAAACCACGAAGGGTGGCGCAGTCAAAGTACATTTCTCATGAGTTTGGAATCACAATAAGAGAAGCGATGTTATTCATCTGCGCCTGTTCATTAGGTCGATGGGGTGAAGGCCGCATTGTCGGTAGGACATTTGAACTGTCTGTAATTACATTAGTATCTGTAACGTTCCATACAAAATATGTGAATTGGGAGATTGTGTTGGGGGTGGACTGAAGCTCCTTGGTGGAGGTATGAGCTCTCTGAGGGCTCTTATAGTTGCACTTGTTTTACACTGTTTTACCTAATAAGATGACTGAACTAATAAATCCGCCACAGTGAAGTCAACCAACGTTTCTAAGCCAGCAGGGGACCTTACATTTAAACATTTTCAGTCTTTATTCGTGTAGCTCCTGATGTTTCCTGACCACCGTGTCCGCGAGTGAACACAGAAATGGCCTCCATCGTCTTCTCTGCACAATGCGAGAAAGAGCAAACGCCACATACAGAAGTCAACACAGGTGCTCGAGCTCCCGAATGTGCAGAACGAACCCGAGCGGTCGCAGCTGCAGCGCTCCTTCAGGGCCGGGCCGAGGTCGGGAGCAGGCGGCGTCGTGTCACATGACCTGTGTCGATGTTGTGGAGCTCGACGTGAGCTCAGATGACAGATGATGGCAGTCTTTGGTCCTGAAGGGCGTCACACTGTCACCTCGCAAACATCAGGATCAGAGAGACGAGCAGCAGAGGTCGGCTTAATTGCACTGATTAACACGCTCATTAGCACGAGTTAATAATAGAATGTATGTAGAACAATTGCTTTTTAAACTTTTTCTAATCAAACAAGAGTTTGTGTAACTCTCGTAATGGTAATTTGAACCCTGTCAACCCTAAAAGGTATGTTTTCTTTTGAAAAATCAACAAAATGACACCATTCATCAGCCAAAAACTGTCAAATCAAACAAAAAGTCTACTTTCTCACTGTTCTTGAACTTCTCATCTGTAACTTGCTGTTTTAACAGGAAAAAATATCCAAATCTAAGCTTAAATTTCTGGTACTTAATCAAAATTGCTTTTTTATATATGTCTCATTTTAAAATTCACCAAAAATGACCCATTTACTCTAACAGGATTCTGTAAAAAACAAAAAAAATCTGAAGTCTTTGTTGAAACCAGGAAGCCATTGGTGACTCAACTGCAACCAACAGTCATGTGACAAAAATTCAGGGACTTTTTTTTTTAGCTTGAACTGCAGGCAGTGTTTACTAATTGGAAACTAATTACCCCAGTATGGGTAACACCTGTGGGGATTCGGAAAACTGCTGTAGATGTTGATTCCAGGTTTTCTCAAGCTTTCCAAGACAAATAAGATAAGATAAACTTTACTGATCCCTCACTGGGGAAATTCACATGTTACAGCAGCTGGATACAGATGAGGCAGAAAGAAACAGGACAATACATTACAAAAGTACAACAGGGATAAAAAAAATGAAGATATACTAACTAGAAAAGCCCTCAGAGAGCTCATACCTCCACCAAGGAGCTTCAGTCCACCCCCAACACAATCTCCCAATTCACATATCTTGTATGGAACGTGACAGATACAGATGTAATTACATCCAGTTCAAATGTCCTACCGACAATGCGGCCTTCACCCCATCCGACCTAATGAACAGGCGCGGCCTCTAGCGTGGCAGCTCCTAACAGCCTCCCAGCTTCTTAGACAACCGGGGATAAGAATGCCGGCCCAACCGTGCGTATGTTGCTCAGGAAGGAAAGACAACTCTGTCATTGTCGCTGTCTGTCCGGTGGAGACCCAAAATGTCATGTGGTCAGAGGGGGTTACCCCAAAAACAAGAGTGCCCTCTGGTGGCTTTTAGAGTAAACCACATTTAATTGTCCACCTGGTTACACTTAGATTAAAAACATTCCTGGATCCAGACGGTGATCCGGATCAGTCCTTAAATGTCGTCATTTGTTCCTTGTCACATTTCTCACATTTCCTGAAAATGTCATCCAAATCCGTCCATGAGTTTTGGAGTTATTTTAAAAGAGAAATAGAATAAGAGAAGTATTTTCCTTATTGCCATTTAGCCTCGGCAGTGTTATTTAACAGAGAAACATGGAAGTGTTTAAATAAACTAATCTTTAATATATGATTCTTAACATGTACTGAGCATTGCTGCATCGTTAATATCAACAGCGGACTGATGTGGTGACTCTGTGCACAGCTTCCAACCTGATGAACAGCGCTTATGATGCTATCGCTAATGGATGCATTCCTTATCTCAGGAACAAACCGCTGTACAAAACAACCAAGAATCTTTGAAGAAAATTCATAAAAGCCACAGTCGCAACTTTCTTATCTGCGGAAACATTTGACGGTGCTGCGTTTCAATGGATGTCCGTCTGTGATAAATGTCCCATCTTATCTCAGACCATTATAATCCTCAAAGACGGTGGGATTATAAAGGCGTTGGAATGCTTTTGTTTTTTGTAACTGGGAACAAAAACTCGGCACCTCGCGTGAACAAATCTTACAGCTTATTGCAAATCTATAACTTTGCCTTGTTGTAAGCACAGAAATTCAAACTATTTCTTTACAAAAAAGCTCTTTCAAGGCTTAAATACACAGACTAGTAGGTTACTAAGAAAAACAGAACATTTTTATGTGTGGTGCACGGTAAACAACGACACACATTCACTTTTGCATGGTTTGAGTTAGCACTAATCTACTGGTAATGTCTCGTGTAATGGCTGCCAGTGACACATGGGGTTGAAATGTGCATCGATCTGCTAGTAATGCCTTGGGGCTCCAGCAGGGGACGAGCGCACTTTTCCCTCACTCAAGCAGCGTGCTGTTGTTTTCTTACGATTCTCCCCTCGCTGTTCCCCTTTTTAAGGTAACATCTTCTGAGCACAACACAACGTAAAACAAATAAAAACATGTTTATGACATCTCTTCTGTGTTTCCGTCTGTGTGAGAGTTTGTGTTTTGTATTTGTTTGCACTATCTGAACAGTTTACAGGATCGTGGTTGGTATGTAAGCTAGCTACTAGCGACCGCATGGTCCTGGTTTAAAGTTTGACTGTCTGCTAAGTTGTTGCTAGTGTTTAGATAAGTAATCTTTACGGTCACAACTGCAATGTAAAGTTCATGTGCTAATTTTGTGATTGTAAAAACCCTGTTCCCATGCAAGCCAAAATAGCTCATGTCCATTTTGTGATAAACCGTACGTTTCAAGATAAAAGCTTGGGAAGAATATAAGCTAACGGTTTAGAAACAGTTAAGAGGTGAGTTAAAGAATATGTTTTAAGATTGAAGGCATTTATTTGTGAGTAATGTTGGAGATATTCAATGTATTTGTTAACAATGGTAGAGTTTCTCTGTGTGTTGTTAAGAAATTGTACTCCATACAGTCGAGTGAGCGGACGAGCAGCGTGCTGTTGTTTTCTTACGATTCTCCCTTCGCTGTTCCCCTTTTTAAGGACACAACATATGCAGCTGGTTATTGTTCAGATGACTCAAGCAGGAGATTTTCTTTCTTATCAGAGCAACGGCAAACTGTGTAGTCTTGATTACTGCAGAACGAGTCAGAAATAACACATCGCCTGCTATATTATTAGATATACTTCAGATAGTTATAGTTTCCATTAGTGCTAATGTGTACTGACGTATAAGCTTGAGTGCGTTTTCATGATTTAATACTGCAGTATTTGGGGATGACACTTATAATTTGACATAAAGGGGTGATCCACTAATGGCATTCATCTATAAGTGTCTACTTAAATGTCACCAGTTCTACCTATCAAGACTTTTTCACAGTAGAGTGAGTCAGCCGCTTAGTCAACATGCATTTATTACTGCTCATCTGAAAAGGCATGTGGGTTACTCACTGCATTTTTCACATATGGAACTCATCTTACAGCCGGGGTGAGGAGGGTGGCCGGTTTCGCAGACTCATAGTTTCTACTTTATGCAGATGATGTGGTTCTTTTCGTTGTTCAGATATCTCGGGATCTTGTTCACGTCGGATGGGAAAATGGAGCTCAAGCTCTCGATTTACACGTCAGTCTACATTCCAACTAGCAATGTCCAAATAAAGTCTTTCTTTGTGTTTTTCTTTCTGCCTCCTATCCGATCTGAGCCATTTAATATTTGCCGATCCCGTTTTCCTAGATAATACACACTTCAAGTACTGTAGATTAACTTGTACCTGGTTTTTACCGGATTTTTCCATCTTTACTATGATAGTGATCGGACGAGGCAGCCCCATAAGGCACTGTGAGCATTTAGCGAGTAAAGGGGCACCATGACAAAGTTTTATGTGAGCCTTAATGACCTCCGGCTAAAGCATATGTGGGATCATTTAGCGTATGTAACAACTTCTTTTGTGGCCCACGTCTGGGACTTTGGCATTAATATCAGTGCATGAAAAAAACTGCTAAATTTATGTTATCAGTTAATGAATTACTGACAGACATTGCTGCATATATTAAGCAGATTATTCAGATTTACAATACATGTGTGGCAGCAGATGTAAACAAAGGATAAGGCTTAGCTTCTTGCTGATAGCAGTGGGTTAAAATTGGCTTGACTGGCTTGATCCTGATCATAGGATGCTGGGACATCCTTCGTTCCAACCCTGATCTTTGGTCACAAGCTCGGAGTGGAGCAAAAGAGGCTAACTGAGGTGCTTTGGGAGTCTGAGGAGGCCTCTTGACGACTTACTTTTGAGGTGTTATGTACAGTATATCACCTGGCGCGAGGACACCTCAAGATCCCCAGGAAGAGGTGAGCTGCCACAGCGGCCCAACCAAAGATAAGCCGAAGAAAATGAATGGATTGACTCACCGGATGTGGATGCTGTGGGTATAATCCTGCCATTAGTCACACATTTCACACAGCTTTGTCCTTCCACTTTCACTATCTGCTAGCTCCTGTTTTCTGTACAACCTCCAGACAGCCACCTACCACACGGAAAGGTTTTGCAGAGGATTTGGCTCATACAGTAAGGCGGCCTGCGAGTTTGTTTTTCCGTCGATTATCCATTTTTTCTCACAGTTTTCGTCTCCCTGTTTGCAAATAGTCCACCAGAAAAATTCCACCTGTTATTATTTTAAGGTAACACCAGAATCCAGAGTGTTTTCCCCCGTATAGCAGAATGATAATAAGGTGCAACCAGATCATTATGCTCTACAGAATGGGCTGGCAAAGCAAGACTACTCTAAGGCTAAGTGTCTTATTTCAAAAGCAACCACGCAATTAGTCTTGCACAAGAGCGATGGTCTGCGCGGACATGTGTTAGCTTGACTGAGCGAATTTTCAGTGTGGAAAATACGAGGTTCTATTCAGTGATTATGAGACATAATTGAAGGTATTTGGGTTGTCATGGTTGCCTTTCAGTATGCCGGAGTGTGTTTGTCGGCCTGTCAGCTGACTGCGTCATTTGACCTTGAAACATTCAAACATATTAATGTGAGACACGGGCAGGTGAGTGGGCTACATTACAGTAGCGCTGTCTGTTCCTTCATAAGCCTCTATTAAAAATGATCACCTGAAAAGCGAGCGAGAGGCAAAGGAGGACTGAAAGGGCTGTGGAGGATGCAAATGAAAACGCTCCATGTGTGTGTGCAGCTTCAGTGCAAGCGTGTGTGTGTGTGTGGCATTCAAGGTGGCAATTTTCCTGTCAGCAGCCAGCAGAATGATTTGATTTCTGGGTAACAATAAGGGGGATTCATGTATACAGATTGAGTCAGTGTTCTTGAGCGTCCGAAGGTTACAGCTGGAGTGTTTGGACAGATTTACTGAGAAAAGGTGTGTGTGGTGGTGGGGTGTTAGTGGAGAAAGAGAGGGAGTGAATGGGTTTAAGAGTCGGAGCATATATATAGGGGAGAGAGGGAGAGAGCGGGAGACTCTTAGCCTGTGTTCATTATCATTTCACTCAGCAGCCGATGCGGCTCTTCGCCCAGGCAGGCTGGTGAATAGGTGAGCGACGTGGAGGCTGCAGAGGAGGGGAGGGGAGGCGGCGACTGTAGGTGCATCAGAGGCTGGGTTGTCACAACGACGGACAGTTGTGACCTCAGGTTTTGAAGAGCATGCCAAGACAGAGGTCTGTGCGATGCATCATGCTAATTAGACCAGATATTCCACAACGCAGAAGGCTGCTCGGAGTGCAGTCGAGGGAAACCGGCGGGGATTATTTATTTTTGCCTGATTACTACACTTCAGAAGATTATTCTGTCTGCAAATAATCACACTGATTCATCCAAGTCACCAACCGAATCAGGACATGCATAATTTAACAAACTATAGGAGCTCTGCCGTTTTGCGCGCATGAATATTAGCAGATGTAGCTGATGACACAGTTATTGCCTCACACATCATCTGGTGGGACCTCCCTTAATATATCACTAGTAACCGGTACAACCCTTGTTCTGTGTAAATCGTCAGCAACATGCAGGGAGAGTTTGGGTCTTGGCTCATGTTTACTTGATAATTCTGCAGACTCTTCAGATTCAGGGATGCTGTGGACATTCATTTCTATGCAATCCATGTTTGGTGCAGTTTTTGCAAGAACCAGTATTTGGATGTAGTTGCAACATGAGTCACGACGCTTCAAGTTTAAGAGTTTGAATGTTGCAACCTGGTCTCCACAAAATTACAATCCTCTCAAATCAAACCCCATCCTCCATTATGTATGAGGGATATTTACTTCTCTTAACATATCAGTACTGACTGGTGCAACCCCTAGACAATGTAAAACATCCTCATTTTTCCAAGATCAAGAGTCAACGCGATGCACAGAGTCTTCCTTGGTGACCTCAACCCATGTTTACTTGATCATCGCCTTCAGATTCAGGGATGCTGTGGACATTCATTTCTATGTAATCCATGTTGTTGGTGCAGTTTTTGCAAGAACTAGTATTTGAAATGTGGTTGCACGAGAGCCACAAAGCTTAAAGGTTAAAAGTTTGAATGTCGCAACCCGGTCTCCACAAAATTACACACCTATACAACCAAACTACATCCTCAATTACGTTGAGGCAATTGTACCTCCCTTCATATGTAAGGGTTAGTAACATATGTAAGGGTTGGTAACATATGTAAGGGTTGGTAACATATGTAAGGGTTGGTAACTTACAACCCTTCTTCTCTGTAAAACACCCTAATTTCTTCTAGAGCAAGAGCCAAGAACATCCACAAACTCTTCCTTAGGGATCTTTCCCAATGTTTACTTCACATTTTTGCAGATACAAGGATGTTGTGGACATTCATTTCCATGTAATCCATGTTTCTGGTGCAGTTTTTGCAAGAACCAGTATTTGAAATGTGGTTGTGCATGAGCCACAAAGCTTAAAGGTTAAAAGTACGAGTGTCGCAACCCAGTCTCCATGAAATGACACACCTTTACAACCCAACTACATCCTCAATTACGTTGACGCAATTGTACTTTCCTTTAAATATCATCGTTTACAACCCTTAGTATGTAAAACACCATTATTTCATCAAGATCAAGAGTCTAAAACACGCAGGGAGTCTTCTTAGGGGATCTTGGCCAATGTTGACTTAACAGTTCTACAGATTCTTCACAGATACAAGGATACTATGGGCATTAATTTCTGTGTCAACCATGTTTTCGGTGCAGTTTTTGGTATGTGGTTGCACAAGAGTCCCAAGGCTTAAAGTGAGTGTTGCAACCTAGTCGCCACAAAAGTACAATCCTATACGACCAAACTACATCCTCAGTGACGTGTTGAAGGGAATGTATTTTCTCCTGGGTGACAGGTCTTTGTTACATATCTGGATCCTGAACCAAATCAAGATGTTCATTCCAACCAGATGTATCACGATGACATAGACACTTGTACCACAGCCACACCGTTCTCTAGCCCTGACAGTGTAGAATGGTCTGACTGCACCTTGTCACTATCCTGCTGTGTTTTGTAATTCTTTAAACCAGTCACAAATATCTCGAGTCTCCACAGAATTTCTTTACTATACAGTTACACTCCACTCTCAATTACATGTTGAGGAAACCATACTTTCTACTGGATGAGATTTGTTTATAATGTATCACAATTATGTTTCTCCTCAGCATCTTTGCCATTTATTTTATTACTTTGCTGTCGTTTCTTTTCAGCCAACCAGTCATACACTGGATGGGACAGAACTTGTCACCATGGTTACACAGAAAACGGAGGAGAAACATCAATATAGACGAAGCATGTGGAGATTAGTCGATATGAATCGGTATCTAGATACAGACGCGTGCGATGCGAGTGCATCGATTCATTCAGCGTGATTCGATACAACTGACGCGTGAAATCGTGGATGTATCGTTCGCTGCACGCCTGCATCGGTAAAATCCATGGTTGCATCGATTTTTTAAGTTGTATTTCATTCTATCCTGTGTTTCCGAGGCACATTGAATGCACCATCACTGCTTCGCGTTTTGTTTCGAACACGGACGGAAACCGGGAAGCAAATTTCTACGCAACAAACAACATGGAGGTCGGCGAGATCAGCAGCAAGCAGCTGGATGAGATTTTTGATGCACCTAAAAAGTTCAAGTCTGGCGTTTGGAGCTACTTTGGCTTTTTCAAGAAAGATGGTAAACTTGACAAGACACAGGTTGTTTATAAAGAATGCCGTGCTGCTAAACCTTACTGTACTGTTAAAGTTCTGACAGTGTGATAAAACAAATGTGAGGGAATCGATTCCTGTTCCTTAATGTTGAATCTGGTTCCAAATCCCAACCCTACCTGTGAAAAGGCCTGTTCTTTGTTGTGCTTTTTAAGAGGCCAAAAAGAAGTTGCATAAAGTGACGCATAGTACTGGTAGAGATTAGAAGTTAAATGTGCACTTTTAGTTAAATGTGCAGCTTATAAGGAATAAAACAAATCCTCTGCCTCTTGTACCAAACTGAACTGCAGCTTCTTACTTTCTATTTAAATTTCTGGTATAATTTCTTTGCATCATGTTGAATCGCATCCTTGTGTAGAATTGAATCGCCATCAAATCAATATCAAATCGCATCGAATCGGGGTGAATCGTATCGCATCGTATCGTCGGGGGCTTCAATGTATCGCTGGTAGTGTATCGAGGTGTGTACTGAATCGTTGTCAGCGATGGAGATTCACATGCTTAATATACACGTTGCAAAAGGGCCATATCGGCCATATGGTACCCGCACCATGCCATTCTTCTAAACCTAGCCATGTAGTTTGGTCTAAACTCAACCGAGATTCAAACAAGTAGCTATCAATGTGAAAAAGTCATCTCCAGTGTGATACTTCCCTGAACTTAATGATGCAATTTTGGTGTCTAAACATCAACAGCGAGTGAAAACTGAAATGAAATAAGTCAAAGTCTGAGAATAATGGGACCACATGGGACGCAAAGTCTGGGAATTACATCGGAATTACATTTATTTTGAAATTCAGATGATAAATCAGTTTATTTGTGAAGGAACATCACTTCATGGAGACAGGATTAGAGTGTTAATCTGATTTTATGTTTCTTTAAACTACCTGTATGGCTATTTTTAACCCACAGATATGAAACCTCAAAGGTGAAAAGGTAAAGCCGGGTAATGTGGGTCAGGCCTCACGAGGCGTCCCATAAGCGCAGCATCAGCTGCCGTGTCAGATGCCAACTTTTGTTCTCGAAGCCTCTCGTTTGCTGGATTCCCACTCATAGTTGGACGTGAATTTAAAATGCATGTCATTTTGCATGTCCAAGCTGCAGCGAAGCCACTAACAGCATCGGAGTTATGACCTCATGAGTTCTCCTGGATGCAGAAAAAAGTCTGCGGCCTAACAAATTACTGTTCCGATAACTGAGGAACTCACTTCTGTGAATGCTTGAGCAACAATACATCATCACAGCCTTGCATTGTTTGAG
>CM045464.1:3160711-3355254 GCA_024666655.1 Dascyllus trimaculatus | reverse complement strand
GATGTTTGGGGGATGTTTGGGGGATGTTCCTTGATAACAAAGGAGGAACGTTCTCAGACAAGCATTCAAAAACATTCCTGTAATGTCATACACCAACAAAGGTAATGTTCTGAGAGGATGTTGAGGGAACACATTGTAGAAAGTTCTTCATACAAACGCTTCTACAATGACACAAGGGAAGGATGTTCTCAAACATTGAGAAACATGTTTTGAGAAATGTTTCTCAATGTTTCTCAAAACATTGAGAAACATTTTTCTCAATGTTTTGAGAAAAAACATTTCTCAAAACATTGAGAAATGTTTTCCAGATGTTATCGAGGCCTCGGATGACGGAACCTTTTCCTGTTGACAGTGTTCTATAATATTTAAGGTGGAGCTTTGGAACGTTGCCTTTTTGTTGCAGAAACATATTGCAGAAAATTATTCCACGATGATAACTAAAGAAGAACATTTCCAAGATGTTATCAAGACCTCAGATGACAGAACGTTCTTTATAAGACGTTCTTGTTCTGATGACGTTTTACGGAAGTTGTCGAGGGAAACATATTGTGTAGTTAACAAAACGTTCCACAATGTCCCACAATTTCACACAATAATAAAGGAAGAATGTTCTCAGCGTAATATGTTTTGAGAACGTTCTCCATAGAACATTCTAACAATGTTCCCACTTAACATTTTTATAGCATCTTTAGTTCTCCTATCTGAAGAAAGTTCTTTAATTCATTTCAAAATACTAGAAATGTTCTATGGAAGAACGTTCTATGAGGCATTACCTCAACAACATGTCCAAAACTTTTAAAGAACATTGGGTTCCAAAAACATTCTGGTTCTAAAAGTTCTAATAATACCTAAAGATGTTCTGAAAATGTCAATGTCATTGAAACGTTCACAGAATGTTCCACAATGATAACAAAAGAAGAATGCTTTCTGTTTAACATGTTTTGAGAACGTTCTAACAATGTTACCACCAAATATTTTCAGAACATCTCTAGGTGCCCAACCTTTAAGAAGAAAGTTCTTTCATTCATTTCAAAACATTAGTAGAACTTTTAGAACCAGAATGTTTTTGGAACCCAACGTTCTTTAAAGGTTTGGACATGTTACTGAGGTAATGCCTTGTAGAACATTAATCCATAGAACATTCCCACAATGTTGCATGATAACGAAGGAAGAACATTCTCTATAAGATGTTCCTGTAATAGCAAAGGTGGAACATTCTGGCAGCAATGTTCTGAGGATGTTTTGGGGATGCAGTTGAAGGAACACATCATTGAAACTTTCCCAAAATGTTCCACAATGATAACAAAAGAAGAACGCTTTCTGTTTAACATGTTTTGAGAACGTTCTAACAATGTTACCGCCAAACATTTTCAGAACATCTCTAGGTGTCCAAGAACGTTTTTCCTAGGGTTAGTCCAATGTTCTTTAAAGGCTATGGACATCTTGTTGAGGTAATGCCTCATAGAACAATCTTCCATAGAACATTCCCACAATGTTGCATGATAACGAAGGAAGAACGTTCTTTATAAGACGTTCCTATAATGTGATATGTTAACATAGGTGGAACATTCTGGCACCAATGTTCTGAGGATGTTTTGGGGATGCAGTTGAGGGAACGCATCATTGAAACGTTCCCAAAATGTTCCACAATGATAACAAAAGAAGAATGCTCTCTGTTGAACATGTTTTGAGAACGTTCTAACAATGTTACCACCAAACATTTTCAGAACATCTCTAGGTGTCCAACCTTTAAGCAGTAGAACTTTTGTCCCAGAACGTTTTTCCTAGGGTTAGCCCAACGTTCTTTAAAGGTTTTGGACATGTTGTTGAGGCCTTATAGAACGTTCTTCCAAAGAACATTCCCACTATGTTGCATGATAACGAAGTAGGAACGTTCTCACTGCAACGTTCAGCAAACGCATACTGCCTTAAGGAGTAAATTCCTGGGGACTAGAACAAACAGACATCCTGTTGGAAACATTACAAGAACTTTGCAGAACCTTCTGAGAACGTTTGAAAGTAGAAGTAGCATTTTTAGTGATTTTTTAAAAGCAAAATAAGAGTATTTTAGCGTTTTTTCTTATTTAGATTTACAGTTTTTGACCAGATTGAACTGAACTCATCTTTAAGGAACTACAACAGCTTCGTCGCCGGAGACCGTCGATCTGCATTATTTATAAACCACACGGAGAACAAAGTGACACGGGCCGAACTCTGCACTGTAAAAATTTAATGGCAACCTTAAAAATCAGGTGTGTCAGGACAAGCAGGCTCGGATGTCGAACAACCACGGGACATAAAAAGTGAGATCTGGGAGGTCAGGAAGGTCCGACGCTGCGTACAAACAAGCCTCTAGCATCAGGTTTAGCTCAGAGCAGGGTTTCTGTTTCTGGAGAGTCCACTTCTTCCAGACAGGAGAGAAAAGGAAGCAGCGATAACAATATCTGCAGCCCCCTAAATAGATTCAGTCTGCAAACGGAGAATGAAGCCGTCCCCGTAATGGAGCAGAGCGGCGTGACCAGCAGAGATCGTGCTCACTCGTGCACATCGGGCCTGCATAAATAACGGTTTGATCCGCCATCAGCGCCGGGAGCTTCCAGCACATGAGAATTCTAATGGAGCTGCAGAGTCCCGCTCATCTCTTCCTGCTCTCGTGTCGTTTTTTTTCCCCCGTCAGTCTCGGCTGTTCTCGGCTTACGAGGACAGATTTGATTAGAATCCACATCTGCATCGCGTCCGCCTGAACTGTTGCACTAAGCAGAGATAAAAACAAACGTTGAGGGTAAAAACTGAGGAATTCTGCAAATACTGTGCCTCTTATTTACCATTGCAGCCCATGATAGCAAAATGCAGCCATCCTCAGCTCTGTAAAGCCCAAATATGCACAAAACAAATGAGACACAAGCTGCAGATAAAGTCCTGCATGATGTGACTATAAACTGTGAAGCATCCACTGTAAAATCTTTCTTGTTGTTAAATAAATACTGACTTTTTTCTGTGTTTTATGACAAAATATGTGATATTACATAACAAAAATCCATTATTTTATAACTAAACTATACAATTTTGAGTGTTAATTTAATGAAACAAAACAGAACAATAAAACTGTTTTCCATTTGTTAAAAATAACATAATAAAGGAAAAATATATGAAAAATATCCCATATAGAGCCTTTAAAACACAGTAAAGTGACATTAATTTAACTTAACTTTTTGTGCAAATCTGTACATTAACAGACATATTTAGTATTTTTTATAATATTTATTTTTTCTAAAATTATTATTACTACTATTATTATTCTTTTTCTTATTATTATTATAACAAAATAAAGGAAACATATATGAAAAGTCATATATAGAGCATTTAAAACACATTAAAGTGACATTAATTTAATTTTCTTTATTTTTCTTATACAAATCTTTTCATTGACAAGCATATTTAGTATTTTGATAATATTTATTATTTTTTCTAAAATTATTAATATTATTATTAAAACAAAATAAAGGAAAAATATATCCCATATAAAACATTTAAAATACAGTAAAGTGACAATAATTTAAATTTTATGTATTTTTCTTATACAAATCTGTACATTGACAGGCATGTTTAGTATTTTTATAATATTTATTATTTATTTTAAAATTATTATTTATTCTAAAATTATTATTGTTATTATTAAAAAACAAAATTCAGGAAAATATATTTAAAATATCCCATATAGAAAATTTAAAACACAGTAAAGTATTTATTTTATTTTATTTTATTTATTTATTTATTTATTTAATAGATTGACAGAATATTTCTTGGAAAAATAATTTTATTAATTTATTATTTGCTGCCAGACATTTTACCACTTTTTTTTAACAGTGTAACTCTGAGATTTATAAGTTCAGGTAGAAAAATACCTGAAATATTCTTTTTATTTAGTCTTTTGTTTCTGCATTAATCTAAATAATGAGCACATTTAAACATGATTATAGCTAAATGATTGATTAGATGCATATTTAATTATCAGCCTTTTAGTGTTGTGTAAATAGACTTCTGAAATAAAGAATAAACCAATTTAAAGTTGCTTCCAGTCGCTGACATCTGACCTGTTTTTATACAGATAAAACCTTTAATTTGGTGCATCAGCTGCTGATCTTCTCATCTAATCGACCAAACTGTCCGTTCAGTCATCAATCATCCTCGTCCTGCCGCCGACGCTGAACCAAATCCAAGCTGCTGCCACCAAACATTAGACTTCCCTGATCTCAAACCGGAGGCCACAGTTTGGATCATAATTGGACAACACGATTGAATAAACCTCCACCTAATATCTGGACAGCAGGCTGACGCGTCCATATGTCCGAAAAATTAGACAGAAATGAGCCCGAAAGCTGCTCAGATAACAGGAAAACACCACGTATAGAAAACGAATTCTAACGGGATTATTCTCCATAGCTGAGGGTTCAGATTACAGATTCATGAGCTTCTTCTACTTCTGTGTCCAGAGTTTCAGTTCATACGTCATAAAGCTCAGCAGGAAGCTTTAAAGCTCCTCACCAGGATCCAGAAGCAGCAGGACGAAGAGGAAATGTCAGCCGTCGCCTCGGTTTGGTTCCGAGAGAGGAGATCAGTCAGCAGCTGTTTGCTTCTCTGTAAATATCTCTGACAGATGTTTTATCAGTTTTATTTTGAAAACTAAACACTTCCTGTAAGGTACTTCCTGTTTATTCTGCCAAAAGTTCTACTAATATTTTCTTTTAGTTCCCAGAATGTTCTTATTAAAGGCGGAATAGCTGAACACGTTCTAAAAATGTTTGGTGATAACACTGAGAGAACGTTATGCTCTTACGTTCTCACAACTGAACGTTTGTTATCATGTGACGCCGTGGAACATCGCGAGAACGTTTTATAGATTCTACACATTCTACGTCCTCATAACGTTCCACCTTTGGTAACTTATGACAATACAGGAACGTCTCATAAGGAACGTTCTGTCATCTGAGGCCTCGATAACATCTGGAAAACGTTTTCTGAACGTTGGGTTGAGGAAACGTTCTATAGAAGAACGTTCTGTAATGTGTTCCTTCAGCAAAGAGGCAAAAAGTTCCACCTTTAATATATATCAGATTATAGGAACCTTATCAAACGTTATGTCATCTGAGGCCTCGATAACATCGTGAAAACATTTTCTATTTTTTATAATATTTAATTATTAAAATTAAAATTATTATTATTATTATTATTATTATTATCATTATTATAACAAAATAAAGGAAAAATATATGAAGAAAATCATATATTGAGCATTTAAAACACAGTAAAGTGACATTAATTTAACTTTTCTTTATTTTTCTTCACAAATCTGTGCATTGACAAGCATATTTAGTATTTTGATAATATGTATTATTTATTCTAAAATTATTAATATTATTATTAAAACAAAATAAAGGAAATAAGTAGAAAAATATCACATATAGATCATTTAAAACACATTAAAGTGACATTAATTTAATTTTCTCTTTTTTTCTTATACAAATCTGTAAATTGACAAACATATTTAGTATTTTTATAATATTTATTATTTATTCTAAAAATTTTATTATTATTATTATTATTACAACAAAATAAAGGAAACATATATGAAAAAATCACATATTCAACATTTAAAACACATTAAAGAGACATTAATTTAAGTTTTCTTTATTTTTCTTATACAAATCTGTACATTGACAGGCATATTTAATATTTTTGATCATATTTATTATTTATTCTAAAATTATTATTATTCTTAAAACAAAATAAAGGAAAATATATGAAAAATATCATATATAGAGCATTTAAAACACAGTAAAGTGGCATTAATTTAACTTTTCTTTATTTTTTGTGCAAATCTGTACATTGACAGACATATTTAGTATTTTTTATAATATTTATTATTTTTTCTAAAATTATTATTTTTATTATTATTATAACAAAATAAAGGAAAACTATATTTTAAAAATCATATGTTGAGCATTTAAAACACAGTAAAGTGACATTAATTTAACTTTTCTTTATTTTTTCTACAAGTCTGTTCATTGACAAGCATATTTAGTATTTTTATAATGTTTATTATCTATTCTAAATTTATTATTATTATTATTAAAACAAAACAAGTAGAAAAATATCACATATAGATCATTTAAAACACAGTAAAGTGACATTTATTGACATTTCTTTATTTTTCTTATAAAAATCTGTACATTGACAAACATATTTAGTATTTTTATAATGTTTATTATTTATTCTAAAATTATTAATATTATTGTTAAAACAAAATAAAGGAAAAATATATTTTAAAAATATCCCATGTACCAAATTTAAAATCTTCCTGCGTTGTTCTGAGGATGTTTTGGGGACGCTGTTGAGGGAACACATTAGAGAATCTACAAAACGTTCCTACAACGTTCCACAGGGGTAACGAATGAAGAACGTTCTCAGTGTAACGTTTTTAGAACATCTTTAGTTCTCCTAAAGCTTCCCTCTGAGAACCTCAGTAGAACCTTGGAGAACGTCTCCCACCACTTCCTGTATGAAGCTGCAGCAAACATGGAGAAAGGTCACAGCAGAACCTCTGCATCGCTGCCGCCGCCGCCTTCACGGTGAAATATTCATCAGCGGTTCTCTGCAGGGCAGAACCGGCAGTTTGCAGAGGGAATAAATAGAAGACGTGACCCCGTGGCCCCGCAGATGGAACATGAACACGCTCTGGCTCTCCGGAGTCCCATCATTTATTCAGCAGAGTGTTTGTGCTTCGGTGGGCGTGTCCAGCAGGACGTGGGAGGCCGAAGCTCTGCTGTCGTCCACCAACACGTTTGTTTGTGTGGAAATCTGACTGTGTCGTACACGGAACATGAACCCCGGCAGAGCAAACGCCTGCCTGTGTGCGGGAAAGCACGCGTGTTGGTGGTCATACATGTGATAATCTCACTCATGCTGCAAACAGAGGAGTCAGCCCAGGTTGGAAGCTCCGAAATGTCTTCCTCTACCCTTCCAAAGTTCAGTTCTATTTGTAAATGAAGCTTACTACGTTTTTAGTTGCATGTCCTGGTTTTCATAAAGCTGCTTGGCTCAGATCAATCAGTAGTATAGGCAGATAATTGATACCACACGTGTTATAACTACTGATAAAGACTGACAGATGCAGGTAAATGGACTTTATTACTATTATAACTGAATAGACGTGACGTTCAGCTGTATTTCAGCTTGACTCTGGTCTCAGTTAGAACCTAAACTAACCCCGCTCTGCTCTTTGATTCTGACATTCATTTAACCTGCGTTACAAACCTCAGGGAAAACTTTGAAATGGGCAGAAATCCAGCCAGCAGCAGCTCCACACACGTCCGGTGGAATTAACATTTAGGACATCTCAGCCTCTTTTATTGTGATTCCGACTGTGTCAGCAGCAACTCGACATCAGCCGGGCGTCTGAATATTTAACTGGGAGGTTACTGGGAGAGTTCAGGCCGGAGGATGAAAGACAGAAACGATCCTCGCCGTCCATCTCTGCAGGAAGTTTCATCAAGTTCAGTTCATGAGGTTTTACATAATGACGCTTTGAGAGAAACAGAACCGAAACCACGAGTCAGCTTTGGCCTCGGCGAAGAAACTGAGACATTAAGAAGAGGACAAAATTAATTAAAAACACACCAATAAGCTCAGAAACATCTGGAAGTAAAATAAATATATATAAATAAAAATTAAAAAATAAAACGGTGGAACATAACATACATAGAAACTGTAAAAACAGTGAAAATAGCAGCAAATATCTGTAAATAATGGCATTTTTAGCTGATTTATATGCAGTAAAAATGTGTGATTTTACAGCCACACATTTTAAAACAGCAAATTACTTCAATTTAATTAATTTAAACAAGTATTTACCTTTTCTCAGTCCGTAATATGCATCGTTTTTTCTTCAAATAATGGTAAAAAATAATACAAATAGTGACGTTCTATTGCTCAAATGTGGTACAGAACATGTTACCATTTCTAAAAATACAGATTTTTATTTTAATGAAAAAATAAGAAAAAATCTGGTTTCTGTTTAAAAAACGGTGGAATAATGTAGTATTAAAAAAACTGTGAAAATATCTGTAAAAAATACTTTTAGCTTATTTAAATACAGTAAAATAGTGTATAAATATACATAAATGTGGACGTTATTTTTTATTTTTTACAGTCAACATGTAAATTAATATTTTTTCCCTTTTGATTTTAATAGATATTATCTGTAATTTACCAAAAGAATGTATATTTGTCTAATAGCAGTTGAAAAAAAAACTAATTACCATTTTTCAGTCCTAATTATTCACATTTGTTCTATCCAGTAACAGCAAATATTCAAATTTAATACAGTAGAAATCATGAAATTCTATGTTCCAGTGCCTTTATAAAAATAACGATCTTTAATTTCTATTTTATTTTAAATAAGTTAATTTTTCTCTTTAGATACACAGTGAAAAACGAGAGAGAAATATGTAATAAAGAAAAGTCTAATTTTTATATTAAAGTGTAATATATAATACTTGGAAGTTTTGATTTAAATAGAGTAAAATTAGAGTAACTTTACATTCAAATGATGCAAAAGAACAAATTTAACATATTTATGATGTGGACATGTTTTATAGTTTTGTTTGTTTTGCAGTTAACGTGTAAATTGACACTTATTTTTCTGTGTTTTTAGTAGATATTGTGGGTAAATCACTAAAAAAGCTTTGCAACATTTATATTTTAAGTAAATCCTGCATTTATAGTCACACTGAACAAAAATATAAACGCCCCATGTGAATTATTGATGCCACATGAAGTGCACCACCCAAAGTGAGCGTATACTGTCTGGTACTTGTACTAAATGGACACAGTGTTGGTTTGATGCGTCTGTTGTCAGACCAAAGGTTTCATCTGCTGCACGTGTCGCTGGTCTGAGACGATCTCAAACGTCCTGTCGTCTGATAGTGAACATTCAGCTGCACAGCGACCGCTCTGGTGGACATTCCTGCTTCCAACATGCCAATGACACGTTCCCTCATGACCGGAGTCATCTGAGGCGTTGCTGCTTTGGTCAACATGTGACATGTTGGGGTGGCCTTTTATTGTCCCCAGTATAAGGAGTGTCTGAGGACTCAAATTTGGGACACTAATCAAGAGAAATATCCATTTAGTCCAAGTACCAGACAGTATACGCTCACTTTGGGTGGTGCACTTCATGTGGCATCAATATTTCACATACTTTTGTTCAGTGTAGTTTCTACAGCGTCTGACTTTGACCTGAAGGCTTCAGGACTAAACTTGGTCGTGAATTAAAAACACTTCTCCCTCGTCGGCTGCTGTCGCGTTGCCCTTGAGCAAGACGCAGCGGCTTCAGTTGTGCGGTTTCATCCCTGCGGTAATTCCCAGATTATTTTTTCCCACTGAAGCGGCCGTTTGAACCCACAACAGCGAGAATCTGTCTCAATCATCTCGATGTAAAAACCCCAGCAGCTGTCACCGCGGTGGTTTTCCAAGGCCTGAGCGTCGCTAAATAAAGCCTGATTGATCGCCTATTAATGCATCTGAAGGCAACTATGATTTACTTGTTCGGAACAAACAAGACAGCCTCCATTTTTCTCCACTAATGGCGTCCCCCCACGCCATAACTCTTCTTGTCTCCATGTATTCAAGCTCCATTACATGTGGCATCCATTCAGGAGTCTGCCGGACCGTTACCGCTGGAGCCCATAAACTGAGCCGAGCGGTGGCTAAGAATAGAAAGTGAAGCAGGAGGGCCGTGGGTCGGCGTTTGTTTACTGTAAATGGGCTCTGAGTTGTTGTTTTGTTTGGTTTATTTATCAGTGAAGTAATTACACTCACACTTGAAGGAATGTGAAGGCAGATGCATGGAAGCAGCCCCAGAGATGCGCTGCGGCGGCTGTTTGCTGATGTAAAATGGCTGCCTGGGTGCTGTAAACAACAGCGTTAGAAATTAAGAAGTGGGTGAAACAAATCTCAGAACCGTGTTTAATTCTGTGCAGAATTAATTCAGCGTTTACCGTGTCTCGGCGAATGTTGACTCTGGGATCTCGGCAGATTTATTCCCGCTCTCGGCTCCTTCTCCTTCTTCTGATAGACATGAGCGTGAACTTCACTTCCCAGGAGTCCGCGGTACGAACAATAACGCTTCCTCTTCCTGTGTTTTGTTTCCATGCAGAGAGCAAAGAGGTCTACAAGAGGCAGGTGCTGTCAATCACCTCCATCGCCATGGCGATCAGCCTCCTGGGGACCCTGTGCATGGCGCTGTACTGCCGCAACAAGTAAGAAAAACACACGAAAACACGCAAATATGAAACAAGAACGACTCATTTTCTCAGTAAGTTTGGTGAATTAACAGTTTTAGATTCAGCTTTTGATGATCTTTGGGGCACAGTTGGTTTTATACAACCTAATTAAAGGTGCCTGTTACCATCAGTCACTTAAATGCACTCACTAATTTACTGATCTAGCTAAACCTTCTCAGCTGTAAGCACTGTTTTGATGACTCAAGTTGACGTAATAACATTGGCGACTGCATCAACTAACCTGCAATGTGACATATTAAAGGTGGAACATTTTGCCTTTTTGTCAAGGGAACAAGTTTTAGAACGTTCTTCTGTAAAACGTTTCTACAACGACAACAAATAACGGATGTTTTCAGACAAGATGTTATCAAGACTGTAGATGAGAGAACGTTCTTTATAAGACGTTCCTGTCATGTGATGTATGAACAAAGGTGGAACATTTTGCGTTTTTGTTGAAGGAACACGGTACAGAACGTTCTTCTATAAAACATTTCCACAAAGATAACTAGAAAAGCCCTCAGAGAGCTCATACCTCCACCAAGGAGCTTCATCCACCCCCAACACAATCTCCCAATTCACATATTTTCTATGGAACGTTACAGATACAAATGTAATCACATACAGTTCAGATGTCCTACCGACAATGCAGCCTTCACCCCATCCGACCTAATGAACAGGCGCGGCCTCTAGCGTGGCAGCTCCTAACAGCCTCCCAGCTTCTTAGACAACCGGAGATAAGAATGCCGGCCCAACCGTGTGTATGTCGCTCAGGAAGGAAAGAGAACTCCGTCACTGTCGCTGTCCGTCGACCCAAAATGTCATGTGGTCAGAGGGGGTTACCCCAAAAACAAGAGTGCCCTCTGGTGGCTTTTAGAGTAAACCACACCCTTCCACCTGGTTACACTTACATTAAAAGATTCCTGGATCCAGACGGTGATCCGGATCACTCCCAAAATTTCATTATTCCTTCTTTGTCCCATTTCACACATTTCCTAAAAATTTCATCCAAATCCGTCCATGAGTTTTTGCGTTATTTTGCACACAAACAAACCATCGCCAACCATCACATAACCTCGTTGGCGGACGTAACAATGACTTGAGACACTGAAAGTTTATTTACATTTAGGCAAGACCACAATCCTTCCCTTTACCAGATGCTGTTAAACACAGACGGACCTCGAGCTTTTTGCCGTCCATCCGCCCCGACCTCCTCCTGCAGACTCTGATGCAGCTCAAAACAAACAAAACACATTTAAAAAGCCTCTGCAGGTAAACCGGCCTATATTAAGGCTGTATATACGATATAACTATATAGTCAGAGAACAAGGTAATTGCATAGAAACACTGAGTTGTGTTTGTGCACAGTTTTCCTCACATTTCAGGGGAGCTTGCATCGGATTGCATCTCTGAATAGGCAGATATTTTAGCTAATTTTACGACTTAAAACTGTGGTTTGTTCGTTCAGATCACTTCTAATTGTCTCCATATTCCCAGACCATCATTACATGGGAAGAATACCATCATAAAAAATCAAAATAATTACCAAAACTACCAAAAAAGAATCAAATTATCATCAAAATAATACGATTTTGTTGTAATAAACCTACTTTTTCTTGTGTTATGTGTTTATCCGAGTATAAATAAACAAAAACACAACCTGAAGTTATTAAATTAAAACAATATACAGGGTTAGAGTTAAGGTTATGGCAACACAACACATGGTTGAGGACTGTTTTGGGTGTTTCAGCTCCAGTTTCAGCTCCTTGGATGGACTGGGTCAGGATCAGGGTCAGGGTCAGGGTCAGGGTCAGGGTCAGGGTTAGGGTTTCTCCAGCTGTGCTCAGAAGTGGCATGCAAAAATCTCTCATGAATATACTGACGAGTAAATTAGCTGCCCTGACGTCTAATCTCATCCCAGGCGTCACTTTCCCAGCTTTCATTTTGACTTCCACCGGAGATTTTTATTGCTTTCAAACTCCTAACATTTATGGTAAACTCTCGCCACCGGTCCCAGAGTGAGCTAAATGTTGGGGGGTCTGGTAATGAGCCCTGGGCAGAGCCGGAGCCCGCGGAGACGTTTAGTTAATTTAGCGACACGTTGGAGGCATCAAACATCTCGACGCAAATCCCAGGTCGGGTATTTGGGGACGATTTGTAAAGCTCATTAAGTGCGCACATATTCATAGCCTATTATCACCCGAAAGGTCAGCTCATGTGGCTCCTGCTCGGCTTTCTGTCCCCCTTATTCTCATATTTCTGCGGGGCAAAAGCTAAAACCAGTGCATAGTAATTGGCATATGAATGGTACATCGGAAGCAGCAGGGAGGGTCGAACATCCGGTGTGGAGTAAACGGATAGATGGCAGCGTACTTCAGCCTGACGACAAGATAATCGGATGGAGGCGTGATGGACAGGAGCTTTCAGTGGATCCGTAATGGAGTCGAGGGAAGTCGCTTGTTCGGATGACGAGATGTTAATGCAAATGTGAGCGACCCGAGGAAGTCGGAGGGCGGCAGAGTGTGAGTCTGACAGACGTTCTCCTCGTCGTATCGAGGTTAAAGTGTGGATTTTACGCTTTAACTGTCCGAACCACAACAACCGTCTCAGTGTAATCTGAAGTCCTGCAGCTCCATGGAAACAGAACAACCAAGAAGGAGGAGAGAGAGAACTCTTCTTAGAATCCTAAAGAAAAGACAAAACAGAAGTTTAATTCCTTTGATCTTTTTTTTAGTTTAAAAAGCATTAGAACGTTTAAAAATCGCCCAAATTATACCATTTAAAAGGAAACTGTAAAAACTGCACGCAACTTTACTACACTCTGCAGCTCAGTCACTTATTGTTTCTTATTTTTAGTTTTTTATAGCATCTAATGGGAGAAAGGAACCAACACAGGCGTCACACAGCCTTTAAGTATTCTGGAAAGTTCCTAAAAGACATTTATTCTTGAATTTAGCTGATGAGGTCCCAAAGTGACGTCCACTGAACATACTGGTGAGGTCATGTGACAGGATGTGAACTGCTGTCCACATGACATCACTTCCAAAATGGCGGTGTGCCTGGTGAGCACATGCATAGACATATATACGTAGACGCCGCGTTGACTGCTGCTGCCGATTGGAGCCGACGTGCCTACGCGGCGGCCATCTTGGTACAGTGCCACTCGCCCCTCCAGTGCATTACGTCTATAGAGGAATGACATGTCTGCACTATAAAAGTGATCATAAATTGATCAGTTGTCAACATATATTGTTTGTTACAAACGTCAGACATGGAGGACGGACAGGCAGACATAAATAGAACAAAAGCATCCAAGCATCCTGTGTCAAAGCTACATGTGTGACGTTTTTAACAAACCAAACCGTTTGGAAATCGGTCGAAAATTCAGTGAATAATTCTACTTTAAGATTGTGGAGTACCTCTTACCTCCATAGACTTACATTCACTCTCCCCTCTGCTAGCCCTGTACCAAGATGGCGGAGCTTTAGACACGTCCCTCCACAGTCAATACGGCGTCTACGTATATATGTCTATGAGCACATGGGAGGAAACCTGCTCATTTAAAAAGCTTGTTTTTTGACAGTAAAGGTAAATTTCAACCCATGTAACAATTAGAATCCTTCAATAACACGTCCAAGATCACATTTCAGCAGCTCTGATTGGATTCCTGACACAAATAGATAAATAATAAGTTTAGTAAACATATATGTTACATCGGCCCTTCAGCCTAGAAAATACCATGTGACGTGTTTGTCACAATAAGACAAATAGTAATGAGTTGCTCAAATATTTAAAGTCATGACATGGTGGATAATAAAATCGTTCAGGTTCCCTTCAGTGTTTTGTTTTTGCTCTATGTCTTTTACTGTATACATGTGTTGCTCAGTGTTACACATCAATAACAGTACTTACAGTATGAGGTTGTTTTATTGGTCAGTTTGCACATTTTTTGTGCTGAAAAACAAATTGGAGTTAATTTTTTTTGCTAAATTTTATTAACAAAGAAGAATTTTTGATTTATGTTATGAAAATTCAAATAAAAAGGCAACTCTGTGTTTCTAAAGAAGAAACTGTCGGGTGGATTTATCTTCAAATAACATATATAATCTATAATAAATTTCCTTTTAACGCCCAATGTGACGTATATGTAACTTTACAGATCTTGGACACTAGGGGGCGCTTTTCTAAAATAACATCAGAAATGTGTTCTATGTAGTCCATCTAGTCTGTTTTACATCCAGCATAATTTTCCTTTAAGGAAAAATGGGTCTGGGTTCTTATACGGCATGCAGAATAAGTGATTTTTGATTAAATATCATGATTTTAAGCGTAGATTTTTTCATTGTTTGTGATGATGAGTTCAACAACTGTCGTAAAGTTGAAACTGCTGTCTGTTTTTACAGTTTCCGCCTCTTATAAATGGTGTAACTTTGGTGATTTTTAAAAGACATTATGCTTTTTAAACACAGGTTTGGGGGTTTAGAGTTCGTTTGAGGATGTAGATCTTATAAACCCCCATAAGTTTACATTAAATCTAATTTAATTCTGTTTTCTGCAGTGTTTACGTTTAAAATACAGTGATGTGACTGTAAAGAACCTTTAGTTGAACAGGGAAACCATCACTTAACCTCTTGTGTCTTAGTCGCCTGTCTGTAGTTAACTTTTAACCTCACAGGAACATTATTGGACATAACAAATGTCCTTAAAACGTTCTGTTTAAAACATTTCGAGAACTTGTAAGTATTGTTAGCTGCTTGCTGGGTTTGTCTTTTTCTATCTAGAATTCTTTAGTTGTAAAGTTCTGAGAAAGTTCTGCAAAGTTCTGGCACTGTTTTCATCGGAAAGCATTTATTTAGTTTGAAAAACATTCCTTTAAAGGTCGGATAACGTTCTCTGGAGACAGAGTCAGATCCTCATGCAGCGTTTTGCTGAAAGTTGCATTGAGAACATCCTCCCTTTGTTATCATGCGGCAGCCAGAACACTGCAGGCAAAATGTTCCACCTTTGTCAACATGTCAGGATACAGGAACGTTTTGTTATTGGACGACTCGAGAACATCTTGGGAGCATTTTTTGAACGTTGGTTTGAGAACATTCTCCCTTTCACCCTCTGAATGTTATTAGAAATGATAAATAAACTTGAGAAGCTCTTTCAGCACAAGAATAACACTTGGAAACCCTTTTAGAACTTGTAGGCAACGTTGTGGGAACGTTCCACTCTTGTAATCAACCTGCAGCCTGAACTGTAGCTGCAGCCTGACTCGAGAAAGATTCCCGAGGACACCCTTCAAATCCGTCAGATTTATTTCCAGACGTGCCGAACGTCCTGATTTATTCCTCGTGTGAACCGGAGGAGTTGGAGGAAGTTAGTTCGGGGGTAAAGAAAAGCAAAACTTTCTGCAAACAGCGGGAAGATGCAGGTTGATATACGACACGTCTCCCAGCGAACATAAAGACTCCATGTTTGCTTTGAGTGCAGCTAAAGCACACGGTTCCGCTGTAACGGGCTGCCTCCCCCGTTAGCGCGCTAAGGCAGCAAACAAACAAGCAGATCGTGAAAAGGCTTCAGAGGAGATAATGGACCTTTCATATTAAGCAAACGCTTGTTTTCCAAAAGTGGTGCGGCGCCAAATGTCGCAGCCTCGCTGTAAGGAAATATAATTAAAGTGGCACGGAGGTGGAAGGAGAGCAGCTTAGCATGAGGTAAACACTTCATTACATGGCTGTCATTCAGCACAGCCACGGTAATGAGCAAACCTCTGCAGCAGCACAACGATACCAGAAGCCTTTTCCTGCAGGTCGGTCTAATTGCACGAACCCCGGATAACAATTAAGAGCATGTAGCTGGTCAGAGCAGCGTCTTCCACATGAATGGAAGGAATCAGGTCCAATTATTCCACTTCTTCAGCCGCGATTATCCGCAGACCTTTTGTCGTGAAGGCGGCCGAGCGTCTGCACACGAGATGAGGGTCAAACTCATTAATAACTTCAGTCCGACGGCGTGTTCCGCAGTAAGTCTTACAAAGAGTTCAGATTCAAAACATCTCGGCGCGAGTTATTAAACGGAGTCAAGCTGCATCGTGTAAACTGGAAGTCTTTTAATTACCGCTTAGGGAGCAATTAAGTCGAGGTGTTCTGCAGGTAAAAGGCTCCTCAGGTGGTTTGTTTTCTTCCTCAGAGGCTGTTGGGGCACGAATCTCCTCGACCGCCGACTCATGTTCTTCAAAAGTACGTCGTCGGATGAACGCAGGAGAAAATAAACAAGACAGTAGCTGTGTTTAAATGCAAACATAAAGTCACAAATCCACGAAGGGTCCTGCTTGTTTTTACAGTTCTAAATGCAATGATGTAGCTCCAGCTGGCCGAGAACGTTCCTACAACATTGGAGAACATTTCCTACAAGTTCTAATTATATTTTAAAGAATACATTTCAATCAAATGCTCAAAGAAGGTTCCTGTAATGTGATGTATGAACAAAGGTGGAACATTTTGCGTTTTTGATGAGGGAACACGGTACAGAACGTTCTTCTATAAAATGTTTCCACGAAGATAACTAGAAAAGCCCTCAGAGAGTTCATACCTCCGCCAAGGAGCTTCAGTCCACCCCCAACACAATCTCCCAATTCACATATTTTCTATGGAACGTTACAGATACAAATGTAATTCGACCTAATGAACAGGCGCGGCCTCTAGCGCGGCAGCTCCTAACAGCCTCCCAGCTTCTTAGACAACCGGAGATAAGAATGCCGGCCCAACCGTGCGTATGTCGCTCAGGAAGGAAAGAGAACTCCGTCACTGTCACTGTCCGTCGCGTGGAGACCCAAAATGTCATGTGGTCAGAGGGAGTTACCCCAAAAACAAGAGTGCCCTCTGGTGGCTTTTAGAGTAAACCGCATTTAATTGTCCACCTGGTTACATTTACATTAAAATAATCCTGGATCCAGACGGTGATCCAGATCAGTCCCAAAATTCCATCGTTTGTTCTTTGTCCCATTTCACACATTTCCTGAAAATTTCATCCAAATCCGTCCATGAGTTTTAGAGTTATTCTGAACACAAACCAACAAACAAACAAACAAACCAACGCCGGCCATCACATAACCTCCTTGGCAGAGGTAACAAAGGGAGGATGTTGTGATTGCAACATTCAAAAAACATTTCCACAGTGTTATTGGGACCTCAGATGACAGAACGTTCTTTATGAGACATTCCTGTACTGTAATATATTAAAGGTGGAACATTCTTCCTTCAATGTTTTAAGGATGTTTTGGGGGTGTTGGATCTTTGAGACATTCTCACAATGTTCCCCAGCATTAATAGAGTTGTAAGGGAGCCGTGACTAGCTGGGATAGAAACCTGCAGACCTGAACGCTGATGTATCCGTCACTGGTCAAAGCTCACCTTCATTCAACCTGCACCTGGTTTTCTTTGCCTGCAGGCGGCGCAGGGAGAAGCTTCAGGCTCACCTGAAGGAGAGTCGCAGTCTGAAGAACTACACGGCCAACTCCCACAACGCCCTGGAAGCCAAGATCAGAGCCCCGAACACCAACCTGCAGATGCACGAGGTAAACACTGCTTCTCCTTCTTCCTCTGTGACTCTCTTTTAGCGTTTTCCAGTCAAAGATGCTCGAACATGTGCAGACTGGGAACAGACTGGTTTCATGTGTGCATCATGGGGTGCTATGAAGACTGTAGAGTGGCCCCCGGTGTGGTCTTCTGCTGCTGTAGCCCATCTTCTCCAAGGTTGTTGTGGTTCAGAGATGGTGTTCTGCATTCCTTGGTTGCGTTCCTGCTGCCTTTCTATCATCTCCAACCAGTCTGCCCATTCTCCTCTGACCTCGGACCGTCCTCTGTAAACCCTGGAGATGGTTGTGGTGAAAATCCCAGTACTCAGACCAACAACCATGCCACGTTCAGAGTCCCTTAAACCCCCTTTCTTCCCTAGCAGGTTGTCTTGACCACGTCTACATGCCTAAATGCATTGAGTTGGGGTCATGTGATTGGCTGATTAGCGTATTTTCCGCACCTTAAGGCACCGGATTATAAGACGCAGTCACAATTACGGGTCTATTTCTGTACTTAAGCCATACATAAGATGCACCGGGTTAAAAGGCGCATGCTAAAGTAAGGAAACGGAAGTAAAACAGTGAGTTTGTTGAACTTTATTCTACACTCACATTATTTTTTGATCAATCTTCCGTCACAAATCCTTCAAAGTCTTCATCTTCTGTATCTGAATTGAACAGCTATTGATGGCAGTTTCTCCATCAAGCATGCCGGGTTCCCTCTTGTCATTGTCGGAGTCAGTCTCGTTGCCGGGTGGCTGTTCAGCAATGATGCCGGCTTTCGCGAAAGATCGTACAACAGTCAAAGCAGATTCCTTAGTCAGATACCTTGGTTTATGGCTGCCAGTGTACTTAGTGTACATACTTTACGTACCTATGTCAGCGGGAAATGGTCCGACAGTCAATGAAGCTGAGCTGCACACATAAGGTGCACCGTCGATTTATGAGAAAATTAAAGGCTTCTAAGTGGCCTTATAGTGCGGAAAATACGGTAGCTATTTATGCTAACAAGCAATCGAACAGGTGAACCTAATAAAGTGTCCGGTGAGTGTATACGTATGATATATATCAGTGGTTTTCAACTGGTGGGTCGGGACCCAAAAGTGGGTCGCGAAGCCATTTTTAGAGGGTTGCACAAGCATGCCCTCCTCCCCCCCCACAAAAAATAGAGGTATAAAGTCTTTTATTTTAAAGGAAGTGTTTCTTATGATACATTTGCTTTCAGTAGCAGGATATTTAGTGGTGGTGACACCAGTAGTTGCCCACTGTTAACCTCTAGGTTTGTTTTAATGGGTTAATTTATGCTAAAACGTGTCAAAAATGAACCAAAATGTGCTCAAAATCTGTCAAATGGGCCAAAATATGCCCCAAACTTGGCAAAAGTGTCCAAATATACCAAAATGAGCAAAAAACAAGCCAAAATTTTCCAAAGCTTTATCAAAATATGTTCAGACCACACCCAAATGAACCTTAATTTGTTAACAGGAACAGCAAACTTCAAAAATTTGGGTCGTGACTGTTATTAAGAGAGACATAGTGGATCCTGAGGCTGGACCAGTTGAGAACCACTGATATATATTAATATATGCGTGTTTGTGTGATAGCTGACACCATCTGTTGAAGGCTTTCACGTTGACCAAAGTCGGCTTTTGTGGTGTTTCGCTTCGTTCCCGTTGCATCTGAGCAGAACTGCAGCCGCCAACTCTGAGAGGAGGTTCAATGGCATCGGTGTTTACTGCTTTTCAGATCCCTCCGCGGCTCCATGATGGCGACAAGGAGACTTATTGTACTTCAAAAACCCTCCCGAGTGTCCTTTATCCACCGAGCCCAAGGCTGTTCATTTTCTCTCTCGGTCGGCCGCTGCTCGCTGAATTTACTGGGTGTTTTTTTTCCCAGGTAGAAATTTTTTAAAAATCACCTCGGGGGCTTCGGGTTGGTTTTCATTTCGGCGCCATTAGTCGGCATTAACGCAAGTCGACACGCATCTGTTGTGAATCTTGATCTGCAGCCAGCAAAAGCTCAGAATGAGACGTCCCTGAAGGTCCGACCACACAGGAGAATCGTTTTACTGGAACCTCCTGACGTTTACCGAAACATCGTCCATCATCTTGGAGAACGTCGCCTTAGTTCAGGTTCCACTTGTGGAGCAGAGAGCATGAATGGCTTTAAACACTCCTGAGTTTAATCACGTGTTCTGAGGGACGTCTCCGCATTAAAACACCCAACGTGGATGAATCAGCAGCACGGGATCCACTTGATTAAAATCCACACCGACAGTTTACGATCCAGCCGACAGATTTCTCCTGAACCAGACTGAACGCTGAGGGAAAACCGAACAAACAGCTCGAAGCTAAATAGAATCTGAGGCAAATCTGTAGTTCTATGGGTTTCTACATTAAAATATCAACAAAATCACAAAAACAGACTGAGAGTTTACATGTCTAAATAAAAAAAGCAATAAAAATAACCATAAATGTTCCATTTTTAAAAGAAAATAGGCTTTTTTTAATTTAAAAGTAGGGTTGAAATGCAAATCTGTTAAATTCAAGTAGAATATTCTCAATATATTTCCATAATTAAATGCAATTAGTGGCAATTTGTTTGTTAAATGAGACATGTGTTGTATGTGTAATGTCAGGTTACATAATAATCACGAGAAATGAGCATTTTATTCAAATACAGTCATTTTGTAGGCCTAATTTTACAAGAGATTGTGTGTATTTTTCTAGATTTTTATTATTCAGTGAAGGATATTGACATGTGTAAAAATGAAATCACCTAAAGTGTTTTTTTTAAATAGTATATGTTAATTTTCAGTGCTGAAGTAGAGATAATGTAATTAATAAAATGCATTTTTAAACAAAAGTCAGACAAAGCGGAATTGTTGGATGTACAAACAGATTCTATCCAATAAAGTTTTCAATACACCTTAAAGCACATAGCTTCAGTGTTTTCAACGCATGCTAAGCTAAGCTAACTAGCTGCAGGTGGTGGCCTCATATTTAATGTACAGACACAAAAGCAAATGAATGTCTTTCTGAAAAACCTTGAGGTGACAGATAAGGAGCAATAACATGCAAAATAATGTGCAAAGCATGCTGGTATTTGACAATATAAAAGAGTTTTAAAACATCTAAATGCAGTACAATAATAATAATAACAACAACAACAATATTTTTCATCATAATATACTACTATTAATATTATGAATTATAATAATAATCTAATAATAATAATAACAATAATGATAACAACAATAATAATCATTATCATCATAATATACTACTACTACTAATTAATATAATAATATACTACTACAACCACTATTATTATTATTGTTGTTAATTATGATAATCTACTACTCCTACTAATAATAATAACATTTATATACACTAGTACAAGTACTAATATTATTGTTAGTATTTTTGCTATTATTATTATTATATTGTTATTAATATTATTATTAATGCTAATAATAATGCTAATGCTAACAATAATAATACTACTACTACTACTAATAATAATAATCATAATATAATAATAACAATAATAGTAATAATAATAATAATAATAATAATAATGATAATAATAATAATAGGCATATAGAAGGTATTAAAGAAACAGGCATGATTTATTTATTTTATTTTTATTTTTTATTTTGGAAAGCCTTGATGTACAACCTATGTTTGTTCAGTTACATTAAAATATCTATAATTTTTTTTATGTTTTCTTCTTTATTAAAGTTTTATATATATAAGATCTGCCTCAGAGATGATCCTCAGTCCTGTACGTCCAGTTTAATAGCATCTAGAAGGCCTTAGACGTTCTGTTGATGCCATAAATGCGACACATGTCCTGCTGCTCTGGTCTCAGACCGTTCAGTCAACAGGTCTGACTGCAGCACAACTGTCCGCTCCGATATCAGCCTCCGACTCTCTACAGCACGGCGACGCTCCGCCTCGGGCCTCCTCTCGAGCTTCGGCCGGCGAAGGCTTCACGTGTCTCGGGGGCAGCATCGCGGACGGAGCTTGAAAGTGACCTGTGAGATGTGGAGCTGGTGGAGGTGGAGTGTCAGGGGAGCCTCGTCCAATCAGCATCAGAGGGCTGCTGAGGACAAACAAAGAAGACTCCCATGAAGAGAACCAGGCGTCTGCATGGGCTCGGATTAATTACACTGAAAACAGGGACCAGGAGTCAGTATTATTCTGACCTCTGAGAGAAACATTCATATGTCAGACCAGCGACGCAGCCAGGAAATCATATTACATTTAAATTTCAAAATAAAAGTTGCAGTCGATGATAATACCTGCAAATAAATTCAGTCCGTCTGCATAATTTCAACTAAAAACTGCATTCAAATCCTCAATATTTAGCTCATTCAGGACTTTACTGCTGTTATTTTTTACTTGTATCGTCTTAAATCTCTTCTTATTGTGGAAGTTAATGGAGGGAATGTTGACTACTCCTCTTACGACACTTTAAAAAGAAATCCAAAGGAGCCACTGATTCACAAAATGCATGACTGCAAGATAAAAATTCAGATTTACTGATTTAAATCAACCCTTTACATCACAAACATTATTTCTGATCCACTGTGTTCACATAATACGGTTGAATCAACTTAATTTTAATCTTAAATTTAAACCGGAATGTCTTCATTAGGTGATAAAAATGGTCCCTGTTCACTCGTCTCCCAGCTGGCTGCTCATAGACACCAGTGTTATTTCTGCAGCCTGGATGTCAGCTACTGTTGATAAAGCTGGGCTTGTAGCATGTTGTCCACCTACCAGCCTGTTGTAGCTGTGCAAATAAATCTTGCTGTCAATGAGAAGCAAAGATGGAGGCATTGCTATGTTTTACCACTAAAAAGGCGCAAAACATCTGACTTTGACACAGGAGATAGCTGTTTGTATCTCGTTTTCTACCAATCAATGGCCACTGGGGGCGGCTGTGTGGTTGTCCGCTGATCGCAAGGTTGGCGGTTCGATCCCCGGCCCCTCCACATGCCAAAGTGACACTGAACAAGCAAGACACTAAACCCCAAGTTGCTCCCAACGGTAGATTAGCGCCTTTCATGGCAGCTCTGTCGTCGTTGGTGCGTGAATGGGTGAATGAGAAACACATTGTAAAGCGCTTTGGATACCAGTAAGGTAGAGAAAAGCGCGATATAAGTGCAGACCATTTAGGTCCGTGTACGTTGTGGCCATTCATTTTTTTATTTTGAGATTTCAAAATAAAAACGAAAATGGTTTTGGCTCCGTGACCCGTCTGACTTCTGAAGAGGAGCTAGCAATGTAGCTAGCTAAATGGTGGAGCTAGCAAAATAGCGATTTAGCGCTAGCTCCGCCGCTAGCGCTAAATCGCTACTTTGCTTTCTGGCAAAGCTAAAGTAACAGAAAACCTCCAAACCTCCCCAAAAACGTCCCGAAAAGCAGCCGAACGCTAGCGATTTAGCGCTAGCGGCAGAGCTAGCGGCACCACAAGGTCCCTCCAAAGGGACAAATAAACCCCACGCTGGTGAAAAGTCCACTGTGAAATAGTGAACAATGTGAGCCAAGCAACGTTTGGACCCCACAGTGGGTCTTCATCAGGCCACGGCACACAGCAAGGTCTGCTAACAGTGAGCTAACACTGGAGCTTTAGACACCAGATCCTTCCTCATCACAAGTCAGACGGGTCACGGAGCCAAAACCAACAGGAAGTAGAGAAATAAGTTTTCCACGGGTGTATTTTAATTTTAATTTCCATTTACAAACACATCTAATTAAATCTGATAACAGATAATGGATAATGAATTAGGGCCTGTTTTCTGTTTTTCATTTGTATTATCACAAAAAAAACAGGAAACGGTTTATTTTTCGCTTTTATTTTGAAATCTCAAAATAAGAAAACGAATGGCCACGACGTACACAGACCCATTTACCATTCATGACTCTATATTTAATACACTGTCAGTTGGCTGCATTTCACATTCATGCATGTTCGTTGCTACTTTCCTACAGTATTTTCAGCCGCTCCTGCTGCAGCTGAATAAAAGTTCCCCTTTTCTACCTGCAGTGGTTTTAATAAGGCGATTCATCACAGGTGTGGAGTCCTGCCCAGCTGTTTGGTGCTCGGCTGATTAGGAGTTGCCTCAGGACTCGGTGTGCAGGAAAGTTTATCTAAGCTGAACCTCCTCTGCAGCGTCTGCTTTGTTAAATTCATTCTCACCAAACACTGAGACGAACTCTGGCGTATCTTTGCCCCAGACCTTGAGGTTTTTATCATGCTGTCGGACTGTTTCAGACGCAGGCAGAAGAATGAAACTGAACCAACCCGGACTGTTGCTCAGAACAAAGCTGGTTCCTCCACGTCCCTCCAAACCTTACATCTTTACATTGCTCGTCCGTCCCGGAGTTAATTCTGACGTCCCTCCTCTCGGCTACTTTAATCACTTTAAACCATCTTATCCCGCCGACATGGTGGCAGCATATGTTCCCGTCACATCCCGGAGATTCTCGGCTCAAACTTCTCTGGCACCGAGGCCCGAAAACTCTGGAATAATCAGCCAGGAGGTTTAAGAGGATCTGGATCTGTCAGAACTTTAAAAGTAAACGTTGAGACTTGTTGTCATTGAAAGCACTTCTTTAAAGGTGCCTCATCTTTGTAAAAAATCACCAAAATCTGCATTCATCTTTCCATTTATTTACACATTTCAGTCTATTCTAGCCTCTATTTTCTCACTTTGCTCACTGTTATTGTCTGACAGCACTTTCTCAGCTCCTCAATAGCTGTTAATTGATAATAATGCTAATTTGTAGGTGGAGGTGGGAGAAAAGTATCGTTTTAATCTCTTTTTTACTTCGTGTTACGTTTCATTTGTATGAAAAATGCTGTATAACTGAAGTCTAAATGAAAATTAAACCATTTATCAGAGCAGAAACTGTAAAAGCAGACAGATTAATCATTAGATTTTCCATTTCCTGATGGTCCTTCATCAGAAAACTTAACCAAATCGCTATAATTCATCGAAATTATTTAATTCTACATTTCTCATTTAAAAAATCGTCCAAAAACAACCGTTTCCTTTGAAAAGATTCTGTAAAAAAATAAAAATTCTGCACTCTTCTGCACAACCGGGAAGCCATGAGTGACTGAGCTGTGACCAACAGTCATGTCACAAAAATTCAGGAACTTTTTTAAGTACAACTCGGTTGAACTGCAGGCTGTGTATTAAGAGATAGAAGTCGAGTATGGAAACAAACGTTGGAGTCACCATTTTTTCCCCCCCAGTGGACACTTGGAAAGATTTTGTACACGTTAATTCCAGTTCTTTCAATTTTTGTAAAAGAAATAAACAAGGAAATTCAACTTTTTTTGATCTGTTAATGGGATTTATAGCGTTATAATTAGTTCTACTGCTCAGAGGACATTTCTGAGTTCTCTCTCCTTCTTCTTAGAGCTGCAGGACTTTATACCGCAGTGAAAAATGAACCTACAGTGAGGAAAAACATGGATTCAGAGGGTTGAACTGGGTGACCACGAGGCAAACATCATGTATTCCTGCATTATTATTCACAAAAGCTGAAACAAACAACGTTCATGGGATTTAACTTGAACTGAAATGAGTTAATTTTCCTTTAAATGTTCTTGTTATCAGGCCGATGTATGCTTTTATTGTTGCTTAGTTGCTTTACACATCATTAATTATCCGTTCTGCAGTCATAATATTCCTTCATTTGCACTGAAATCTATTTAAAATGACTCCTTTGGCTTTCGTTTCACTGATCGCTCTGTTGGAGTTGCTGATTGCTGTTTGCTGACTCCACAGAAACGTACTGTTGAGCAGAGCGAGGCCGATCTTCGGAGCGCAAACGCTGCTTTTAAAATCTGGTTTTATATATTTAATTTCCGCGGGCGTCTTCGGAGGGGGGAGCTCGTTGCATGCAGATGAAGCGCGTTTGTTTGCTTTTGTGCCTCCGCATCCAGAACCGCATCGATTCCTGTCTGCAGGCGATCAATTACCGAAATTTTGTGAGCTGCGAGCGCGAGGTCAACGAGGTTTCAGACACGCTGGAAATCCAAACACAGCCGGCTGCTGGGCTGAATTCCTGCCAGCAGTTATTCTAGTTTAGTGGCTTTTCTTCACTATAAACTCCAGCTTCATCCTGACACATTTATCAACCTGTCATTTGGATGTTTTTTGCATTTATTTTAAGATAAAACCCCCAAATGATGATGTGGGTCCTCATGAAGAAAGCCGACACGTCTGATCAGCACCGCAGCGCTTTTTGTTGGAAGTGTTTGACTAAGAAATGAGCCTAAAGAGCAGCTTCGAGTGACTCAGTCAGGTTTTACCACCTGATCACGGATTCCTCAGGTGTTCACCAGAGTCCGTCTGCTAATACAGAATAATTAAAACTGCTGCGTCTCTACTGAGCAGCTCAACTACACTGCAAAATTTACGTTTCTTCATTAATAATTTACTGTTATTTAACAGATGTTCCTTGTTTGGTCAAATCACACATAATAAAAAGAAAAAATGTGAATTAATTTACATCTTAACCACTTTTTAAAAAGACCAAAACTGTAAATAATGTTCACATAAAAAATCAATCTGTATCTTTATAAATGGTCATTTATTCAAATGTAAAATTAGACTATTTTTAATCATTTAAATCCTCAAAAATATTGTTTTTTTTAATTATGTCGAGATTTTCCCTATTTTGCTAAATTACAGATAAAAATCCCAGAAAAAATAATTTTACAAATAACAATTTGTTGTTTTATGATATTTGACTGCAAATTTATTCTATTTTTTCTGTTTTTAAATCAGCATAAATGTTGTTATTATACAGTTATTTGTAGTTATTTACAAGAAAAATAATGTATATTAATAATCGTAGTAGTATTAGTAGTGTTTTTACCTCATTTTGCTAAATTACAGAAAATATTTAAAGTAATTATTTTTATTTTATTTTATTTATTATAATTTGCATGTTAACATGACACAAAAACAAACAAAAAATCAAAAATCTGTGTTTTTAAAATATTACTTCGTCCTTTTGGAATGTTATTTTTTTTAAAATAAAAAACAGACTTTTATATTTTATTTAAATCAGCAAAAAATATTACCTTTTATGTTGTCTTTGTTATTTGAAAGAAATTTTATGGAGTGACTGAAAATAAATAATAAATTAATTTTTTTAGTGTTATTTTACAGATGTTCCCTGTTTTTACAAATTAAAATCATAGAAAAAAACCCATAATTTACATGTTGACTCTAAGAAAAACATTAAATAAAAATAACTGTAAAAAAAAAATTCTTTCTTGTTTCTTTTTCTTCTTCTTTTACAATAATTAGACCTGCTAAAAATATAATTATTTCACAGATGTTCCCTGTTTTATTCAATTATGGATGATAATTAAGTAAAATCACAGAAAAAAGTATAATTTACATGATGACTCTGACAAAAACATAAAATAAAAATAACTGTATAAAAAATCAGTGTATTTTTACTGGTTTTACTGAATTTAAATCAAAATAGGATTATTTTATAAATATTTGCTATTATGTTGATAATTTTTACCATTTTTAAATGTTGCAGTGTCCCACCTTTTTAAAAATGTCTTTTCTGGCGTCCCTGCAGTCAGATTTGCACTCTTTTTCTTTTTTAACAGAATGATATTTCTACGGTCTACGCTTTGGCTTTGGCCTCAGACTGATCTCTGCGTGTGTGTTTGTGTTTATAAAGCAGTAAAGCTGTTATTGATGTCGGCGTCTCTGCGCAAATCATAGGAATCATCTCCTGTTCTGTCCAGATAGTCTGTCAGAGTTAGAGAAACCTCATTGCCACAGGCAGAAGCTGTATGTTAGTCGCTATCTCCGAGATTAAAACCTCCATTACTGCACACACACACACACACACACATCCATTAATATAAGCCATTACGTGCACCCTTTGCACCACAAATGTCCAGGCTCGGCAGGAAGTCACTGTCAAAGCGATGATTACTTTTTGCCGCTTGTGTCTGCTCACGTTTATGGAGCCGAGGAGTTTCTTCGCCTGCAGCTGTGCAGGGAAATATTACAGTTCTACTGATGACCTCTGTGAGCAGGCCGTGCTGCTGGATGACGCACCACACAGTTCCCGGTTTGTCCACGGGCCATCTTTCTTAAGCCTAAATCTATTTTCAAACTGAGACAGAATGGACGCTGGGCCGCACACACCGGCGGCGGCATTAACAGATTGGAGCCACTTTTCCCTCTTCGAGCTCCTTCCTGGCGCGAAACTGATAAAAAAAAGTTAACTTTCTCCGTCTTTAACTGCAAAACTGGAGCGAATGAACGCAGACATTCCCTCGGTCATGACGAGCCGAGGTGATTGCGGCGCCGTCCCTCCTAATCGTGAATTAATTAGCAGCACATCCTTCTCTGTTTCAGTAATTGGAGCCCGTATTCTGACACCGCTAATGTAATTTCCCGCCGTTAAAACTTCAGGGTTTCTGCTTTATCACAGGCTGAGAGACGAACGGCTTCTCGCTGGAAGTTTCTGTATTAATTAGCAGCTCGGATGAGTGAAGGAAGACGATGATGCAACCCGATGAGGTCGGATTCAACTCGTCGTTTTCCTGGAATGTAACCGACTTCGCTTAAATGAACGTAGTATTTCTGTTTTAGTGTTGCAACCCGGTAAAGTTAGACGACTCGCAGGATGCAGATCAAAGCCGCGCAAGCCGAGACATGACGGCATCGAGTTCGACAAACCCCGGAGCCTTAAAGTTCTGACATATATATATATTAATGAGTGAAGTGGGCGTAGATGGGGGGATATCAGGTGATGCAACTGGTGGGAAAGCAGGATGGATGGGAGTGGTGTGGTCTGGAACAACAGGAGAGGGAAGCTAAAGCAGGACGGACACAAACGGTGTGCTTACTACTACACCAATAACACCAGGATGTCCTATTACACTTGAATGCATCTTACAGTTTGCAAGCCGGCATGCTTTTCTGACCCTCAGTCCTCTGCAAAACCTGCATCTTTCTCGAATAGAAACGAGCAGCTGACGGCTCATTTTGCCCCACAGATGCATGAGACAGTCGAAGCTTCGTGCACAGTATTAAGATAAAGCAGCACCTGCATGCACGCTGCACGCAACAGTACGTGCTGAAAGTGGAACGGATAAGTGGAACGCACACTAAAATACAATATATGACACCTTTCCCGTGATGCAAATGAAGGGCATCTTTCATTAGACCTCCAGTTCCACCTTAATGCCCCCGTTTGTAATGCAGAATCTCCATCGAGTCCAAATAACCCCAATTATGTAAATATTATTTCGCTCTTTAGAAAGCTTCCAGCAAACTACCACCCAAGTATTACTGCACTTTTAATAAAAGGCTTAAGTGGCGGTCCTTATTAGGAGTAAAACTGCCCTCAATGTGGCGTTAACTTTGAATTTCTACAGGTTTTTGGACATTCGTGGTGTTTTTTAAGACAATCAAACATCGTCGCGCCACTATGAGCGGAAACATTTTTGTAATAATATTGGGAATAAGTCAAGTGCAGGTGCAGGTAATAGCTAAGCTCAGATACGAAAGGTTAAAATGTCAAATAAATCAGTGTATATTAAAAGTATAATTAAGCCTCTTTGGATGTTTTCAGAATTTAATTGCAGTTCATTTAATTTGACTTTTTTGACACAAATTTACAAAAATAGACTCTTTCATGTCAAAGTGAAAATAAATTTCTACAAGCTCAAGTTGATTATTTAACAATATAAAACTAGAGTTTTATTGTAGCTGTAAAAAGAGCAAAATTGAGCTTTTTGCCGTCAGAGTAAACACTATGTGTGACACCAAACACTGCAAATTAGCACAAACGCAACATCCCCACTGTGAGGCATGGTGGTGGCAGCATTATTATTATGAAGCATGGTGGTGGCAGCATCATGATGTGAAGCATGATGGTGGCAGCATTGTGATCTGAAGCATGGTGGTGGCAGCATCATGATGTGAAGCATGGAGGTGGCAGCATCATGATGTGAAGCATGGTGGTGGCAGCATCATGATGTGAAGCATGGTGGCGGCAGTATCATAATGTGAAGCATGGTGGTGGCGGCATCATTATTGTGAAGCATGGTGGTGGCACTATCATTATTGTGAAGCATGGTGGTGGCAGCATCATGATGTGAAGCATGGAGGTGGCAGCATCATGATGTGAAGCATGGTGGTGGCACTATCATTATTGTGAAGCATGGTGGTGGCAGTATCATGATGTGAAGCATGGTGGTGGCAGCATCATGATGTGAAGCATGGTGGTGGCAGCATCATGATGTGAAGCATGGAGGTGGCAGCATCATGATGTGAAGCATGGTGGCGGCAGTATCATAATGTGAAGCATGGTGGTGGCGGCATCATTATTGTGAAGCATGGTGGTGGCACTATCATTATTGTGAAGCATGGTGGTGGCAGTATCATGATGTGAAGCATGGTGGTGGCGGCATCATTATTGTGAAGCATGGTGGTGGCACTATCATTATTGTGAAGCATGGTGGTGGCAGTATCATGATGTGAAGCATGGTGGTGGCAGCATCATGATGTGAAGCATGGTGGTGGCAGCATCATGATGTGAAGCATGGAGGTGGCAGCATCATGATGTGAAGCATGGTGGTGGCAGCATCATTATAATGAAGCATGGTGGTGGCAGCATCATTATAATGAAGCATGGTGGTGGCAGCATCATGATGTGAAGCAAGGTGGTGGCAGCATCATTATAATGAAGCATGTTGGTGGCAGCATCATTATAATGAAGCATGGTGGTGGCAGCATCATGATGTGAAGCAAGGTGGTGGCAGCATCATGATGTTAAGCATGGTGGTGGCAACATTATTATGTGAGGCACGGTGGCGGCAGTATCATAATGTGAAGCACGGTAGTGGCAGCATCATGATGTGAAGCATGGTGGTGGCAGCATCATTATAATGAAGCATGGTGGTGGCAGCATCATTATAATGAAGCATGGTGGTGGCAGCATCATGATGTGAAGCAAGGTGGTGGCAGCATCATTATAATGAAGCATGGTGGTGGCAGCATCATTATAATGAAGCATGGTGGTGGCAGCATCATGATGTGAAGCATGGTGGTGGCAACATCATTTTAATGAAGCATGGTGGTGGCAGCATCATTATTATGATGAGAAGCATGGTGGTGGCAACATTATTATGTGAGGCATGAAGGAGTCTTTTTTGGGTCATAAAAGCCTAATTAAACTGATTCAGTGTTGAAAAGCAGTTAAAGGCTGAAACCTACTTTTCACAGGTACAGTCCTACTATATACCTGCTTCAGCTCAGATGGAGTCTATATATAGTATAAATCTGACTTGCAGAACAAAGTCTGTCATGGTTTCATGAGTACAAATCACCCTGCGAGCGTCTGGTCATTCGCCACGACAGCATGTGTGATGCTAATGAGGCCGGCGTCCCACCGAGGGTCCTCAAGAAAAAGGAACTGTGTCGGTGACAACCTTGTTAGTCAGACATCAAGCCGGAAAGTTCGTGTGAAGCGGAGACGTAAAAGCACATCGAAGCAAAAAAGAGGCCTGTTTTGCCTTATGTTGCAAAAGTGTAGAAGTTCCTGTCTAGACGATGGCGAGATAATGCTGAGGAGAGGAAACTGTCAGCGCCGGTAGATGCAAACCACAGATAGGTGTTGGTGGTGGATAAGAAATCAAACCTTCCCCTCACATCTTTAAAGGCGTCTGAGGCTCTAAACTCTCTCCTGCGTTGTCCTGTGTTCTTCTTTGCCGCCGTGTAACTGGCTGCGTTGTGCAGAATCAAAGAGGCGCCCTGTTTCGTCGCATCGTCGCGGAGATGCAGGTAATTCAGACGCTCTGTCGTGGCGGGGAAGGAGGAGGGACTGAGGAGGGATCGGCGGGGATGAAAGGGAGGTTTGAAAAGGACATGCAGCGGCGTTATTATTAGAAGAATGCATGCCTGAGCAAAACGAAGGACGTGTGATGAATGCAGCTCAGGAAAGACACGGCGAGTTTCACTTTTGTAGCTTCTGCGGCGCTCAAGGTCTCTCCTGATGTTTTCGCGCAACTTGTTCGACTCTCCGTCGCGCAAAGAAACACCGGGAGCGGCTTCTCTAATCAACTGGTGCAGATTGAAGGCTTTGAAAAGGGGCTTATTAATGATTAATTTCACGGTGTTTCCGTCACATTTGAACTTTACGGAGGAGATGGAAGTGGGCTGATATGCAAATGATGTGTACGACGCAATGAAAGGGAAGCCGTGAAGTCAATTCGGAAAGCTTTAAATTATTCAGAGGTCTGTAATGTGTAATATCCTCAGCCGGTCGTGTGTTAAATGCTGATTGTTTCCGACGGATTAAGGAGATTATGGTCGTTTCTGCAGCTCTTTTGGTGGGGATGTCATTATTTTAGGGATGGGCGTTTCTGCAGAATAGCATCAGGGTCCGTGTTTTCTTATTTTGAGATTTCAAAATAAGAAAACGAAAAATAAACCGTTTCCCTTTTTTTTCAGTGATAATACAAAATGAAAAACGGAAAACGGGCCCTAATCCATTATCCATTATCCGTTATCTGATTTAATTAGATGTGTTTGAAAATGGAAATTAAAATTAAAATACACCCGTGGAAAACTTATTTCTCTACTTCCTGTTTGTTTTGGCTCCGTGACCCGTCTGACTTCTGAAGAGGAGCTAGTGATTTAGCGCTAGCGATTTAGCACTAGCGATTTAGCGCTAGCTCCACCGCTAGCTCCACCGCTAGCTCCACCGCTAGCTCCACCGCTAGCTCCACCGCTAGCTCCACCGCTAGCTCCACCGCTAGCTCCACCGCTAGCCCTAAATCACTACTTTGCTTTCTGGCAAAGCTAAAGTAACAGAAAACCTCCAAACCTCCCCAAAAACGTCCCGAAAAGCAGCCGAACGCTAGCGATTTAGCGCTAGCGGCGGAGCTAGCGGCACCACAAGGTCCCTCCAAAGGGACAAATAAACCCCACGCTGGTGAAAAGTCCACTGTGAAATAGTGAACAATGTGAGCCAAGCAACGTTTGGACCCCACAGTGGGTCTTCATCAGGCCACGGCACACAGCAAGGTCTGCTAACAGTGAGCTAACACTGGAGCTTTCAGATTTACCAGAATTACCAGAATGACCAGACGTTATCTAACGTTCCTGTAATGTGACATAATGAAGGTGGAACATTTTGCCTTGTCGTTGAGGGAACACGTTATAGAACGTCTTTCTACAGGGTGCTTCCACAATAACAACAAAGGAAGGAGGTTCTCAGTGCAGCATTAAAAAAACGTTTTCAAGATGCCATTGAAGCCTCAGACGACAGAACGTTCTTTATAACACGTTCCTTTACTGCAATGTATTAACGAAGGTGGAACATTCTGGCTGCAATGTTCTGCAGATGTTTTAGGGACATTCTTGAGGAAATCCATTACAGAACCTTCTAATGTAAAACCTTCTTCCAGTGTTTCATGATAACAAGGGAAGAACGTTCTCAAAGCAGACATTCAAAGAACGTTTAAGATGTTATCAAGACCTCGTTCTTCGTAAGACGTTCCTGTGCTGTGATATACAACCAAGGGTGGAACATTCTTCCTGCAGTGTTCTGAGGATGTTGTTGAGAGAACATGTTATAGATTAATCCATGATAACAAAGTAAGAACGTTTTTAAAACCGACATTCAAAGTAAGTTTTCCAGATGTTACCAAGGCCTCAGATACAGAACGTTTTATGTTCCTGAAACATGATCAGGTACTCAAGGTTGTGTTTCTGCTGAGAACGTTCTTCTGTATGATAACAGAGGAACTGCACTGCGATATATTACCAAAGGTGGAACATCTGGGCTTCAACGTTCCTTGGATGTTTGGAAGATGCCGTTGAAGGAACACACAACGTTCTCCACAGTGTTCCACGACAAAGAAGAATGCTGGGGCATAATGATCTGACAATGTTATCATCAAACATACTTCTCTTACTGGTAAAAAGAACATTCTGAGAACTTCCTGCTGAGAACATTAGCAGAACGTTTATGGAATTTTACCTTCCATGATGTAAAAAACACATTCATTCAACATCTTTTACGGAATGTGTGGAGTTTCCCCGCAACATTTAACACGCCAACGTTCTCCTTGCTTCTCTTTGTCTCCTCAGTACTGTAAAAGAACCTCCCCGCCTCGCCAGGGGAACGTCTGCGAGTCCAGCTTCGCTCAGTGCAGCATCTCCACCACCACCGCTCCACCCAGCAGCTCCAGAGGCGCCGCCAAACATCACAGGTTTGACATTTAACCGCTCCGCAACGTTCCGCCGGCGTCTGCAGGACCCGGCGTTAAATGCAAATTGCAGCAACAACGGGCAACTCCAGCGTCCTCTCCTGCAATCAGCACGGGCTCAGCGAAGAGGGAAATTGAATTATGCACATTACAGTGCAGCCAAAACTAATTGCTGATTCACGGAAGAATGATAGTAATTATAATTAAGGCTATAAACATGTTAATAAGCGTATCTGTAACAGACGAGATGGGACAGAGATAAAAATGTTGAGCCGAAATCACAGGAAGCCTTTTCTCACACTGATCGCCGAGTGTTTGAGAGTTCATCAGCAGAACACACACTAGAACCCACTAGAACCCACTAGAACCCACTTCTGACAGAACTCTCTCTGCCAAGGATGGTTTTCTGTTACAATTCACACGAACAAAAATGTTTTCCAGATGTTGTCGAGACCTCGGTTGTTGTTCTTTTAATAAAACGTTCCCGCAACGTTCTTCTGCAAAACGCTTCCACAGTGACAACAAAAGACGGACGTTCTCAGTGCGTCTTTCAGAAAACTTCAGACGACAGAACGTTCTCTCCAAGACGTTCCTGTAATGTGATATCTCAACAAAGGTGGAACGTTCTGGCTGCAGGTTTCTGAGGATGTCTTGGGGACGTTCTCATGGAAACACATTATAGAACAAAGGTAGAACATTCTCAAACCAACATAGTTCGAAATAATGTTTTGAGAATGTTCTTGAGGAAATGCATTGTAGAAAAAAAGTAGAACGTTCTTAAACAGTCAAAAGATGTTTTCCAGATGTTGTCGAGGCCTTGATTGTTTTTTTATAAAACGTTCCCGCAACGTTCTCCTGCAAAACGCTTCCACAGTGACAACAAAAGACGGACGTTCTCTCTAAGACGTTCCCGTAACGTGATATCTCAACAAAGGTGGAACGTTCTAGCTGCAGGTTTCTGAGGATGTCTTGGGGACGTTCTCATGAAAACACATTATAGAACAAAGGAAGAACGTTCTCAAACCAACGTAGCGAAAATGTTTTCCGGATGTTATCCACTTCTTAGATGCTTGTTTAACAAAATGTGAGGCATCAACAAAGGTGGAACATGTTCTGAGGATGTTCTGGTGGATGTTCTTGCATTGTAGAACGTTCTACTACAAACCATTCTCACAACCTTTTAGACAACAAAACAACAACGCTCTCAAACCAACGTTTTCCAGATGTCATCGAGAACTCAGTTTTATTAACAAATAAGAAACAGTCTCAATGCAATGTTCTAAGTAATGTTTTGAGAATGTTCTTGAGGAAATGCATTGTAGAATGATAGGAGAATAGAATATAGGAAGACAAAAGTAGAACGTTCTTAAACAGTCAAAAGATGTTTTCCAGATGTTGTCGAGGCCTTGATTGTTTTCTATAAAATGTTCCCGCAACGTTCTTCTGTAAAATGCTTCTACAGTGACAACAAAAGACGAACGTTCTCAGCGCGTCTCTCAGAAAACCTCAGACGACAGAACGTTCTCTCTAAGACGTTCCTGTAATGTGATATCTTAACAAAGGTGGAACGTTCTAGCTGCAGGTTTCTGAGGATGTCTTGGGGACGTTCTCATGAAAACACATTGTAGAACAAAGGAAGAAAGTTCTCAAACCAACGTAGCGAAAATGTTTTCCAGATGTTATCCACTTCTTAGATGCTTGTTTAACTAAATGTGAGGCATCAACAAAGGTGGAACATGTTCTGAGGATGTTCTGGTGGATGTTCTTGCATTATAGAACGTTCTACTACAAACCATTCTCACAACCTTTTAGACAACAAAACAACAACGCTCTCAAACCAACGTTTTCCAGATGTCATCGAGAACTCAGTTTTATTAACAAATAAGAAACAGTCTCAATGCAATGTTCTAAGTAATGTTATGAGAATGTTCTTGAGGAAACGCTTTATAGAATGATAGGAGAACATAGGAAAGCAAAAGTAAAACATTCTTAAACAGTCAAAAGATGTTTTCCAGATGTTGTCGAAAGTAAAATGCTTCCACAGTGACAACAAAAGACGGATGTTTTCAATGCAAACCTTTAGAAAACCGTCTCAAGATGTCATCAAGATGACAGAACGTCCTCTCGAAGACGTTCCTGTAATGCGATATGTTAACAAATGAAGAACATTCCAGCTGCAATTCAGGATGGAAGGGTAGGGAAGGATGTTTTTAAGGAAACACATTATGGAACGTTCTACTATCAAACATTCCCACAGTGTTCTATGGCACAAAGGAAGAACGTTCTCCAACCAACATAGCAAAAATGTTTTCCAGATGTTATCGAGTTAGATGCTTTTTTAATAAAGTGTTCCTGTAATGCGCAGGGCTGGTCCCGAATATTCGAATATCCGAATATTCGTTCACTGTGGTGGTTTTCGGACAATAATTTTGATATGCGAATATTCGTGCGCGCCGCTGCCAAGCGTCGCCGAGCGTCGCCGAACACTGCCAGGCGCTGCAGAGTGTTGCTGAGGCTGTAGTATGGTTTGAGGATGTTCTTGACGGAACACATTATAGAATATCTATATAACATTAATAACAAAAGAAGAACGTTCTCGAACCAACATTCAACAAATGTTCTCCAGACGTTATCGAGACCTAACATTACATTAGATGGGTGTTCTTGACGGAACATATTACTGAATCTACAAAACGTTCCCCTCCATGTTCCACAGTGTTCCACGATCAAGGCCTGAGAGAACAGAATGTTTTATAACGTCTCTGTAATGTGATATATTAAAGGTAGAACATTACAGAACATTAACTGATAACAAAGGAAGGATGTTCTCAATGCAACATTCTAAAAACAAGATGTTCTCAGGACCTCAGATGACGGAACGTTCTTTCTAGTCGTCATTTATTCGATGTTTAAACCTTTTACCGGGTTTTGTGTTTATAAGAATGAAAAGAGATTCAACTTTCCTCGACCCAAAAGAAGGAAATAAGTAAAAACAGGACACACGATTCGTTTTTAGAAGCGTTCTCTTTCACCACAGCCCAGTTAAGACGTTCTCCTCTCAGCCTTTTCCAATCTACCTGTAGCCGCTCGGCGACTCCTGCAGCAGCTGGAGGTTAATCGGCCTTTTTTCAAGTGGATCCAGGCTGCAGCCGAGAGGAGCTTTCTCCCAGAGCAAACCCAGAAACGCGATCAGGCAGCCTTCCAACCGCAAAGTCCGCCCCTCTAACCTCCGGGCTGAGCTCCGTCGAGACTCCCCTCCTTCGGTTTCTCAAGGAGGCCGATCACGAGATTAACCAGGCTCCAAATTACACCCTCAGCGGGTTTTATTTGTCCGCATCCGCTTATGCAGAGACTCGGACGTTATTGTGCCACGGAAAAACCGTCCCCTGCTAATTCCATCCCGGGGAAACGTCTCATTTAAAGGCCTCTGTGTGAAGCTCTGTTAAGAGGCCGTTTTTTTCCCCGTCAAAACAGCGGAGTTGAATCCGAACGAGGGCTTGTCGTGGTGTTTTGGGCGAGAAATTAAATCTAAACCCAGAATGAGCGCGGGATAAAGAGGGAATTTGCCACTTGAGTAAAGGAAGTCACAGACAAGTTCTCTTTTGAGGGATTACGGAGCCGCAAATCAACCTTTTCCAGAGCTCCTGCCGGTAAAGCTCTCGACTTGGCACCGGTTGCTGCTTCTTTTTTTTTTCCCCGGTAAAGTTTGACAGAACTTCCCCTGCCTTTAAAGAAACAAGAGCTTTCCTTCATTGAAACATCACCATCACGCTAATTGAAAAACGCTCTTTGTTTTCCCGTCAGACGCCAAAAAAAAAAAAAAAAAAACATGCCAAAGAGCCGCGAGCCACCGATATTGTTGTTTGGCTTCTTCAGCTCCTCGGTTTCTTGGACCGTCGGCTGTGAAAGTGGCAACAACTCAAATTTAGTTGAAGAGTTTTTATTTAAAACTGCTCACCAGAGATTTTCATGGATCGAAAATTTAACCGAAACCACAAAAGAGAGCATGGAGTGTAATTAAACACAATCCAAATTAAAACTAAAGCCTCTTTTGGCCCAAACGGAGATGCAACATTAAAAACACCAACTGATGAATCAATGAAACCCAAAACCAACCCAGTCCGTACGAAATTACATTCCTATACGACCAAACTGCATTCTCAGTTACGTATTTTTTTCCAGATTCCATTTGTTTCTCTCAGATGTGTTTAAAATCAACAAGTTTTATTATTTTGCTGTTGCTTCTTTTCGGTCACGCAGTCATACATTCGATGGGACATGATTTGCCACCATAGTAACCATTCAGTTCAGTTTAATTTATATAGCGCATATTTACAACATATGTCATCTCATAGCGCTAAACATTGTAAAGAAGACAAAAAGAAAACCCAACAATCCATAGTTGCATTTGGATTCCCTATGAGCAGCAGGTAGCGATGGTGGGAACCAAAAACCCCCTGAGATGGGAAAGTGGGAAAAACCTCCGACAGAACCAGGCTCAGGGAAGGCGGACATCTGCCTCGACTGGTTGGGTTGGGAGTGGGGATGGGAGTACAGAAGGTAGAGAGGCCAGCGGCTGCAGATCAGAGACGTGGAGCTACAGATCCAGAGACATCCACCGAGAGAACAAGTCGAGCACAGAACCTCTGGGGGGAAACATAGGTTAGTCATATGTAATGGTGACATATGACAGTACAGACTAGGGATGTAACGGTAACCACAGTTCAGTTCAGTACAGAACCCTCTGGAATCGATGGTCAAAATGACACGACCGATTTAAGATGACGTAGCAGCAAGACGCCTCGCTGAGTCTCCGTCTCAACTTGTGTCCAGAGTGCGGATTTCTAACTATCTACCAGTCTTTGAATCGTGTTGATCGGCCAAGTAAAACCAGAGTTATGACAGATAATAAACACCATACTTTCTCCACGTTTGGAGCTCCTTACAGCTTTGGTCTGGTCCACTTGTTTTACTCCTCTTTCATCCTTCACCAGGAAACCCAAGTGATCCCAGACGGGTGGTTTTAACCACGGCGGAGCGTCTTCCAGCTGTTAGCATTAGCCATCCCATTAGCTAGCCATACGTCACAGAACAAACGGTCCATCACATCCTGTCTTCCCCTGGAAACTCCTGCTTGTTTTTAGTTCCGCAATACTGTTCAACTGTGGGCACTACGAGGTTCACAGTTAAAACTATTCTCTACATTGGCCGTTCTTAGTAGTCTTAACATGTTCGTACTGCGGTACACCTCTGTACCGAACCAACAGTGCCTGTAACGAAAAGTTCGGTTTGGTTCAGTGTATTGTTACACCCCAATAGTAACCTAGAAAATGGTGGAAAAGCTTCAAATATGTTGTGAAGTTGTCGTATTTTAGCCCCAAATATACCATCTTTCTAAACCTTACTAAGTCATTTTGGTGCCTACATTTAAACAAGCTTCTAACATAACCATCTTTTTTAAAATGTTAACCAAAACCTGATATTTCATTAGAGTTTTGGTTTCAAGACCGAACCAAAAAGCAAGTAAAAACCAAAATTAAACAGCAAATAAAAATTAAAATGATGATGAAAACAAACTTCATTGATCCTTTACTGGGGGGGTTTACATGTTCCAGCAGCTGGATGTAAATGAGACATGGGAGAAGCAATGCAAGAACCAGAAGAGTAAAATAAGTCTAAAAATAAAGAGATAATAAAAACGGTAACTAAACCTATGTTTGTGCTGACTTTTTCCTCCATCTTCCTCATTATGTGGAATCTGTGGCTCTTTAAAACGCTTTCCCACAACATTATAGGTGAGAAAATGCATTTATTTCAAAACAAAATTAAATTTCTTTCAAAACATGTATGAAAATGCAGTTACGCTGCATAGGAATGTCATTTTTACAGACAAAGCTGCAACAGACACATTTTTCTTCTTCTAATTAAAGTATTGCAACATGTGATTAATAATTAAATTAAATAAAAACTCCTAATCTGTTTATTTGTCTGCTTGGTTTTGTTCCTAGAAGCGGTTCGTTGTCTCACAGCCCCGACCAGAGAACGAGGGCAGCCCATTGGTCGGCTCCTCGCAGGACTCCGCCCATCCCCAGGGGAAGGCTGAACCCGATTGGAGGATCCAAGTTCTCTGGCCCCGCCTACCAGCACCTTCAGGAAGTGGACGCAACTGAGAAGGAGGCAGACGCACGAAGAAGGTGAGAAATTACTCGAAACCACAACTAGTTGCTAAACTTTTATCAAACTTTAAACAACATAAAACAATAAAATAAATCTTAGAAAGGTTTTAAACATATTTCTTCTTCTTCGCAATTCATTTCCTGTTTAGGAAAGTCAACACAATGTAGTCATTTCAGAAAAAAAAACCTTTAATATGGTCTTTGAGTGTGTTTACGCAGTGATTTATTAATATAATATTACATTTAATGGTTGCACTTTGCATGCAGTGAAGTGCAGCTCTCATCAGACGTCCTTGACCTTTCTAATAATGCGAGCGTCAACGAGAACAAACTATTTAGAATTTAAATCACATTGCATTCAGCTCCACACACATTTCTCTGGTTTGAATCACTCGTGGACACATCACTGCACAAATATGTTGGTTTCTATGCTAATTAGTATTGCTCATGTTTATCTATATATTTTTTGTACTGTTATATTTCTAAGTCTTGGAATGGGAGCGTCTGTAATGTAAGCTATGCCTCCCTGGAAATCAATAAAGTATTTCTGATTCTGATATCAAATGAAGGAAGATGTGAATAGCCGAGACTATTCTGAAGAAAACAAGGTCTAATATGTGAAGTATGCAAATATGTAAAGGTAGTGAAATGGCCTCATAGGATTAACACGCTTATGTGGTGTATTTCTGTGTATTTGCTGATTTTATTTCTATGCAAAGGCTGTTTGAAGTGCAGCTTCTGGATGGAGGGTATTTTTATTCTCTCTGGTTTCTTCTCTGCTGTATCCTCCAAGTGCTGAGTCATTCCAATGAAACCCACTGACTGAGAAACACAGGCCTGCCGCTGCGGACGGAGCTTTGGATTTCATTTCAAGAGTGGATATTTCAAAGCCAATTCTAACAAGAGAGAAAAAAAAAAAAAACCCAGCCTGCATTTCTTTTTTTAACCTCCCTCACTCCCCCTCATCCCTTTGTTTTCCAATCTGCTGAGCAAAGATAAAAACAAGGTCATGCGGCGCCGTGGTCGGCAGTTCAAAGCCTCGCCCGCCCGGTGCTTTTTAAGGACAAGATCCAAGCTGCTGCACATCTGCATCTTCTGCTCCCTCCCCGCTCCTTCTCGTCTCGCCCGCGTTAAACCCTGATCATCAGCGTTTTAATGCGACGGCGTAGCAGGTTGACCAATAATTAAATCATAGCATTCAGATGTAGACGCAGCAGGGTTGCGCCTTGCAGACGAGCCACAGAGAAATGCAAATGATCCGCAGGAAGGAAGCGAGAGGCTGCTGTGCTTTGACCCAGATTTCAGGTGGATGGTGAGTCAGAGTTTTACCCACCTGGACTGGAAGCTTCACTTCAGGCATCCAGGATTAAGCCGCACATGACCTACATGGACACAACCGGACAAAACAGTCTCAAACATATAGGAACAGATACTTCAAGCGCACTGGGGCTTGAGTTTCCTTCACTCTGGGTCTTTATTCACACAGGAACCTTTACCTAAACCAGCTACAGAGTGACTCATGGGCTGCTGGTAATCTCCAATCAACTTAATTCCTCAATAATTTAATGTACCAGTGGCTACAGAGTCTATTAAAACTAGCATTTTAGCAGCAGAAGAACTGAGTTAATGTGAGGAAAAACAGTTGTTAGCAGTTGTTTTTATTGATTTAATTGAACCTTCTGAACTCCAAGCAGCCGTTTCTGGATGTTTCTAAAGACGGCGTGGTTTTCAAACCTGCCAGCCGGTTTGCGGTTTCAGATTGTTTTCTTGCTTGTTTTGCATTTTCAGATCTGATGCGGTGACTTTGAACTACCTTAGCTTCAGTTCACCAGTACTTTTAAGGCAACAGGGGGAACTTTTTGCAGCGAAGTGATGATCAGGTGCCGTTCGATCAGCCCACCGATCCGCTCAGGCCTTCTTAGTTCAGTTCTAATGAGCCTAAAGGACCCTCTGGTTGACACTAAGTTTTCTCCGGTTGGACCGAATTGGGCTCCAGCACTATTTTGCAGGGGCACCATCACTGCATCCTGGGCTTAGCATCGCCCAAGATGATTGTGACTGATCTAAAGAATGAAAAACAAGTCAGAGCCTTTTTGCCTTAGACATTTTTCATCCAGATACTCCTTATGAGGTTCTCTGGTTGCTCCAGACGTCTCGTAGTATCTGTGCACGTCCTTTGCCGTCCACATTCGGCTCTTTTTCCTGATTTTTTCCCCCTGTCCGTCTAGCATCTGTGCACTCGACGAACTGATGATTCTGCTTGTTCCACCAATGCAGGTCCCCTCTGCACCGTCTTGCTGGGGCACCACCACTGCATCCTGGGCTTGGCATCGCCCAAGATCACTGTGATTGGTCTCAAGAAATGCAAACAAACCGCAGCGTTTCCCCTGCAGTTTCCCATCCAGATACTTCCTCTCTCGCGTTCTCTAGTTGCCCCAGATGCCTTCTGTGTCTTTCGCTGTCCAGATTTTTTCTTTATTTCAGCCCCCGTCTATGAAGCATCTGCAACTTCTCTTGCAGGGGCACCATCACTACATCCCGGGCTGCGTACTGACAAAGACGACCGTGATTGGTTTATAGAAATAAATAAGCCAGAGCATGTCTTTTCCCAGCTCCTTTCCATCCAGATACTCACTGAGGGGCTCTCTGGTTACTGTATTTGTCCTTTGCTGCTCAAAATTTGGCCTTTTTTCCTTTGCTTTTGCCCGTAGAGCATCTGTGCACTCGACTGCACGGCATAAAAATCCACCCCCCCGTCCTAAAAACATGCACAGATGCTGCTTCAGAATCGGCCACAGCTTTGCACGGAACAGATGAGCAGGTTGTGCACGAAATACACGAGGTCACGCTCGCTTGCTTACTGACACACACACACACTCATTCAGTCAGCTGCACACACACACACACACACACACTTATATTCACTCCTGCTGGCTGAGTCATTGACCTGAACGCACTTCACCACTCACTCACCTCCTCATTCACTCTCTAATGCAAGACTCCACATAACGGCAGATGGACGGACGGATAGCAGCATCAGTGTGGCCCGCCGGGTTGCCATGGAGACATTTGAGAAACAGCAAGACCAGAATCCGCTCCGACACGAAGGCGAAAGAGCTCAGAAAGTGCGGTAAACAGCAGAAAGGACGTGACGGAGGAGCGGCGGATAGCAAGTGACAGTCAAGAAAAGGCTCTAAGAGAAAAAGTTCTGTTCCTTTGTGCGAGACGCCCGGTGTTATCTCAGCAAGATGGCTGACAGGGAGACAGAATGTCCTGTGTTGTTACCACTACTTTAAGATAAAGCTGTCTCCAAAATGGCTGACGAAGAGGCCGCTTGCATCTTTGCTTTTTGAACGACGCCTGCAGCCCGCTAGGCGTGTATACCTCGCTACACGTCTCTCAGTCTTACAAGGTCACTGCTTCATATTACATCGGGGGGTTTTACTCTGAATTTATCAGCAAACTGAGGGGATATATTAGGAAATTATCAGCAGGGCGGCGGATTAATGAAAGCGACTGTTAACACTTGTACTTGTAATGAGCTCCCGTAAAAGATAAAAGCCCGGTCACTTATCTCACCTCACTAGCTCACAATCTCTCCGTAATACCCCTCGAGCTGCTCCCACGTCGCTGCCGGGTCTATATTTGAACTGCGCTTCATAGATTTCTCCCCCCCCTTTTTTTTTTTTTTGCGATCTGATTGTGTTTCAGCACATCAAAAGAGAGATTTGGCGGTGAATGTTATCTTGGGAATTAGCACCCTCGCATCATCCTCGCTTATCGCTCGCGGGATCCCCAACCCGAACCTCCGCTGTGGGGTTTTTTTTCTTTTCGGAGAGGTTTTAAAAAAAGGAAAAAGTCGTGCGGAGATAAAACAAGGATGTGATTTCAAACGTTTAAAAAAAGGCCCCGTCTCCGCCCGACGCTGCTCCTGCACGCCTTGATGGAGAGCCTGTGTGATGAGGGTATTACACGTCAAGTCGAGGTTTGACGTGGCAGAAAAAAACACAGCGGAGGATTATGAATTATTACATAAAGATAACGAGGCTCTGCTCCACATTACAGCTGGATTTAGACGACGATAGCACCAAGGGGAGCCTGGTCAGTCTTAGAAAGAGTTCAGCGGAGCCACATCAAGGCCCAGAAACAGAGCAGAGGCTTGTAATGAACGCAGCCCGAGAGAAATGTCCGCTGAAGGCAACTCGGACTAAACGGCGGACAGGAAGATGCAACAGATTCCCCAAATGTCGTGTAAACAAACACCTGGTGGGTAAAACTGGGTTGAAGGGAAGCAGCAACCGACCTCTGGAGCTTCAGTTCAGCTTTCTGCAGCTCGTGATTCCCTGTGGGCTGTTCAGGTTCAAGGGTTTAGCTCACACGCAGCGTTTTATTAGTTCATTAAGGTTTTTATCTGTAACCACAATCTTTTCCCGGTCAGATAGAAGCATTTTAGTCGCCCTCATCTGAACCCAAACGTCAGGATTCCAGCATTTTGGGTTAATCGTGAACCACAAACTGCATTTCTGCATGTAAATTAATTTAATTTCTACACTTTCAGCTTTCAAATTGAGGTTGAAAACGCCCCAAATGTTGCCAGAAAAACATGTTTTAGTTAAATATAATTATAATCGTACACTAGCCGCTGTTTACCGCGACTCCAAGCAGGTTCTGGGTGTTTTTCCTCACCGTGGCCTCGTTTTTCTCTGCGGTATAAAGTCTGAGGGGCCTCGTGTTCACCCAAAAAGTCCAAAACATCATTACAGAACTTATTGGAATCAGTTAATCCCTCAGTAATTTAATACAAACAAAGCCAGAGTTCAATAAATTGAGTTTTTAAAGAAGCAAAACTCTTATTTTCGCAACAGCGGTAAAGGGAAGAACTGACTTGAAATAAGAAAATATGAAGAACAACTGTTAATTTCAATTTCTGGGTGTTTTTTTCTTTGCTCTTGCCCCATTTTTCTTCACTGTGGTTCATTTTCATCACTGCAATATAAAGTCCTCAACCTCTGTGGAAACAGAACAGCCATAAATAGAAGGATGACTTTAGTACAGTATGATGAGAATACAAGAAATCTCTGGTAGTAGATAAAGGAGAGTTGAATTTCCTCAATTATTTATTTTAGAAAAATAGAAAAACCTATAATTAATTTGTACAACTTTTTCTGGTGTTACAAGTACTGGAAAAAAAACATATATACTGACTGTACATGCTATAGATATTTTACAGTTTTTAATTGGTTTCCATGCTTCACCTCCATCTGCTCAGAGTACACAGCCTGCAGTTCAGTCGAGAAGTGACTGTTAACACACAATAAATCATCTTCGATTATATATTTTGTATTTTTACAAAGAATTTATTTTTATTTTATATTACAAAAACAACTAGAAAAGCCCTCAGAGAGCTCAGACCTCCACCAAGGAGCTTCAGTCCACCCCCAACACAATCTGCCAATTCACATATTTTCTATGGAACATTACAGATACAAATGTAATTACATACAGTTCAAATGTCCTACCCACAATGCGGCCTTCACCCCATCCGACCTAATGAACAGGCGCGGCCTCTAGCGCAGCAGCTCCTAACAGCCTCCCAGCTTCTTAGACAACCGGAGATAAGAATGCCGGCCCAACCGTGCGTATGTCGCTCAGGAAGGAAAGAGAAGTCCGTCACTGTCGCTGTCTGTCGCGTGGAGACCCAAAATGTCATGTGGTCAGAGGGGGTTACCCCAAAAACAAGAGTGCCCTCTGGTGGCTTTTAGAGTAAACAGCGTTTAATTGTCCACCTGGTTACACTTACATTAAAAAAAATCCTGGATCCAGACGGTGATCCGGATCAGTCCCAAAATATCATCATTTGTTCCTTGTCCCATTTCACACATTTCCTGAAAATTTCATCCAAACCCATCCTTATGTTTTCGAGTTATTTTGAACGCAAAGAAACAAACAAATCACCTAAAAAACAATGGAATCAAGTGCCTCCAACTTAATGCTACCAATATTCTCACTCTATAAACATTTACTACTTGTTTCCATAGTTGTCTGCGTAAACACTGCCTGCAGTTCAGTCGAAAACTTCTGGAATTTTTGTCACATGACTGTAGATCACAGTTGAGTGGATGATGGCTTTATGGTTGCACTATAGAGCACAGAATTTTTTGTTTTTTACAGAATCTGGTTTCTGCCAGCGGTTGATTTTCTGGCAATTTTTAAATGATACATGTAGAATAGAATTTTTGGAAGAAATTTAAGGATTTTAAGCTCAGATTTGTTGTGTCGCAGAGTAAAAAACCCAACAGTTCTTTCAGTTTCTACATTTTCTGACTAATAAATTTCTTAGTTTATAGATTCCATGCTGTTCAAACCAGCGGGCAGGTCTTGGGGTTCACAGGGTTCATGTATTTCGGGGGTTTTTCAGAATCAACTGATACAAACATCCCCGTTTGGCGGAGAGGTTGAGGTTCGTAGGAAGGTTTCTAATGAGCTCTTTAGAAGATCGCATGTGTGCAGTAAACACTTCAGACAGTATCGCAGCGGGAGCGATGCAGCGAGGTGCAGCAGAGCCAGATCACTCACAGCGCTGCAGCTTTGCATCAAAAGTAAGTAAATTCAGACTTGGCCTGACTCAGGGATGCAGAGCGGCAGCAGCTCTCCGACTAAACACTGATTCATCTTCTCTCTGCGAGGACCGGAGAAGCTGCAGCTGCTGCTTCGGTTCTCTGTGCACCTTTTAGCGAACACGATGTGACAGCAAATAAATAAATAACATCAGTGCTTTCCATCTGATTCCTCCCCGTAGCCCGGTTCCTTCTCCTGCTTATGCAAATGCAGTCGTTAATTATGAACCGGCAACAGATACAAAATGTACAGTTAGTTCGGTTGCAGCGAGCGCGAGGACGCCGACAAACAAACACCCGGGTTCCTACTGGTTCTAACATCACACCACCCCAATCCTGGCCTCTCTCCACTGGCCTCCCGTCCATTTTAGAATAGATTTTTAAGATTTTACTGGCCCTATGTATCATAAATGCTGACCCAACGTGAACTAGTTGCAGCCTTAGATCCTTTCTGACTTACATCTGAAGGTGACTTTAGCCATCAGAACCCCACCCCTCGGCTTTGGAATGAACCACCTAAAGATGATAAAGCTGCAGGATCTTCTTTTAAATCATTTCCTTAAAAGACATTGTGTTTGGTTGGTTGGTTGGTTGGTTATTTGGTGGAATGGTTGATTGGTTGGGTAGGTTGGTTGAGTTGGTTGATTGGCTGGTTAGTTGGTTGGTGGAATGGTTGATTGGTTGGGTGTGTTGGTTGGGTTGGCTGATTGGTTGGTTGGTTGGTTGGGTTGGGTGTGTTGGTTGGTTGGTTGGCTGGCTGATTGGTTGGTTGGTTGGGTTGGGTGTGTTGGTTGGGTTGGCTGATTGGTTGGTGGGTTGGTTGGTTGGTTGGCTGGCTGATTGGTTGGGTAGGTTGGTAAGGTTGGTTGGTTGGTTGGGTTGGTTATTTGGTGGAATGGTTGATTGGTTGGGTAGGTTGGTTGGATTGGTTGATTGGCTGGTTAGTTGGTTGGTTGGTTGGTTGGGTTTGTTGGTTGGGTTGGCTGATTAATTGGTTGGTTGGTTGGTTGGGTTGGCTGATTGGTTGGTTGGTTGGTTGGGTTTGTTGGTTGAGTTGGCTGATTGGTTGGTTGGTTGGTTGGGTTGGTTGGTTGGTTGGTTGGTTGGTTGGGTGGTTGGTTGGTTGGTTGGTTGGTTGGGTTGGGTGGTTGGGTGGTTGGTTGGTTGGTTGGTTGGTTGGTTGGTTGGGTTGGGTGGTTGGTTGGTTGGTTGGTTGGGTTGGCTGATTGATTGGTTGGTTGGTTGGTTGGGTTGGTTTGTTGGGTTGGCTGACTGGTTGGTTGGGTTGGTTGATTGGTTGGTTGATTGGTTGGTTGGTTGGCTGGTTGGTTGGTTGGTTGTTGATTAATTATTGCTACCCTTGCTTTTATGGTTTTACCCTGCTGGCCAGAAACCTTCTTACAACTTTAGACACCATTACCGTCTGGTTCTAATATTTTTTTAAAGAAAATGTTTTAACCAAATGTTCAAAGAACGTTCTAATAATGTTTTCATTTCCAGTAATATTCTTGAAAAGTTAATATAATGTTTTATCGTCAACATTCAGAGCTTTTATACTGTTACTTGCGTCCACTGGTGGTGATTGTATTGATTTATTTTGGAAATCTTATTCCGTTTCTCCACTTTTGGCTTCTCTGGTCTTTTTACTTTCTGTTGTTAAATGATCTTCTTGAGTATAACCTTATTTTTTTGGAACGTCTGTAAAGCGACTCTGTTTATAGAGCACTTTTAAAGAATAATAGGCTTGTTGTTATTATTCGGTCATATTTGCAGAAACATAAAGCTAAAGGTGAAAGCTGAGAGGACGATGCAGGTTTGAGGTCTGAGAGCACAGAGAGGAGAATAAAGCTTCTTCCTGTTTTAACCTGATCGGTTCAGTCATGCAAACTCTGAGCACGAGTGGCTTGAATAGGATTTTCAAAGCGGCTGATCTTGACCTAAAACTGTGACGACTTTCTGTTTTTCTCAATAAAAAGAACAGGGGGGGGAAATAAAGCATCCCACGTGACGCTCGATCACCTCCGTCGTCCTTGACCGGAGCTCAGGAGCTTTTCAAAACAAAACGCTCCTCGTCGTTATGAATCAATAAAATAAAAGATGAACTCCGTGTTACCTCTCGGCTTATATAAGAGGGCTTTTTGGAGTTTTTGTGTGTGGACTCGGATATAAAGAGATGAAAGAAAGATGTCAGACTCATCTGCTTCCCCCTCCGCAGCCTTGGTTAGCCTGAGCGATGGCAGAGGGCGGAGAGCTTTGTGTATTCTGCCGGGGTTTAAGCGTGGGCGTCTGAAAAGGCGGTCGTGTTGAAATCACACCGAGACACAATGACTTCTCCTCTGTGGAAGTTTTTCCGCGGCGAACTGACAAACCTCTAACTCCTCGTTCTTCCGCTCTTGTTTTTGTGTTCTGCAGTTTCCAGGCGGAGAGCGGAAGGCGAGATGACAGCTTCCTAAATATGCAAACTCCCGTTGCCATGGAGACGCTGTCGCCGTGGAGCGGCCGCGTCGAGACGAACCCGGATCCCAACGCCGCCGCCGCCGCCGCCACCCGCAGCCTGAGGCGACCCGGACGCCGCCACGGCAACCACTCCCCGCCTCCGCCCTTCCGCTCCTGCTCCATCCCCATCATCCCGTCCGTGCAGTGTCACCACGACAACGAGGCGTCCTGCATGCAAACCAGCGTCGCCCCGGCAACCGCATCGATGTCCACCTGCGGAGAGAGGAGGGAGAAGATGGCGCCGCCGCCGCCACACGCCAACGCGCTCTTCTCCACTTCCTGCTCGTCCGCCATTGGCCGGCACCAGGACGAGGTGGCGCTGCTGCTGGAGGAGGCGCAGGAGCAGCTCCGGGCGTTGGCGCTCGCTCACCGGAAGCAGGAAGAGGGCGGAGCCATCATCGTCAACAACAACAACTGCAGCGGCGTTGGATCCACGGTGGCGCCGGTGGAGGCCAGAGAAACAGTTTGCTTCCTGAACCTTAACGGAGGAAGCGGCGGGTCGCTGAGCTGCAACGGACCCACGCAGACCCAGCTGCTCAGCCCCAGCCAATCACACAGAGACCTGGGCCAGAGCGGCCAATGAGAGGACTCGATTCTGGGACACGTGACGGACTCTACTAGGGATTGAACTGCCGAATCTGAAGGGGGGGGGAAAAATATCATGGAAATTCTGAAAAATGTGCCGATGATATGCATAAACACTTCTGGAGTGGCCGCCGCCTTTACACCGACCGGGAAAAGAGGAAAAAAAATATTTACATGCATTTATTTACAAAAACGAAGAAAAAAAACACTTCTACTTAGACAAAAAGAAACCAAATAGTCTGTCCAATCCATGGTGTTTTTAATTGTAAAAAGAATATATAAATATATATATAAATATATATGGATATAAATATATGGAATTCAAAAAGTGACCAAGTACAAAAAGTTGAAAAACACAGGAATGATGTACCTATTTTTCTTGTTTTTTTCTTCTCTCCCCCCTGTTTTGTATTGAAACTCTGTCACGTTTCTTTGGGCTCGGTTGGAGGAACTCTCATCAGCTGCACGGGCCGACGAGGACGACTTCACTCCCCCCCCCTTTCTGCCTTTTTAAAAAACAAACAAACAAACAAACAAACAAACTGTTACCCAGCCAAGAATCCCAGTGCAGCCCTCCGAGTTAATCAGCAACACTTTGAGGATTTACAAAATAAAAGCTCCCCGCGGTTGCGTGCGTGCGTGTGCGTGCGTGTGTGTGTGTGTGTGTGTGTTCGTGCTGGGAAGCAGCGAGCGGGAAAAATTCTGCTTTATTTTGGCGGGGAAGAATTCAGATTATTTTTCTTTTTTGTTACAAATTCTATTTTCACACACACACACACTCACCTGTGCATTATTCTGGTTATTATCATTTGGTTTGAGAGGACTTGGAGGCTTCGGTTCGCCCCACAGGAGCTGACGTTTTTTATTTTATTTCGTTTTCCATCCCTGGTTGTTGATGAACAATGCTGCTCTCTGAGGGACGACCACATGGTTTTGGTATTGAAACAAGAAATAAATGTCTCTATGTTGTATCCTATGAATTGGAAGCTTTTGAATCTCTGTATGAAGCTACAGCCGAATGTTTCCAGTGTCAACAAGTCAAAAAAAAAACAACAACAACGACAGTAACGGTTGCACTTCTGGTTGAAGGTTTTTCAAAATAAGAGCTGTTTTTTTGCTCATTTTGACATGCATGCTGGATAACATCAGTCTGGTTTTGCACACATGAGAAATCATCCACCTAGAACACAGAAATGTTCTTTAAAAAAGTGGTTTAATTCCCAGATTTCATCCATTTAATTAAAAGATCTCCTCGAAAAAGAAAAGAAAACACACATTTGAATCGGTGAAACTCTTCTTCCTGTTGGTGGTTTTTAAAAGGAGAAGCTTTTACTTTGACTCTGTCTCTTTCCAAATGTTTGCTGATGTCATTTTGGAATAAAAATTACACAAAATGAACGAACGAGGGGGAACTCTGGCCTTGATACGAAACCGCTTCGCCCGCGATCGGCTCACAGCGCTCCTGTTTTTAAAGAAAAGGAAGAACCGGTGGGAGGAAAAAGCTGGACGAGGGGGTTGCTTTCTGGGCGTGTGGAGGATCTGGAGCCGCGACTCAGCCGGAAACTCATATTTAAAATGAAACTTTTGAGAAATGGCTCAATTAAAGGACCGATTTTATTAAAGATGAAGTAAAAAAACACATGAAAGTCGTAAAAATCTCCATTAAAATCAGTGAAAAGGGTTGAGCAGCCTGATTTTAGAGACGACTTCTGTGGATTTTAAGGTTTTATCTGAAACATGAATCCCACATTAAACAGACTCAAACCTCGGCTGAGATGAAATGAGACGGTTGATGGGTCCACGTGGTTCTTTAGGGTTAGAAGGTTCAGTCTGACGTTTTGCTGAATCTTCATTAAGTCTCTCAGAACGTCTGAACTCCCTCCAGAAAACCTCCGACATGATTTCTGCTCAACGTCTGAATGATGAGGCTGAAAATGAAAACAGCTGCTGACAGACAGAAACCAGGAAGAGGTTCACAACAGTCCATCCAGCTTTCTCTGTTTCTTTCTTTCTTTCTTTATTTCTTTCTGTCTTTCTTTCAGAACTTTGTTTGTTTGTTTGTTTGTTTGCGTGTCTGTTTGGTTGCTTTCCAACTCTTTCTTTGTTTCTTTCTTTCTTTCTTCCTCTCTTTCTCTCTGATCTTGTTTGTTCGTTTGTTTGTTTTTCAACCTTTTGTCTGTTTGTTTGTTTCTATCTTTCAGAACTTTGTATGTTTGCTTGTTTGTTTGCGTGTTTGTTTGTTTGCTTTCCAACTCTTTGTTTGTTTCTTTCTTTCTTTCTCTCTGACCTTGTTCGGTTGTTTGTTTGTTGACTTTGTGTTTGTTTCTTTCTTTCTTTCTTTCAGAACTTTGTTTGCGTGTCTGTTTGGTTGCTTTCCAACTCTTTCTTTCTCTCTTTCTCTCTGATCTTGTTTGTTTGTTTGTTTGTTTTTCAACCTTTTGTTTCTTTCTTTCTTTCTTTCTTTCTTTCTTTCTTTCTTTCTTTCTTTCTTTCAGAACTTTGTATGTTTGCTTGTTTGTTTGCGTGTTTGTTTGTTTGTTTGTTGACTTTTTCTTTCTTTCTTTCTTTCTTTCAGAACTTTGTTTGTTTGTTTGTATGTTTGCGTGTTTGTTTGCTTTCCAACTTTTGTTTGTTTTTTACTTTCTCTCTTTCTGAACTTGTTTGTTTGCGTGTTTGTTTCTTTTTTCTTTCTTACTTACTCTCTGACTTTGTTTTGTCTGACTTTGTTGTTTGTTTCCTTCTTTCAGAACTTTGTTTCTTTGCATGTTTCTTTCTTTCTTTCTTTCCTTCTTTTTGTCTGTCTTTCTTTCTCTCCGATCTTGTTTGTTTGTTTGTTTTTCAACCTTTTGTTTGTTTGTTTCAGAACTTTGTGTGTTTGCTTGTTTGTTTGCGTGTTTGTTTGTTTGCTTTCCAACTCTTTGTTTGTTTGTTTGTTTTTTCTTTCTTACTTACTCTCTGACTCTGTTTGTTTGTTTTTTTCTGACTTTGTTGTTTCTTTCTTTCTTTCTTTCTTTCTTTCTTCCTCTCTTCAGGCTCTAATACTTGAACCTCAACACTTCTGGGTATCGTCATATAAACATCATGTTGTTTCTGCACAGACACAGATCAAAGACAGATAAAAGTCTGCTGGTTCTTTGATTTCTGATCTGATCCCTGAATCCAGAATCTCCATCAGCTTCCTGTTGATACAACGTTCATGAAACACAGTAGAATAAAATGGAGGCTGAACACAGACACCAGACCTGATGATGTCAAACAGTCATCTCCACTTTAATTGACCCTCCTGTCAGAGTTATTACTGAAAAACACAATTATACTGCAGCAGCTACTTCAAGTACTTCAAGTACTTCAACCCAAAGTACATCAGAGCTTCAACAATCACAGCAGCACAGAGGAGAAGAAGCCAGTGAAGGTTTCCTCTCTGAAGAACTTTAAACGGGTTTAATGTCGCAGTGGAACTTCACTGAGAGAAAACCTGCCTTTATTATTACAGCTGACATTTATTAAAGTTAATATGAGGCGTGTGGAGGATGGAAACGTTCTCGCTTTAAAAGACCAAACGCTGTAGTTTAACTGTTGGATGTTATTTACCAACGTATAACAAGCAGCTTGGTGACCTTTCTATCTATTCTTCAAAGTCTGCCGACAACGTTTAGCAAAAAACATTGAGATCTGTGCAGCCTTGAAGTCAGGAGCAACACATGTGGGTTTGAATAAATACAGATAAAATTCAATTTCAATGGATTCACTCACTATTTTGGTTTTTTTCTTTGACGCAGTTTATATTTGTAGTATTTAAAAATGCAAAAGTTGAGTTTAAAGTGACTCTATGAGCAAAAAATCCACAAAATCAGAACAAAAATCTGAGTTTGCTGCTAAAAATGTTCACTGATTTTAATTATTTGTTCTTTTAGTTCTGCTTTTTTATTTCTTTTTTAATGTTTTTGCTGCAAACTGCTCCAGGTCGCCGTCGTCCTGCAACAGGAGGAGAACTCTGCGACGCCGGTTGGGTGAGTCAAGGTTCTAAGTAGAACCACAAAGGGTTCTTCTTCACAGTGACGCCATGGACAAGCTGTTTTTAGGTCCACAAAACAAAGTAGAATTTCCTAATAGGGATCTTGAAAGAACCCCCAAAGGAACCGACAAAAAATGGCTCCTTTATTCACCATCCCAATTTTTGGTTCCAAAAATGTTCTGCAAAGTTCTGCAGGGGAATGTTCATTTAGTTGATGTGATGTTCCTCTTAAAGCTACTGAGAGCGTTCTACCTTGGAACATTGTGGGAACGTTTTGTAGGTTCTATGACGTGTTCCCTCGACAACATCCTCAAAACATCCTCAGAACATTACAGCCAGAACGTTCCACCTTTGTTAATATTTCCCTCTACTGGAACGTTTTATAAAATCATCTGAGGAACGTCTGGAAAACTTTTCTTGAACGTTGGTTTAAGAACGTTCCTCCTTTGTTATCATAGAACATCATCTGTGTTCCTGACAACATCCTCAGAACGTTGACATTAAAACATTATATCAACTTTATGGGAACGTTAGTGCAAATGAATGTCTTATAAATTTTCGTTAAAAATTACTAGAACTTCTAGGTAACGTTATCCAATGTTGTGGGAACGTTCCCTGCCAGATGGGCTAAAAGGTGCTCAAGAGACTTCAGCAAACACTGGCTCTTTAAGGAACCATTTTCAAGTTAGTTCTTTGTGGACTCACCTGGGTCTATTAGGATAACAGTACTTGATAACGTCGTTTTAAGAGTTAGCAGCATGTTTGGGTCTTCAATTAGAGCGTAATTAATATGTTGGGTTCTTGGTGCGACGGAACATCATGCTAAAAGATGCTAACTTGAGATCTGGGAAACGGTTGAGGACATTTCTCCGCCTTCTGATGTTTTAACGATCGATGATTTCATACTATTACCTGCCACCAAACAAAGCTTTAGTGCTTTAAAGAACCACTTAAACCGTCCCTTTAATAAAGACGTTCTTCAGGTGGTGGTGGCGCTTTGAAGAACCAGAGAGTGCGGCGCTCTGTCCCTGTGTCTGGCTTCCGGGCTGCGGGGGGCCTCCTACCTCCTGCCTCCTCGGGGATTGGGGGGTTTTATGGGTGTTGGGTGGCGGTTGGGCCCTCATGCCCCGTGCCCCCTGGTCTTGTTCTTGGCGCCCTTGGGGTGTCGGTAGCTGCCTCCTCTTGGTCTCTGGGTCCGCATGCTTGTCTGCGGCCCAGGTGGTCTTATGGGTGATGCCTCCTGGTGCTCCCCCTGCCCCGGGTGTGGAGGCGCTTGGCCGGCCTGGCCCTGCTGACTCGTTGTAGTCGCTCTGGGCTTCGGTGTCCATCACACATGCATGTTTGTTCAGGGCTTACCAACTCCTGTCGAGTCCCCCTGCTGAGAGCTGGTGGGACCCGCCTGAGTCACTCTTCAGACTTTGCACTAAACTCACGCCCTCTATACATTCTCCTCTCACTCCTTTCCTCTGGCGTCCTAACTGTCTACTGTCAGGACTTCTGGTCTCCAATTCGTTTCTGTGTTGATTATTTGTGTCCAATTTTCAGATGTGGGATCGGTTGTTGGGCAGCATTTTACAGCACTTTTACAGGATCCAAATAGCACTGCCCGTCTGTACCCTCCCTATTCGTCTTGTTTCGCCCTGTCCTTCATTTGCTTCCCCCTCAATTCACTGAGGTGCAGCACTGCCCCCTCTGGCTCATGATGGAAAAATTCAATAAAGAATGGCAGCGTAGCCTCCAGGGGGGGCCGGTGATGGTCACGCACACGCACTAAATATTAATATATTTTGCTGCAAGACTAAAATATACATTGATCTCATTAAAGTTGCCTCCCTTCTGTGGTGTTAAACGACGAGTATAAATGCTTTATTTTTCCTAAACAGTACTTGATGAAGTCATTTTTAAGCAAAATAAGTGAAATGTAAGAACCGGCAGCATTTATGGGTCTTCCATTAGAACACATTTATTATTTTGGGTCCTTGGTGTGACGAACCAACATGCTACAAGATGCTAACCTGAGATTTGGGAAGCTATGATGTACATTTTTCTGTTCTCTAATGTTTTATCAACCAAATGTCACCTGCTATGAAACCCAGGAGCTCCAGAGTTTAATATTTTATTTAAATCATCCTGTAAATTACATAAATATTATGTAATATTAGCAAACGTTGTGGGAACATTGTCTTCTACAATGATTAGAGATCTACAGCTCAAACATTCCTCAGTATCTCTAACAACGATCAGTCCTTTAGTTTCCCCAACAGTCTGAGTTTCTCCGACCCGATCCGGTTCTGACCTCCCCTGAAGCTTCATGCGTCTCACTGCTGCTGTTATCTGGACGTGCCGCTGTCTGAGCTGCAGGTTTGTGCGAAGGCGGTGGAGATAGAGATGTTGACGCACAAACAGGCGTGCACACAAGCGTGCGAAATGCGTGTCCTAATGCACACAGATGCTCGCAGTGTCTGGACTCAGCGGCGCCGGACCGGTTCTGATGGTTCTGATCTGCTCTGGCGGTTCGGCCGGCTGGCAGTCCGCTGCTGGTGGAGGATCAGGCTGCAGTTCTTATCTCTCTGGCCTGATGGTCCAACCTCTGTTCGCTGCCATCAGTCACACACACACAAACACACACACAATAACACACACAATAACACACACTGCAGCGACTGCCTCACGTTTTACTGTGTGACTGAAGCAGCTGGACTGAAGTGCAGGATGTAAGTCTGTGTTTTAGTTTTAGTCTCTCCATCGCTGAAGAACGTCTGTATTCAGGAGATTGTTTATGGTGTTACAGCTTGGACTTACTTGGTTTCCAGTAGAATGACATTATTGATTAAACATTTGGTCTATAAAGCAGCAGAAAACAGAGAAACGTCCATCGCAGTTTCCCAAAGTAGCATCTTATAACATGTTTTAACTCACCAAGAACCCAAAATATTAAATGTGTTTTAATAAAAGACCCACAAATGCTGCTAATTCAAGAGGCACCTGGCTGCAGACCTCAACTGTGAGGACAGGAAATGCACGGGATGTATTGCAAAATAAAATTGCGAATCACAACGTTACATCTACTAGACCATCATCTATAGTATATATCATTTTAATTTATATATTAAACTTGTGATTATTTTGAGAATGAGCCCCATTGTGAGTTTTATGTCTGCTAACAGAAAAATCCTTAAATGTTATTTTTAATGCACAGTTACAGTCATAAGAATAGAACAAAGACATGCTACAGGTAATGAAAACAACACAATAATTACTAATATAATGACAAAGTCGGCGACCGGGGACATTAAATAACAAAAGTGTGACCGTTAGATTCCCGTAAAACTACTTCTATCCTGCTACAGAACCGTCAGAGCCAGCGGCAGATTTCAGAAAGTCTATCCGAGCTAAGGCTGCTGTCAGCGGGGAGCTGTGAGCGCTGACCGCCTGGTAGTAGCTGTCTAACGGGGACACTCACATCTAAGAAACCACTGGAGTCAATTTATAAGTAGAATTTATCTGATAAACTGACCACAGATTTGATGTTTATACAACCACTTTATTGCCTCAAATAATCTTAAAACTAACTGTTGTGTCACATCATGGTCGTACTGTGGACAAGTACGTATATTGAGAAACAGCCACAACCACTCGTTAAACGGCTGCTTCTTCTTTTGATTTAATTAGCGGTTAGCAAACCAACTTCACATGCGTCACCACCACCTACCGGACTGGACGCTTTAAATGTCCTTTCCTTTTTTTTTTTACCCGTTACTTCCTGTCCTCACAGTGGAGGTCTGCAGCCAGGTGCTCTTGACTAATTCTGACATTTCACTTTTTCTTTTTGCTTAGAAATGACTCTATCAAGCACTATTTCTATTAAAACAGACCCAGGCGAGTCCACAAAGAAATATCTTGCATGGCCTCAGTCCACCTGTCGGCCCACTGCCCTTCCCCTCACTGCCCTCATGCCTGTCTTTCCCAGACCTGCCGGAGATGGCCTCAGTGTCTAAGAGGGAGTCCACCACAGAGCCGAGCTGGTGGCCGCCCCTGAGTCTAGGTGGTCGGGTGTGCCGGCCTCCCGTTGAGAAACGCTGCACGGATCTCCAGTGGAGGGTGGAGCATGGGGCCGTGGTCACAAACGCTTTGACCCGAGATCAGTGTGACTTTTGCCAGGCAGAGGAGACCCTGGAGCATCTGTGGCCGTCTCGCCTCGCTTCCCTCTTCACTACACTCAGAAGTTGGGCCAAGACTTCACCAGTTAGTTCAGTGTGGTTCAACGGCGAATCAGCTTCGTCTTGGGGCAGGCAAAGATGAGTGTCTGGCTCACAAGGAGGAAGCAGAGAGTCGGGACAGGCTGCACAGACCCTGAGCGTTCGTAGAAGCATCTGGTAACAGCCAGACTCAGACTGGAGCAGCTGTACAGCTCAGTTGGGGAGCTGGGGGAGTTCGAAAGTGTTTCCTTAAAGAACCTGTTTTGCTGAAGGTCTTTGTAGCACCATTAATCCCAGCTGACCGAGAACGTTCCCACAACCTTGGGTAACATCACCTGCAAGATCTAATAATCTTTACAGAAAACGCTTTAATCAAACGTTCAAACAACCTTTAAGGAATGTTTTCATTTCCAGTAATGTTCCTAGAAAGTTAATATAATGTTTTAATGTCAACGTTCAGAGGATGTTGTCAGGTAGGGATGCACGATAATATCGGCGTCTGATAATTATCGGTTAAATTGGTAATTATTACGTCATTCTGATAATTAAAAAATGAGCCGATAATAATTAAGACTCTGAATCTTGCCGTTGGTCTGTGTGTTGTGGTTTGTCCTCATGTCTGGCTCCTCAACCCCTCCCCTCCCTGACGGTACTGTCGCATGTGTGTGATGTCATCAGACTGCGCGGGCAGAGAGAAACAAGCAGCATGGCGTGGCACTGACCAGTGTGGACTTTGTTTACCGTGTCAGAAGAAGACGTTTGACTAGGGCTGGTCCCGAATATAGGAATATCTGAATATTGGTTGGTTGTGGTGGTATTCGGATAATAATTTCGATATTCAAATAGTCGTGCGCACTGCTGCTGAGCGCTGCCTAATGCCACCGAGCGTTGCCGAGGCTGTAGTACGCTGCTGAGGCTCTAGAACGCCGTGGCGGTTGTAGGTGGTTGGAGTAGCGGACCTGCCAACTCTGACTTTATGGGTTATCGGCTGCAAGAAGTATAAAATTATCGATTATCAGAATCAGTTGAAATTGGCGAAATCGTTCATCCCTACTGTCAGGAACACAGATGATGTTCCGTGATGACAAAGGAGGAACGTTCTCAAACCAACATTTAAAAGATGTTTTCCAGATGTTATCGAGGCCTCAGAGGATTTTCATAAAACGTTCCTGCAACATAATATATCAACAATAGTGGAACGTTCTTCCTGCAGTGTTCTCAGGAAGTTGCTGAGGAACACATTATAGAACGTTCTTCTGTAAGACGTTTCCATAATGACGACATAAATAAGATCTTCTCAGAGAAAAAAAATGTCTTCCAGATGTTCTCAAGACCTCAGATAACAGAACGTTCTATGTAAGGCGTCCCTGTGATGTGATGGTGGAACATTCAGCCTGTAATGTTCTGAGGATGTTGCTGAGGGAACACATTGTAGAACGTTCTTCTATAAAACTTTACCACAATGTTCTCAATGCAACATTTGGAAAATGTCTTCAAGATGTTTTTGAGACCACAGTTGGCAGAACGTTCGATATAAAACGTTCCTGTGCTGATATACAACAAAGGTGGAACATTCTGACTGCAATGTTCTGAGGATGTTCTGGGGATGTTAGAACATTCTTCTATAAAACTTTAACACAATGATACAAAGGAAGGATGTTCTCAAAACGTTTTCCAGATGTTATCGAGGCCTCAGATGAGAGAACGCTTTATAAGGTTCCTGTAAAGTGACATATTAAAGGTGGAACATTTACACTGTTTGTTAAGGGGGAACACATATAGAACGTTCTATAGAACATGTCCAGAATGATAACAAAGGACAGATGATCTCAATGCAACATTCAGAAGAAGTTTTAAGACGTTATCAAGATCTCAGATGACAGAACGTTCTTTATAAGACGTTCCTGTAATGGTGTGTATTAACAAAAGGTGGAACATTCAGCCTGTAATGTTCTGAGGATGTTTTGGGGATGTTATTAAGGGAACATATTATAGAATACAAAAAACCTTCTCTCAGTGTTCCTCAGTCTTATGTGATGACAAAGGACGTTCTTAGAGTTGGAAGTTTTGAGAACGTTGGAGCAAACCAGTCTAACAATGTTATCACCAAACGAAAACTTTCTGCTAAAAACATCACCAGAACCTTGCAGAACTTTTTGTGGAATGAAAAATCTAGTTTGCTTTTCCGTGTGTTCGCCTGTTGTCGTTCTGCAGAGCTGGAGTTCAAATCTTTTTTTCCATTTCCAGCAATAAACTTCACCTGATTTTCAGTCTGTGCAAAAAGCATCAAAACAGACCTGAGAGCAGAACCAGACTCCGACATGAACACATCAGAGCTCAGATCAGCTCGTCGTTCCTTCAGACTCGGCTGTATTTCGCCCTAATTTCCCGGCGTCAGGACCAGCCGGCAGCGAATCCATTAGCATCCGTGGATCCTCTGATCTTCACAACACAGCAGCCTGTAATGACGGTTCAGGAGAACACGCTTACACCACGCTTAGCATGTGTGTGGCGCTGGGTCAGTGTGTTCGCTTTAAACCTCCGGCTGTGTCGTCATTATTCATCTCTTTGTTTTATTTCTTTGTCAAGTGTCGAGCAAGTCTGGCTCTCCAGGTGAGGAAGGAAAGTTTGATTCAGGAGCTGCAGAACCTTCAAGATCATTAAAAATGCTGGAAACTGACGTCTAAAGAACAGACAAGATAAAACTTTATTGATCCTGAAGGAAAATCCAGAAGAAAACTAAATGACTTAGCATAAAGAATGTAGTGCATAAGAGTAGAAAGGCAATAAGATATAAGCACCTTACAATAGTGAAATTAAATATGCAACCTAAAATAAGGCTAGAATAGAACAGTAACATTTAAACAAAGTCAGACACAAGCTCCATGCTACTTCTTCTCCACGTCCAGGTTTCCAGGCTGGGATAAAGGCATAAATTTAGTCTGGCCGTGATACACCGAATCAGTTAGGAACATCCCAATCAAATGTTTTTGCCCCTGATCCAATATGACTAATTTAATATTTACTGTCTGCCGATCTAATCTGATACAGTTCTCCTGGATAATACACACTTTAAATATTGTAGATCAGCTGTAATACTGTACTACCTCTTACTGTTTAATACTGTAGAGACCAGAGGAGGCTTCACTCAGACTACAGGAAGTTCATGTTGGCATGCAGAGAGCATTGTGGGAGTTTAGCTAGCAACGGGCACCATGACAAAGGCTTCTGTGGAGGTTAATGACCTCCGACGACAGATAATGTGTTTAAGACAGACTAGGATCAGCTAGGACAGAGTTCCTGTATCACCGTGACATATGGACGAAAACTCGTGGATCAAACTATGGACAGTTCAAGTTGGCAAGCAGAGAGCATTGTGGGAGTTTAGCTACTAAAGGGGCACCATGACAAAGACTTCTGTGAGGCTTAATGACCTCCGACGAGAGCTCATGTGTTTAAGACTAACTGGGATCAACTAGGACAGAGTTCCTGTATCACCGTGACATATAGAAGACAACGAGTCAACCAAACTATGGATAGTTCAGGTTGGCAAGTAGAGAGCATTGTGGGGGTTTAGCTAGCAACGGGCACCATGACAAAGGCTTCTGTGAGGCTTAATGACCCTCGGGCCAGATCTCATGCGTTTGAGACAAGCTGGATCGATTAGAGCTGTATCTTTATGTACATTTAAGTTGCACATGTGACAGAGATGCCTTTGTTGACTAAAACAACATCAGCAGAGGATAAATGTCCACTGAGTTCAATTTGTGTTCAAAATGAATCAGTTATTCGTTGATAATTGAGCATTTATTGAGAAAACCATTCAAAATTTGCATACCAAGATGCCAAGATATGTCCAAAGAAGATTTAAAACACTGAGACAATAATATTAATGTAAACTGCAAACCAGCACTGATGCAAATATACACAGAGAGGGTTTAGTTGTGGTTCTCCTGTTGCTTAATTGTCCGAACAGCCACGATAAATGAGCAAAGCTGAACTAAAGCAGCATAACTTCCTCCAGATCAGCACTTTTCTTTATCAGTGTTTCGTCTGAATTAATCAGCTCTATTTACATACAAAGTGAGATTCACGTCATCACTTTTCAGGCTCTACACTGTTCGCCAGGTTGTGCTGAAGCAGAATAATTGTGTTTTCGGAGCCGGATAAGAAAGAACAAAAGTTTAGATTCCTCTGCTTGAACCTTCGTCCGTCTTGTTGAACCTGTTCAGCATTAATTTAACTCAGTTCAGCTGCCGGCGCTCCTGTTTTTACGCTCATATATCCTGTGTGTCGACTAAATAAATGCAGCTCAGCCAAAGTTTAATCAGGAGGACCGCTTTATTATTGCTCCTGTATTTCTTCATTCATTATGCCCCGGATGCCACGCCCCCTGGCTCCCATCCACCCATTTATTCTGCAGCTTCCCTCTATTAACCTTTAAATCCAGAACCCAACAGGAACCTCCCTCCTGGTTCACAGGATCCAATCAAAGAGGTTCCAGAAGTCCCTCATTGTCAAGCAAACAAAAGAAAAATGTTAATCAGCTCGGTTGGCTGCAGAGGTCCACACCGCCCTCCACCAGCTTCATCTACAGCAGCAGCGACTTCAACCACAAACACAAGTTTAAAAAGGGAGTTTCTTCATCCTCATACATTCATAGGTTGGTATAATCTGGTTTGCAGGACTGCACAGTAGGGGAGTAACGGTCCACGTATTCGTACGGAATTCTATTAATTGTGAAACTTAAAACCTCGTAGTGCCCACAGTTGTGTCGGACCTTCTCCGTCTCACAGTTGCACGGTTCTGCGGAACTAAAAACAAGCAGGAGTTTCCAGTGGGAACACAGGATGTGACGGATCGTTTATTCTCCTGCTGGATCAGCCTGTCTCAGGGTTCTCCCAGAGGACCGGCAAACAGTGGTTTCCTCTGGTTAGTCACCTTGATTAGGCCGGCTACCTAGGTCTGGTCCGGCAGTTTCTGTGCTCCAGATATACGGATGACTTTACTAGAGTCCACAAAATACTATATATATAATATAATATATATAATATATAATAATATAATATAGCGCTAAATCGCTAGCGTTTGGCTGTTTTTCGGGACTTTTTGGGGAGGTTTGGAGGTTTTCTGTTACTTTAGCTTTGCCAGAAAGCAAAGCAGCGATTTAGCGCTAGCAGCGGAGCTAGTGATTTAGCGCTAGCGATTTAGCACTACATCGCTAGCCCTAAATCAGAAGTCAGACGGGTCGGATAACGGATAACTGATAATGAATTAGGGCCTGTTTTCCGTTTTTCATTTTGTATTATCACTGAAAAAAAGGGAAACGGTTAATTTTTCTCTTTTATTTTGAAATCTCAAAATAAGAAAACGAATGGCCGCGACGTACAGTATGGGGGTTTGTCTTCTTATTATCTTATTTTTACAGCTGCTCAATCAGTTGTACTTTATATTTTCTGTCGTTTTTAATTGTGGTGCCCAAGTTTATAATGTATCATTAGAAAGCATCGCTGCCAACTGCAGTTTAATCTCTTAAAAAGCAGGAAACAGCAGAAAAAGTTTCATCTGTGAATGTTGGAATCGTCCCACAGGAAAACACCGACTGCATGATGGAGTCCCTGAAACGCCGCACAGTGACCCGGCAGCTCGCTGTGATCTGAACCGTTGGAGGCCAGAGTCAGCGGTGACGGATCGCTGTTCGGGATATTAAGTCCAATCCGGTGTAAAATGGCCCCCCGGGAGTAAAAGCGTTAAAGCAGCAGCAGCGGCAAGAAAAATGTGCGAGGCCTCTGCAGCGCCGAGCTCCCAAACCTGACTCAGATTTGTCAGAGTTGTACTTACGATTAATAAAATATCACCGCCGACAGGAGAGAGTGGAGATGAATGAGGGAGTTTGAAGGCCTGCGACCGCCGGGGGGCGAGAATCCAGATTCGGATCCTTTAAGAACAACACGTTTAAAAGGAGGCGAATCAGGAGCCGAGTGGCGATTAATGATTGATCACACGGTCTGACCATCTGTTCCGATGAGCTGTTTGCTGCTATTTAATTGGAATAACAACCAGAGGGCAAGACGGCTTCTTACTTTTCCCCGTTTGCTTTTAAAAGAGTAGACGCTTCAAAACAGCCTCGCGAAGCAGGACAGTCGGCAGAGGAGGTGGATTGTGATATTCCGCACCGGGTCAATAATTAAAAAGGCTGTTTCAATAAATAAATCCTCGCCGACAGAACCCGGTTTTCTGCTTCGAGCCGAGCTGAAGAGCCGCTCGACTGTTTTCAATCTGCTCTGAACACCGAAACGTTTGATTGAAGCTAATTAAAGTCTGCGGCGGCTGTAAACAATCAAGCTCCACTTTCCACTGGATTAAATGTACAACAGCATATTCTCGCTGAGGAGCCGGTGCATGCTTCCTTTCTCATATTATTTTCCTGTAGTCATTAAATAATCATCGACTAACAGCATTATTCGCCTTTCATTAGGACGTAATTATTCTGTGGCGACGGCAAAACATAGTAATTCTGATTTGTTTAAATTATCAGAGAGAAAAACACCTTTTAACACCTGGATGATGATCAGAGTCTGTGATAACTCCTTCATGATACACTGAATTTCTCTTTTTTTTTCCGTTTGTAGTTGTAAAAAAGTGATTTATTCATCTTACACTGTAAAAAATTTGTGTAAAAATACAGCCAAATTCTAACAGCGGTGTTAGTTTTTCGCAAAATACAGTAAAAAAAAACATCAAATCTGAGGTTTTCTGGAACCAAAAACAAGAACGACAGTAAACGGCCGACTAAAATCTACACGCAAAATGACAGGAGACACAAAACAATAGAAAGGAGACGCAAAAAAAACACAAACGAGACTCAACAGAGCAAAAACAAAAACACACAAAACGACAGAATGGAGCTAAAATGTCACAAAACAACACAATAGAAAATGGCAGCCTTGGGTTTCCTGTGATTCCCATAACTCTGAATTTGGTATGAAGAAAAAAATACACATACAGCAACTTAAATGATCTATTTTGGGAATGTAGGAAGTCGTTAAAATCACTTTTTTTTTTTTTAGTTTTGTGGCATCTTAATTTCTCCGATTGACTACAGCTGCTGACTCCTCTAACCCGATTTAAATAGAACCCATTTGATCCACTCATTAGACTCAGATACTGCAGTGGGAAAGTCTGAGGAGCTAAAAACAAGTCAGAAAGTCACTTGGAGCCGTTTCAAAGCAGCTTCAGGTCCTAGAATCACCTGTTTGTAGTCTAAAGTCCATGGTCCAGGTGTGTTGCTGCCACCATCAGGAAGAAAACACAAACTACCACCTGCTGCTGAGAGACACCTGGTCAGGATGGTCCAGAGTCAACCAGGAACCAGCAGGAAGCAGGTCTGTTTGGTTTAGTCCAGTTTGGTTTAGTCCAGTTTGGTCCACGTTTAGTCCAGTTTGGTTTAGTCCAGTTTGGTCCACGTTTAGTCCAGTTTGGTCTACATTTAGTCCACTTTTAGTCCACTTTGGTCTACATTTAGTCCAGTTTCGTCCACATTCAGTCCAGTTTGGTGTACATTTAGTCCACTTTTAGTCCAGTTTGGTCCATGTTTGGTCCAGTTTGGTCAATGTTTAGTTCATTTTAGCCCATGTTTAGTCCAGTTTGGTCCAAGTTTAGTCCAGTTTGGTCCATGTTTACTCCAGTTTAGCCCATGTTTGGTCCACATTTTTTTCACATTTGGTCCAATAGTTTCTTGACACCTGGTCAGGATGGTCCAGAGTCAACCAGGAACCAGCAGAAAGCAGGTCTGGATGAACCAGAAGCTGCTGGAACACAGCTGTCAGTGTCCACAGGGTTGGACATCAACATGAGCTGAGAGGCTCCATGAAGAAGGAAGTTCTTCCTCTAGAAGCAGAACCTTAAAGCTCCACTGATCACATGGACAAAGAAAAGGCCTTCTGGAGGAAAGTTCTGAGGTCAGATGGAACAAAGACTGAGGAGAGAAGGTGAGGCCTTCAACCCCAACAACACCAGACCTACCATCAGCATGGAGGTGGCAGCATCATGCTCTGGAGCTTCACACAAGAAGGTTCGTCTTCATCACTAGAAGGTTGATCTTGGACACTGTTGGATGTTTCAACCAGACAATGAGTCTAAACACATCAAAGTGGTAAAGAAATGGTTCCATCAGGCTGGAATGAAGGTTTTAGACTGGTCCCCCCAAAGTCCTGACTTAAACCATCAAGAACCTGATGAAGAAACCAGTCTGAGTCAGGAAGACAACACGTTTAGTTGGACTGAGCCAATTCTGTCCAGAGGGGTCAAAGAGAAACCAGAAGCTTGTCGATGGAAACCAGAAGAACCGAACTGAGGTGGAGATGGACATGTGACCAAATATAGGCTTTACTGTTTGTTTATTTTTGACGGAGCAGATTTTGTTTCACACGCTGGGACAGTTCAAAGTGTTTTACAGCATAATAAGACACGGTGGAGGACACAGACACAGGGAGTTGTAAGACTTAAGCTACAGTAGATCCAGTGTTTCTTTGTACCTTAAAGGTGATGAATAAGCCCTTCATAAGAACTACCCTCTACCTGCGCTCTTTGTTATTCTGATGTTGTTTGCGTGTCGTGAACTTCTGCTAAATAAAGCCCGAGCTCGGCCTGAAACTCCTTGAAACACAGACGAAAGTGCAAAGAGGAAATAAGGTAGTTTATCCTTGAAGAGTTTTTCACAGTCGGCCGGTGGCAGACCTTCAGCCGGTCTGTTCCCAGGTGAGGAAACTCAGCCAGCAGGTCATCGCTGGGAGAAACCTGAAGGAGGGGAGTTAGAGTTTAGACATTCTGCTGCTGTGTTTAGTGGCAGCTGTGAAAAGTTGAAAGTATGACACGAAGGATTAAGGCAACTCTGAAGGCAAAACTAGCAAGGGGCACCTAATAAAGTGGAAGGTAAGTGTAGCTTTTTGCAAATAAAAACATAAGTATTTCAAGATATTTGCCATTATTTTCACAGTTTTTCACTTTTGCTTGCCAGATTTCTATACAGTGCATTTATATTTGTTGCCTTTAGTGTGTTTTAGTTGAATTTCACTGCACTGGTAACTGGCTTGTTGCCGCGTATGACAGTGAAACTCTTGTGGGAGCAGTTTGCCAAGACATGAACTGAAGCTCACCGCAGTCACTAAAACCAAACCTGCAAATTGTTTCGCTTAATAACATACATGACTCACTCTCATTCTGCTCATTTTCATATGTGTGAATCGCATTTGGATTTTCTTCATGTACACGACCACAAACAAGACATTAGCGTCAATAAAAGGTGAAGTATGAGTCTATTTAGCCTGTTTCTGTCTTTTAATCTCCCTGTTGTTTGGAAATTCACACATTTTAGTGCCCGAGCCTCCCCCCGCCGCCAAAAAGCCTATTTGGAGATGCAAGTTGCAAAGAAGCGATTCATTTTAGTCATTAAATCAAATGCGCATTATCTCGCGGTGCCCAAACAAACATTAATCATCGGGCATAATCTTGACAGGTAATCTCCTCTCGCCTCTCGAACTTGCCTGAGAAAAGAGATAAATAAATATATTTACAGCAGCCGTTCAGGAGAGCGAAGGCATCCCTGCAAAATGATGTCATTAGCGCTGAACGATAGCTCCCACTGCTGCCGTTCGCCGACGGAAAAGAAAAAACAACAAGTCGCCGCGTTCGGGAGGCCGTCGCTCAAAATCAAAATCAATAACAATATTCTTGGGCGAGTGAGCGCGGTGGTTGGAGGATCCCATCACCTGGCGAACACCTTCAGGCTGCAGAAAATTACTTGATCAGCTCTCCTGAGGGGCTTCTGACGAGCGCAACTGAGGCTTCGTTAGCGCGGATAAGCAAATAGCCGCTTGTTTTGTTTCAGAGCTGTTCATGGAAAAAGGATTAAAGATGGATCCAGTCTCTTGAAATAATCCGACAGTTCAGACTCTTGGAGATGGAATCGGCTAATAAGGCTGCAGTGGAATAGCCGAAATTTCAAAATAGAGCTTAACAAAAGTGACACAAACATACTGGAGCTTATATAAAGCTGAAAACTTAACACGCTGGCACCTCGGCCTCAATACAAAACCATAAGCGCTGCTGTTTAAATGATAAGACCTGGCAGAGAACTCAGGTGTTATTTCATTAACAAGAGTAAACAGCTCAGACTGTGGACTGAATCCTGATCAGATCTCAAGGAGTTTATTTACTGCAGCATCATTTATTGGGTTTTAACGCCGAGGAGAGTCACAAATATCAAAAATACTGAATGAAACAAGTTTTTTTTTATCACCTCTTTCATGATGAACTTAGTTTCTGCCCACAGAATACGTTCGATTTGTCAAATTGTGATTAATTTCGGCCTTCATGGTGGTTTTCGTTGACCTTTCTTTGAGTCTTTCAGTCTGTATAAACTGGTTTCTTCCCTTCTGGAAGCCACTCAGCTGGTCTGGTTTGGCTGTGTTGAGTTTATCTTCTGTTTAAACCAAGTTGACGTTTTCCATTTTCAAGTCGGCCTATTTCTGAATGTCCACGTATGCAGATGATGTTATTCTCTTTTGGTCAATTTCAACTCAACGATATCTAACAATTAATAGGATTTTAATAAAGTTTTTTACACTTTGTTGAAATTATCTTTCATTTAAACCAAGTTAACATTTTCCATTTTCAAGTCGGCCTATTTCTGAATGTCCACGTATGCAGATGATGTTATTCTCTTTTGGTCAATTTCAACTCAACTTTACGTAATATTTGAAGGGATTTTATTATATTTTGTTTAAATTAGCTTAATAGAAACTCTAACATCTACATACTGTGTTTATAACACATGTATCTATATGTTAATCACCTGTTGATCAGTTGTTGCTTCATTTTCAGAGAAACCAAAGGCCTACTTGTTCAGAGTTACATCCTGATCTGTGTGATGGGACGTGATGTTTGTGAAATATGTGGGTGAAATAAATAGAAATCTCAGGTCTGCTGGGATTTCCAGTCTGAAGAAGCTTCTTTCTCAGTTTACAGATTAGAATTTGTGCTCCAGAGGGCTGAACTATGAAGTAAGATTAATCTAATAGCAGTTTTCTCCTCGTTTTAACCTACTAGATCTCCATGGTAACGGATGCTGCACAGCTAACCTGCTGGGGTTTTGGTTTTGTTGAACCCGCTAACACAAAAAAAAGCCTGGATATGTTGAACTTGCTTCGTAGTGGTCCCTCTAGGGAGATGCTTTGTCATCTCTAGGAAGGTATTTTGGCTTAGAAATTAAGTATCGTATAGTTCCTTTCATAGTACTGGAAAACATAAAGTCGAAACTTCAGTTCATTGTCATCTTTAAGATAAGCTGCTGGATAAATTGTCCCTTTTTTCCCGCGGCAATAGAATAAATTCACCAGTGATTTATAATTTAAGGTAATAGGCAGTGTTTTCATGATGAAGCACGACGAGGAAGAACTAAATAAACCTGCTTGTAGCTGCAGGTTGAAGGAAAATGTAAAAATCTGGAAAAAATATGAGTAAGTTTGACCAATAAGCATCATTCAGAGCTGCAAACCTTCACCCAGCACAAGACAACACATAGAATTTACAGTTACAGGCATTCGGGTTCCCATATATAAAGGCATGAAAGCACAGCAGAAACAGAAAAGACTAAACTCCCTCCACAACAAGCTCTTCTTCATTTTAAACTTCTATATGACCAGACAGCAGTAAGGTGGCGTTTGCATTGCAGCTCTAATCATTCTGTACTCCGCTGCCTCCTGCTCTGAATCTTCTTACAGCAGCAGACACACTAACTGAACATAATAAAGTCGCATTTACGATGGCGGAAGAAGTGCCTGAACTAAAGCGGCGAGTGTTCTTCTCAGATTGTCACGATGCTGTTTTCATTCCTTTCTATTAGACTCCTGCAGTTTGGGCTGATGGAGCCGATTAGTTCTGATGCAGGGAAACATTCAGCGTTTAAAGCTCAGTAGAGTTAAAGTGAAAGTAAAGCAGACACACGAGAACCAGAGCTGGTGCATTCAGGGTTTTCTCTCTGCTACACTTTAAACCACAGATCAGACTCATGTTCAGGTTCACAGATCTGAGATTTGCTGCTTTGACCAATCAGAACACACAAAATGTTCAATTCAGCACAATCTGAGCATGTGCAGCAGTCTTCTCTTCGTCTTCCGTCTTTTTTGTTGTTTTTCTTTCACACAGTCTTTTCCTAAAGTGGTGAATTTTCATCCTACAAGCTAAAACACTTTCTTGCAGCTTAACTCTCACACCTTTTCTCTAATGTGCTGTGACGACTGTTAACCCTCTGAACTCCACGCAGATTTTGAGCGACTGTCCTGTCACATTTTTCTCTGCTGTGGTTCATTACCTCCACCAAGGAGGTCATGTGATGGCCGATGTTGGTTTGTTTGTTTGTTTGTTTGTGTTCAAAATAACTCCAAAACTCATGGACGGATTTGGACGAAATTTTCAGGAAATGTGTGAAATGGGACAAAGAAGAAATGATGATATTTTGGGACTGATCCGGATCACCGTCTCCATCCAGGAATTTTTTTAATGCAAGTGTAACCAGGTGGACAATTAAATACGGTTTACTCTAAAAGCCACCAGAGGGCGCTCTTGTTTTTGGGGTAACCCCCTCTGACCTCATGACATTTTGGGTCTCCATGCGACAGACAGCGACAGTGACGGAGTTCTCTTTCCTTCCTGAGTGACATACGCACGGTTGGGCCGGCATTCTTATCTCCGGTTGTTAGGAGCTGCCGCGCTAGAGGCCGCGCCTGTTCATTAGGTTGGATGGGGTGAAGGCCGCATTGTCGGTAGGACATTTGAACTGTATGTAATTACATTTGTATCTGTAACGTTCCATACAAAATATGTGAATTGGAGATTGTGTTGGGGGTGGACTGAAGCTCCTTGGTGGAGGTATGAGCTCTATGAGGGCTTTTCTAGTTTTCACTGCAATTTTTGGGAACAGAACAACCATGAAAAAGGACAGAGAACTCAGGATGGCACAGTTATGATGACAGAAATCACACATAATTTTAAAAAAGAAAGTTGATTTTCTTTAATTACTATTTTTATAAAAATTGACATAACCTTGAGTCAACATGTGGAGAATCTTTGCAAGTGTCTACAGCTGTTACCAATACTAGAAATAACTGTTGACTCTACATCCTATATGTTTTTATTGCTATTTACATTTTTAATTTGTTATCACACTCGTCTAATATCTGCTCTTTGTAAAAACTGCCTGCAGTTCAGCCTAAAAGTCTATCGATTTTTATCACGACTGTATGTCGCAGTTGAGTCACTCATAGCTTTTAAATTACGCTGAGAAGTGCGGAATTTTTTATTTTTCACGATGTCTGTTTTGTGTAAATGCTGTATTTTTGGCAGATTTTTAAATGAGACATAATTGTGAGCTTACGTTTAGATGGAGGGAACTGCACATGCAGCATTATTAGTGGAAGGACCGTCAGGAAGCTGAAAAGTTGCTGGTAAACGGTTTAATTTTGGTGATTTTGTCAAAGATAATGTTCTTCAAAGTAGAGTTTCGAGGTTGAGAATGTTATTAGTGATATGCCTGATGTTATTATTGACAACTCAGTGTTTTCATTGGGAATACTGGGAATATTGGTGACGTCCATTTCACTGCTTTGTGTTGTGGGACATCGGCTCATCTGATTGCAAAGGATAAACAAGACTTAATTTACAATCAAGAAGAACTGAAGAACTATTTGAGAACTTTTTGGCATCTAAATCGGATCATGACATGGTTTTAGGAGGTGGTTTGGGTACGAGCTGTATGGAAATATCCCCTGATGAAGTCGGTGGTTGTCTTTGGTTTTGGTTGCAGCTTATTTCTTCTTTTATTTTGAAATATGCCATTTGTGGTTTTACATCCTCCTCTTTTTTTCCACCTGTGTGACCATAGACATATATACGTAGACGCAGCGTTGACTGCCGCTGCCGATTGGAGCCGACGTGCCTACGCGGCGGCCATCTTGGTACAGTGCCACTCGCCCCTACAGTGCATTACGTCTATAGAGGAATGACATGTCTGCACTATAAAAGTGATCATAAATCCATCAGTTGTCAACATATATTGTTTGTTACAAACGTCAGACATGGAGGACGGACAGGCAGACATAAATAGAACAAAAGCATCCAAGCATCCTGTGTCAAAGCTACATGTGTGATGTTTTTAACAAACCAAACCGTTTGGAAATCGGTCGAAAATTCAGTGAATAATTCTACTTTAAGATTGTGGAGTACCTCTTACCTCCATAGACTTACACTCACTCCCCCCTCTGCTAGCCCTGTACCAAGATGGCGGAGCTTTAGGCACGTCCCTCCACAGTCAATGTGGCGTCTACGTATATATGTCTATGTGTGTGACTGTTTGCTCCGCCCTTTCACCTGTGAGTCCTCTTCCAATCAGCCTTCATTTGTGCATATGGAGTCTTGCTTTTCCTTCTTTCAGCTGCCACTTTGCCTGTTCATCTGCCTGTTTCCAGGTTTTCCACTCTTCTAGTTTGTGCTCTTAGTTTTTGTTGTTTGTTTGTTTGTTTGTTTGTTTGTGTTCAAAGTAGCTCAAAAACTCATGGACGGATTTGGATGAAATTTTCAGGAAATGTGTGAAATGGGACAAGGAACAAATGATGATATTTTGGGACTGATCCGGATCACCATCTGGATCCAGGAATTGTTTTAATCTAAGTGTAACCGGGTGGACAATTAAATGCGGTTTACTCTAAAAGCCACCAGAGGGCACTCTTGTTTTTGGGGTAACCCCCTCTGACCACACGACATTTTGGGTCTCCACGTGACAGACAGCGACAGTGACGGAGTTCTCTTTCCTTCCTGAGCGACATACACATTCTTATCTCCGGTTGTCTAAGAAGCTGGGAGGCTGTTAGGAGCTGCCGCGCTAGAGGCCGCGCCTGTTCATTAGGTCGGATGGGGTGAAGGCCGCATTGTTGGTAGGACATTTGAACTGTATGTAATTACATTTGTATCTGTAACGTTCCATACAAAATATGTGAATTGGGAGATTGTGTTGGGGTGGACTGAAGCTCCTTGGTGGAGGTATGAACTCTCTGAGGGCTTTTCTAGTTTTAATTGCAATCTATGGAAACAGAACAACCATGAAGAAGGACAGAGAACTCAGGATGACACAATTATGATGACAGAAATCATACAAAATTTTAAAAAAAGAAAGTTGATTTTCTTTAATTGCTATTTTTGTGCTCTTAGTTTTTGAACCCTTTATCTTGCTTCAGTTTGCTCCTCAGGCTTTTACTACCACTCTGGAATTCCTTTTCTACTCCTTGTGTTTTCTAATCAACCTTTTGTTGCCTTTTATGTTAATTGTTAAAGCTCAGATTTAGTTTTTGAAACCTGTCTGCAGACGCCGCGATAAAACGAGCCCGCAGTGAGGAAAACTCTGGACACGACGTTGAGCGTTGAGCAACACGACTGTGCCGAAATCTCGAGGGAAGAGGAAGCTTGAATCGCTTTTATCTGCAGGATCTAGTCAGCGTCGATGCATCATTACGATTAGCTTATCTATCACTGCTCAGCTTCTGTCTGTTTGTATCTGGAGCAAACTTTCTAATAAAGCCATACATCAAAAGTGATTCCAGTGTGAAGACGCCGTCGGCCTTCAAATAAACTAAACCCTCATTCATGGTGACGTGTTTTCTGGTCGCTGAGAAGAAGATTTTCCTTTCTTTTCTCGGTAAATTGAGTGTCCGCTTCACTTTATGTGTTTTCTTCCTCTTTAAACAACGAGCTGCTTCCACACAGTGACGGCTTGAAGTCGGCCTGCAGCTCCGGCATCGTTCCCTCCGCTGTGCTTCCTCCTTCAAAGCTCCCCACCAGCCTCTGACAGTGACATTGGCAGGAGTCTCCAGGGATCCCAGTGGATTAGCATCATGACCTCTCGTGTCTTTGATTCCTCCTTTTCCTCTGCTCGCGTTTCCTTCCTTCCTCGCAGCTCATCGATCTCTTTTCTTGTGTTCTCCACATCCCCCGGTGCTCTCTTTCGTCCCCCTCCCGTCCTCTGATCACCTCCCTGGAAAATTCCCCTCGCCTCCTCTTCTGCGTCTCCCCTCAGAGACCGGCGGAGCTTCTCTGCGGCTTATAAAATCACATAAAACCCCCATTTCTCATTTTTAAAAAAAGAGGAAGTTTCAATTGCTGAAGCAGCCACAGGCGGGATTTGAAAACGCAGCGTCGCCGGGCTAATAACAGTCTGAAAACATTCTGCTCTGGGTTCAAAAGAAAGCTGGGAAATCCTAAATCACTGCGAGAAGCTCGTGGTTGATGGCGCACAGGAGGAAATCAATGTTTAATATCACACCGCTGGTTGATGGGATGCAATTTGCACCAAGAGGCACAAACATGACGCCGTGATGAAAACCCTCGGTGTTTAGCGAAGCCGTGTACAGGCCTCGCACAGTGTTTAAAGGAGAATTAGAAACTCCGCTGCGGGCTCGGCTCGCAAAGTTTCCCTCTCCACACTCAGCCGAGTCAATATCACTTCCAGAGCTGCTCTCTAATCTCTCATTTTCTCCACTTTCGCTTCTCTTTTTCCATTTATCTCCCGTGCACCCCCCATCCAACAACAAGCACATCTCTCTGAGCAGCAGCTTTGCCATCCAGCTGAAGGAGTATTTGCTTTCTGATCCAGAAAAATAGAGTTCAACAAGCACCATAAGCCTGACACGATGACCAAGCAAGAAACTTTTCAGGATCAGAGAAAATACAAACAAAATTAAAGCTGCAAGCAGCGATGAACGGGTCCTCGCACCCCTTGCTTGTCGGCGACCCCAAGCACGTCCGTCAGGCGATGCTGCGACCGGGAGCGCATTTAGGCCCATGAAGGCAACGAGGGCTGGATTCTGAACACACAGGTCAAATTTCTGGCAGATTGGATTATTACAGACTGTTTATGCAGCACTTACTGTCCATCCAACAGGTGGCGCTATCACTGCGACTGTATATTGGTGTATGGAAATCATCAGGGCTGTAACCTGATCACACATTTAAAGTTTGAGGCAGATAGCAGCACATACAGGGGATTTAACAAGACTTCCTCCTTCCTGGCGAAGCATCAAAGTTCAGTCGGCCGCCATGGCCACGCCCTTTGGGTTTGGCATATGATTTTCACATATTTTCAACCTGAAGATGTGTTCTATATATTGTGGCAATTTCAGATGTTTTGGATTTCCTGTCTGTGAGCAATTAATTTCTGAAAATGAGCAAAAACAGCAAAAATCCGACATTGATATCAAAATTGCCGACTCCCTGTTGGGCTTAGAGAATGGCTCCAAGAGACTTTTTTGTTCACACTGATGTGTTACATATGCATGCCAAATTTTGTAGACGTAGGTTAAATTTGATGAGTGGGCCATTTTTTAAAATGCTGCAGGAGGCGCTATGCCACATGCTGTGAATGTATTTTGGCACATGGATGTGGTCAGGGCAGAAGTGTGATTAAACATGCAAAGTTTGAGGCAGATTAGAGCAAGCACAGGATATTTACACAGCAGTTGATGTTTCATGGCGAAGCATCAAACTTCAGGGGGTTGCTATGGCCACGCCCTTTGACATTGGAGGAAGCTTTTTATAACTTTTGATCATAATGTCCTGGTGTATATACTGGTCAAATTTGAGGTCTGTGCGAGTTATCCCCTAGGAGGAGATAGTTCTCAAAAATGAACAACATTCGTCCAAATTTGTCCAATTAATTCAAAATGGCGGACTTCCTATTGGGTTTAGGGCGTGGCTCCAAGAGGATTTTTTGTGCGTCCTGATGTGTTCTATATGTCCCCCAAATTTTGTGGACGTAGGTTAAATGTACTGCAGGGGCTGTTTGTTAAAAATGCTGTAGGGGGCGCTATAGCACGTGTTGTGCTGAGATGCATACAGTTTTCTTCCTTCAGCTGGTGGTGATGTGTGTGCAAATTTTGGTGATGTTTGGATAATTCTAATGCTGTCAAAGGCAAGTTGTTTTTCATATCAACTTTGCGTTGCCACGGCAACAGCGTTTTATAAAATGCCAAAATCTTCACACTGTGCCATGATCATGGTGTGAAGACTCATCACATCAATTTTCAGAATTATTTGACCAAGTTTAGGCCAATGGGATGGGCAAATGTAATTCCAAAACGTCCCGTTGCCAGTTGGTGGTGCTATGACTATTTCAAAATTTTTGAGTGTGGATGTCTTCAGACTGTACATGACATTCTGGATATGAAGTTTGGAGCAGATAGGTTCTTGTTCAGCTGAGATATAGGCCCTTGAAATTTCATGGCGAAACATCAAAATTCGCCATGCTGCCACAGACACGCCCTTAAATGAAACGTCACCATTTTCTTTGTGATTCATCATCAATGTGTTCAGGCTTATGTCAGCAGGTCTGAGGTGAATCTGGACAACGGGTTGACAACAGTACATAAAAGTATTAAAAAAGCAAAAATCCTGTTGCCACAAGGTGGCGCTATGACTGTGAGTGAATATTATCATATGGATGACATCAGCGCAGGTCTGTGATCCTACATGTAAAGTTTCATTCAGATTGGAGCATGTTCAGAGAGTTAGACCTGCACTTCCTGTTGCATGGCGAAGGATCAGTAATTCGGGGGGGCTGCCATGGCCACACCCTTTGACCGACATAGAAGACTTTGATAACTTTTCATCAGGAAGGTCAGTTGTATGTACAGACCAAATTTCAGGTCTCTAAGACTTACCCCCTAGGAGGAGTTCATCACAGATTTTTCACAGTAAACGCAAGATATGTCACTTCCTGTTGAGTTTAGAGCATGGCTATGATTGACTTTTTTGTCTTTCCTGATGTGCTGAATATGCCTGTCAAATTTTGTAGCTGTAGATGAAATGTCCTTCCAGTTAGTCTAATACCACTTTTTTAAATTTTGCAGGGGGCGCTATGGAGCCATTTTGGGACACACATGCACAGACCCCATAAAATATCAAATTTTTCACCGGTCCTGATGTGTGTGCAGATTTTGACGCGAATCGGTGCATGTTTAGGCCCTCAAAAAAGCAATTCATTTGGCGGTAAAATAATAATAATAATAATAATAATAATAATAATAATAATAATAATAATCTCTAGCATTACAATAGGGTCTTCGCACCATTCGGTGCTCGGACCCTAATAATGATAGTAAAACTCTCGATGTCGATATATCTTTTGCTAGCCGGTAGCCTCTGCAGCTTCAACCCTCACCAGCAGGTTTGAAAGGCTTGTTTTCTTTATATAACTGCTAAAATATCAGCTTTAATCACAGTCAGAAACTGTAAAAACAGAAAAAAATCACCAGAAGTTCAACTTTCTGACGGTCCTTGAACCCATCATGAGTAATGTATGGCTCCATCAAGACAAATCGCCACAAAAAGGCTGAAAATTGTGATATTTCATCAAAATCACTTTGTTCTACAAAGAATTCGGTGTTTATTAAGTGATCTAGCTCGGCTGAACAGATTAAATACAGGCAGAGAGCGGACAGGTATGGAAACACATTAGAGAGACTGAGATCAGAATAAAACATGATGACAAGAACAAGATAGAAAGCAACACAAACAAGACACACAATCACAGAAATTAAAAAACAAAATAAGAAAAACAAGATGCAAAATAACAAAAACAAGACATAAAAAGACAAAAATAACAGACAAAATGAAAAAATAAGATGCAAAACAACACAAATGAGACACCAAATGACAAACTGACACACAAAACAACAAAAACAAGACACCAAATGACAAAAACAAGATACAAAGCAACAAATCAAGACATAAAATGACAAAAATAACAGAAAAAATGAAAAAAACAAGATGCAAAATGACAAAAACAAGACGCAAAACAACACAAACAAGACACCAAATGACAAAAATGACAGACAAAATGACAAAAACAAGTTGCAAAATGACAAAATCAAGATGTATGATAACAAAAACAAGATGCTAAATGACAAAAATGACAGACAAAACAAATCAAACAAGATGCAAAACAACACAATCAAGACATAAAATGACAAAAATAACAGACAAAATGAAAAAAATAAAATGCAAAACAACACAAATGAGACACCAAATGACAAATAAAGATACAAAACAACAAAAACAAGTTGCATAATGACAAAAACAAGATGCAAAATAACAAAAACGAGATGCAAAACAACACAAACAAGACACCAAATGACAAATATGACACACAAAATAACAAAAACAAGGCATAAAATGACAAAAACAAGATACAAAACAACAAATCGAGACACAAAATGACAAAAACAAGATGGGAAACAACACAAACAACTCATTAACTGCCCTGGACACAGCTAAAACCAAGTTTTCATCTGGGCTCTTGGTTCTTGTCGTGCAGTTAGATGCTGTAAAAACAAGTACAACCAAGTACCAGACAGCTACAACATACTGAGACATTATTCTGATAAACTAAAACCGGACTCTACTTTCCAACTCGCAGCCACGACACCTGAAATCTAGTTTTTCTGCTTCTTCCTAGAATTAAGTCCATCTATGGAACCTTCTAATTGCACCATTTGGCGCCGGCAGCGAGCTCCGGACGTCGGACGTGATTATTTTCAGGTATTGGATGGTTTGGTTTTCGCGTGTCGGCCCCCTTTTCCTTCCCTCTCCACATGCTGTAATCACCGTGTGACGTTTTCACTTTGAGGTTTTGAAAAACGTGGTTTCCTTTAATCATGCAGCACAGCGCCGGCAAACACATTAGCAATTAAAAACTCCTCAAAAGTCACCCCAGATTTACCTGCTGGTCTTAAAACAGGCAGAGATTTTACATAATATCTCAAATTATTACACTTCTGATGCTGCTGGAGGTTTATTTCCATCTCTGGTGCTTGTAAGGTGGAGTAAAACTGATTAAAACACCTCTTGATGCTTGCTATTGCACTGAAACAAGCCCGTTTGGGGGCATTTTTACCAACTACACCCACTTTGTTCAGCCTACATAGCTTGTTTATGGTGCTGATAATGTGCAATACTAATAATGCAGATCAAAACTAGCTTTAAATTCCAGCCTTGTTGAGACCAAAAGCTCAGACGGCCTCGTACAAGGACAGAACAGCAACAAAACTTGTACAAGAAGCATTAGCATCTTGAAGCTAACTGCTAAACTATTAGCTACATTCCAACACTGAGCCATTCTGAAGTCTTTTAAACAAGCCGCTGATTATAAGAAGATCTCTGCTGGCTGTGTGGTGCAGCATTAGTCATTTCAGCTGACAACATACGACCAACATATGTTCAAGTCGTCTGACTCACCGGATCCAGACTTCAGGTATAATCCTGCCGTTTTCGCGCATCATGCAGCTTTCATCACCACAGGAAACCTTCAAGCAGCAACCAACACACTGACATTTTCACCTGAAGGCAGCCCTGCTTGTTTATTTTAAATGAATCAACCATTTTAATGTCTTGTTTTTGTGGAGCGTTTGCATACAGGGAGGTGAGCACTGTTTTGCAGGGGCACCGGCGCTACATCCCGGGCTTAGCACCTCCCAAGACTGTTGTGATTGTTTTAAAGAAACAAAGAAAAGCATGAGTGCAGCAGAATAATGATGATGTGCAATCAGATCATTCTCCAGTGGTAACACAGCACTGCGAACATAAATCTGGCTATGCATAGTCTGAACTCACCAGATGTAGACTACAGGTATAGGTCTTCCATTTCCGGTGGCTCTCTCCTTCTTTTCGACTCCAAAATTCCCCTCGCTAAGGGAAACAACAACCTCAATGCAGTAATTTATACACTGAGAATGTAAAGTGTTGCCTGAAGGCAGCCATGCTTGTTTGTTTTCACTGAATGAACCATTTTAATGACTTTTTTTGGCTTTACATTTGCATGCAGGGATGTTGGCACTGTTTTGCAGGGGCACCATCACTACATCCCGGGCTGTGATTGGTTTAAAGAAACCAAAACAAGCATGAGTGTAGCAGAATAATAATGAGGTTTAGTCAGACCATTCTCCTCACACCGTGCTGTGGAGGTTTTCCTATTGTAGTGTGACTCATCGGATGCACACTGTGAGTATGATCCTACAATTTCAGGTGGCTTTCTCCTCCACTTCCACTTTCTACATTAAGTCAAAATTCCCCTCAACAACCTCCACAGAAAGGCGTTCTTGCATATTTGCATACTTGCTACGGATAAAGTTTGATTTTCCAAGCACAGTCGATTGTCTTCAAATTGAGCCTTCGCAGTGGCTGCTCCTGATCTCTGGAACAGTTTACAGTTTCATGTAAAAACTGCTGAGACTTTGCAAACTGCTGAGTACTCACCTCTTCCCTTTGCTTTCCATCCAAATAGCCCTCGACCCCCTGACTTCACCTTTCATTGTGCTGTCTTTTCCTTTTCCTTTTATCTTGCTGCGTTTTCATTCAGCTTGGTCTATTTATAACCGTACAGCACTTTGGTTCAGCTTCTGTTGTTTCAAACTGTGCTTTATAAATAGGCTTGACTTACCTTGCAGTGAGCTAACGGATACTGAAAAAGACAGATGGCATGGATAAGCCGTGATCTTGGTATGTCCTTGTTGGTAGCCATAATGAAGGACCCAACAGTTGCATATGTATCTCCTGAAAGATGAGCGCCATCCTGCAGACGTCCGTGTTTCAATACCGACTGGTAAGAACTGCTTTTGACGAAGTAGCTTTAATAAGAGTTCTGGCTTTAATGAGTCCCGTGAACTCCTGCAGAGCCAAAGGGTGGTCAGGCTTTACCTAATTGGCACGACAACCAAGAAAAGTTCAACTCTTTTATCTGTAAAAGTCGAAACACAAAGTCAACAGACGTCTTTTTTGTTGGTTTTCTTTTGCAGTGGATCAGCCATTGTAATGATAAAGCTCTCGTCTATGCACATGAAACAGCTCCAACGAAACAAGTCACTATTTTAGCACAAGACAAGAGCTTTGTTCCTCTATAGCCGAGTGATAATGACACTATTGTGTTCTATAGATCAGGTTAGCTAAGCAAGAGTAGGCTCTTCAAGACTAATATTCCAGTGACTGCGCCCTCTAGTGGCTGTAGTAATCATGGCATGTGAGGTGACGTTATAGAGCAGTGGTTCTCAACTGGTCCAGCCTCAGGACCCACTGTGTCTCTATTAATAACAGTCACGACCCAAATTGTTGAAGTTTGCTGTTCAGGAAAACAAATAAGGGTGTATTTGGGTGTAGTCTCAACGCATTTTGATACAACTTAGGAAAATTTTGGCTTATTTTTTGCTCATTTTGGTTTATTTGTGTAACAGAGTGAAAAATTCATTTAATTAATAGTTGTTTTCAATTCATGTTTGTTGTTGTTATATTAAGTATTTTTAAAATTTTTATCTCAATGAGTTATTTTTATTTGCCATTATTTTATTAATTTTTGTAAATATAAATCGCGTTTCTGCACTCTGCTCTGTTTGTGCCTCTTGGGCTTCCATAACGTCTCCCGGTTACCCGACACAGTAGCTGTGTTGCATGCTGTGGGGTAAGTTGTGGGATAACTCGCTGCCGTGGTGTCGTGTTGTTTTCTTTATATATTTAGCGTTTTATGTTGTAGTCTTCAGTGTATATTGTTTATCATTGTGTATTATTTGGCTGTCTAGCTGTATTGTGTTGTTTTAGTTGTTTTTAGAGGTTTTATAGTTAATTTTGGCGTGAGTTGCGAGAAATGGCGGGGCTCGGTTGTTTATTGTCTTCGTTTATATGTTCAGGAGAAGAGTGCAGAACGACATCAACATTCAGCAGAAGGATTTATGCGTTATTATGTCTTCTGCAGAATAAATGCTGAAAGAAAAATCAACTTGGCTGTCATCAATGACCCCGTGCTCACAGGAGTGCACATCTGTTACATTTGAACTCTTTTGCCACATTCTGGGCATATTTTGGTTCATTTTGACAGATTCTGAGCACATTTTGGTTCATTTTTGGGACGTTTTAGCTTAAATTTCTCCAATTAGCTGACAGAACCAAATCTAGAGGTTAATAGTGGGCTGCTACTGGTGTCACCACCACTAAATATCCTGCTATTGAAAGCAAACTGTGTCATAAGAAACACGTCCTTCAAAATAAAAGACTTTATACCACTACTTCTTTGGAGGGGGGTATGCTTCTGCGACCCTCTAAAAATGGCTTCGCGACCCACTTTTGGGTCCCAACCCACCAGTTGAGAACCACTGTTATAGAGCCACAAAGTCAACACAGGAAAGAGGTCGGGGTTGATAGATGGGTCTACAAAACCCTGGACTTGGAAACACGAGTCTGATATTCAACATTGTTCTGTTCTAACTTTAACCATGTTTATTATTGTAAATTATAAAGCTGAAGTTCATTAAAGAAGGCAAAAAGGAAAAACAATAATTAATTTATCGTGTTTAGATCTGCAGAGCCCACAAGCAGCACTACTGGTTTATTACCTGAGCAGTTATTTTCTAATTAAATGGGGGAGATTAATGGAGTGGAACATCTGTGTTCGTTATTCCTCAAACAGTCTTGTTGCTCACAGCATCCAGATAAATGACAGCGACTGCACGCGAGCAGACACACTGGTTTGGATCAGGATGTGTAGTAAGCAAAGCTCGACAGTTCTCTGCTGTGAGGACTTTGTTTTTCCATCTGCCGCCGCACTTTTCTTTTTTCTTCTGCCTCATCATTAAGGAGTCCAGGCGGCGGCAGCAGACGTGGGGAGAGGCAGAGATGTCAGCGACAGCTTTGCGATGCCAACAGCTCCTGTGGCGTAAACATGCCGCAGAGTCGCTCTGTCAGCGAGCCGACAGGCGACGGCTTTAAAGAAGACGACTCCGGCTGCCCAGGAGGCCTCGTCAGACGTCGTAGTAGAGACGAGGAGGATCCTCTGAATCAGCACTGTGACATCACGTCGACATCACAGCTTGACGGAGCCTCATGAGATCATAAGAGGTGCAGTAATGAAGTGACTTTGTCAACTTTGAAGCTATTGTACACATCAAAATATTCACGTTATAGTAATACATGTACATCAGTAATATATGTCACCCGCTGCCTCTGCATTCAACACTCTCTATTTCTTTCCTTTTACTCTTTGCTGTGATTTTTATATCTGTAGTGAAGTTTCGTGCAGAGAGAAGGAGGCTGCTGAGGCTGAGACCTTCGGGTAAGTTAAAGTTAACTTTTTAAAAAATACATCTCTTACTCAAACTGTAAATAACCCTAGTGTAAATTTATTATTAAGTTGTTAAAGACAACGGAAGTACTTTATTTTGGCACTTATTGCCTTATTTACAACCAGTTAACTTCCTGTTTGATATTTTGGATGCTTTTATTTTGAAAGGACTTCCTGTTTTGAGTGAGCGCGAACTAGCTAAACGGCACGGCTAGTCGACACGGAGCGAATAAAAATGTACAGTATTTTATGCTTAGCAGCCCCTCGATGGAGGCACAAGGTTTGTTTATTGTGTAAACGAATCACTATTTGAATGTTTTGTGTTGTCAGGGTCGTACATTTGTTGATTCTTGTTGCCAAGGCTACAGAAGATTGATTCTGTGTAAACGTTGTATTAAGATATACAGTTGTAAGAGTGTGGTTTTAGTTTACACGTTGTTTTTGTGTATTTTCCAAGCTCTTACGGTGAAATTGAGGGTTTGACGGCATTAAACCTAAGAATTCATCAGTTGAAGTGCAATCCTTCATTCGGGGGTATGCTACACAAACTATAATTAACATGAAAAAACACTATATATCATTTAGTAATAAATGTTAGCCGCATTAAATCAAACACAACCATCTGAAAGGTTTAATCACCAACATCAACCACACCTTCTCGAACTGCTAAACGTTTAGCTAACTGCTAAACTAGTTAGCAGTTAGCAGGAAAGCCGCTGCTCTGTCGCTCCTGGTTTACACTGAATTAAGAAGAAGAAACCTTTTATTGTCACGAATACATTTTTACAGCATTGTGAAATGTTTTTTTCACATATCCCAGTTGGGGTCAGAGCGCAGGTCAGCCTTGGTACGGCGCCCCTGGAGCAGGAAGGGTTAAGGGCCTTGCTCAAGGGTCCAACAGTGGTCACAGTGGGGTTCGATCCTCTGACCTTCTGATCAGTAGACCAGAGACTTAACCGTCATCAAACAGTAAAAGTCACATTTAAATAATACTCAGGCCTACGGCGGACTGTAGCCTGACATGTAAATAAACAGCAAACATGAAGAACCTAAGAGGATGGATGGTTTTAGCGCTCATATCTGAATATAATGCAGGACGCCATCATGATGCTCACAACGTAGGCCTAGTGAAAGTAAACTTTGAAAAAACATGGAGCTAATCTAAAAACTACGGTGTCCTGGATGGGACAAACAATATATAATCGCCATATCGTCTGTAGAATAGTTTTAAACAGATAATTGCCCTCATATATAACTAAAAAAACTCTTATTGAACCCCCTTCTTCAATAAATTAATGAAAGTCTCTCGTCCCCAGAAGGCTTATCTAAGTTTTTCAGCATAAACCACCACAGAGATGGTTCTTTTCCTCACGACTGCATCACTTATGGTTTTATTCCTGCACTAAACAGGCTGTTTCAGGGTCTGTAGCTTTAAATGTAGCTGAGCTGCTGCTGGCCCCACCCCCTTCAGGAAGAAAACCCCCTCTCTCTCTCTGCGTCTGCAATTGCTTTCTATGTTTAATCTCTCTGAGGATTAATTTTACATGGAAATATCTGTGAATTCTCAGCACAGACGTTTTTAACTCCTGCGTTTGGTGAGTTTGACAGAAAATGCTGTGGTTGTAAAATATTAGCATTTCAGCTAGCAGCAGCTTGTAAATGAAGTGTCTGCTGGTTAGCATGTTGTCTAAATGAGTTTAAGTCTGTGCTTTGTTGTCGTTCTGCTGTCTGATAACAGAAACAGAAACATCTGTACATGAGAAAAGCTTTATTGTGAGTTCAGCTGTAATTAAAATGGAGTTTATGTGAGCACAGGGAGCAGGAGAGAAGCTAACAGATGCTAACACAAAAACACAGTGACCCACCCAGTCCTGGTTTATTGCTTGTAAATTAAGGTTTAACCATCTCTGAATGTCCCTCAGTGCTACAGTTTATACAGAACTCTGATCATCAATGCTAATGTTAGCCACATTAGCTGCACAACATGCTAACACTGAGGATTTTGCTTTTGTTGTGGTGACATCAATAATAAAGTCTGAGGAAGACTTTCAGATTAAAGTGGGTCTAGTTGCCTTCAACTGAAGCGCTTCAGCTTACTGGCTTGGAAAACTGGGAATCTTTGTAGCTCGAGGAAGAGCAGAAATAAATGTCTCCACGTCTTAACAGCTTTTATTTTACACCTCCGAGTTTATAACAACCACAAAACACAATGGAAATGGATTTTTGCCGTCTGGGACTTACAAAAAAAACAGCAATCGGTGAAAGAAAAGAGCATTTTAGGAAACTATCTGCTCGGTGATGATGTATGTTTTGCAAACACAACGATCTCAATCTAGAATCCTTGAACCGCACAGCCCTTAACATTTCTCATTTTAGTTTGCAGCGACACAAAGCGGAATCATAACGTCTGTATTGTGTATTACAATTGCTTCTTTCACTTCTTAATAGTCTAAAAAGCAACAGAATCTATCATCACAATGTCTTGCTGCTGTAATTGGATCTTTTTTTTTGTCTCCACAACAAACCAAAAGTAGAAGAACTAAAAGCCCGGCGCATAATTGTAGTCGAATAAACAGATTGACCAAATACCCACCGCAGCACATGTCGAAGCTTGTGATTAAACTGTGAAGTACGTTTGCAACAGCGTCCTTTTTATCCTCACAGAGACGCCACACGTTTCATTATGTCATCCAGCTTTACAAACAAACAAGAAGTCTTCGTGCACGGAGCAGAGCGGCACTCCAGCAGCAGCAGTTAATGACGAAATGAAACATGCAATTTCGCCCTCAAAAAGACTGTGTGCTTTTAGCAGGTGATGACTTCTTCTGGACCGGATTCTGTCGGCTTTGAAGCAGTAATGACCTGATGCAAGCCTGAAGCGGCCAGCAACTCAGATGCTTGATTATGCCAGCGAGCGTTTCCAAATGCATTCACCAGCTGGAGAGAGGTAGAGGCAGAAGGAGGAAACTCAAAGCAGAGTTTTAGACGTCAACAGTGGATTAATGGCTTCTAGATTAGTGCGTATCCATGTGAAACGTATGAATCATGCATTTGAATCTTGTCGCTGAAATGCGGTGGAGCAACGGTTACATAAAACCTTGTGGAACCCTTTTCGATTGCTGGATCAGACTTTGTACTTCAAGCCAACCGCGTGCCCCGACTGTTCATTTCCTCCTGCTTGTCCGACATCTGGTTGTGGTGGCAGCAGGTAAACCAGGTCGTTCCAGACGACCCTGGAACGCTTTCCATGTTCCTCTTGTGCAACCCCGAGGTCTTCCCGGGCCAGATGAGATATATAATCCTTCCAGAGAGTTCTTGGTGTATCCTGGGGTCTCCTCCCAGCTAGACATGCCCAGAAACCTGTAAAAGGAAGCTGCCCAGAAGGCTTCCTAATCAGATGTTGAACCACCTCAACTGGCTCCTATCGACGTGAAGGAGCACTGACTCTACTCCGAGCTCCAATCCATCTTGGCCACTTGTATCTGCAGCCTCATTCTTCTGGGCATTTACCGAAACTCATGACAACAGGCGAGGGTTGGAATGTAGATCGACTGGTAATCGTCTGGTACAACTCCTGCAACACCGCTGCTCATGTTCCATTTTTCCGTCACTCATGAACAAATTAGCGATTCTGGACTCATTCGCTTGGGGCGACAACTGTTGCGCCACAGCAACTAAACCAGCCACCTAATATTATGCAGGCCCCCCCTCTCCGATCTATCAGGGTCTGGACTCCACAGGCCTCTGAAGTTGTCCCTTTTGCATCGATCACCAAGACGTTTGTAGCAGATCCTGTGATGGTACATGTACATACAGAGCAAGCTGAGCTCTAGAACATACGAGATAGCAGTTAGCTGGTAAGGCTTTTTGGAGTTTTGGTTTTGATGATTGGGACTTGTCATCAGGTAGCTGTCAGACAGAGCACTTCCTGGTTTCACTCTCTAGGTTTCAATAGGTAGGTCATTCCCTCTATTGTTGACAATCCGAAAAGGGTCGGGACTTTCACTCAAAGTCTTTAAAGAGAGACCGACGCAACCTCCAAACTAACCATGAGGTTTTACTGAAGTTTTGCGAGGCGTCAGACCTTCGCTCAAAAAGAAAGTAGCCGAGACCTCAAATTCATGCAAAGGAGGAGTGAGCAACGCAACGCCCCGACGCTCGAGACGCTAGCAGAATGCATTGTGGAGCGTTAAAGTGACGGATCCTGTGGACACGTACCATCAGGCCTGGAAGCTGTGAGTTGGAGCCTCCATGCTTCTGGCTTTTTCAGATCCATAAGATGCTAGATTGGAGGACGAGTCGACTCCTTGAGGTCTTTGCCATGTTCGTGAATCTCTTCCTGAACAATGTTTGCCTGTGACAGGGAGTTTGAACCTGCTACAAGAGACTGTCAGGGAATACTGGTAGACGTGGTTTAGGTGACAAAGCAACATCAACATGAGTGCAGGGCCCGAGGTTTGTTGATGCTTTAGCTGCTACAGGTATGATCCTGCACTGCAAATCTGGAGCACAGCTAGTCAAATTTGCCGTCAGTGAACATTTTACTGATGCCTTTAACGCGTTTTAGAATTATTAACAATACAAATGCATCGATAATTTTATACTTCTTGCAGCTGATAACCGATAATGTCAACCGATTGGGTTCGGGGAGGGGGGTCCAGTGGGAGTTCTGCAGCTGACAGAACACAGGGGTGACGCCAGAGCATGACACCAGAGTTGGCAGGTCCACGTACTACAACCAAGGCACCGTTTTAGAGCCTCAGCGGTGTACTACAGCCTCGGCAGCGCTTGGCAACGCTCGGCAGCACTCGGCAATGCTCGGCAGCACTCGCCGGCACTTGGCAGCGCTCAGTGATGCTCGGCAACGCTCAATAACTGGCAGCGGCGCCCAGCAGCAGCGTGCATGACTATTCCAATATCAAAATTATAATCCCAATACCACCACAACCAACCAATATTCCCATATTCCAATATTTGGGACGAGCCCTAGTCAAATGTCTTCTTCCGACACGGTAAAGAAAGTCCACACTGGTCAGTGCCACGCCATGCTGCTTGTTTTTCTCTGCCAGCGCAGTCTTATGACATCACACACATGCGACAGTACCGTCAGGGAGGGGAGGGGTTGAGGAGCCAGACATGAGGACAAACCACAACACACAGAACAACGGCAAAAACCAAGATTCCAAGTCTTTATTATTATCGGGTCGACAGTTATCAGACCCCGATATTATCGTGCATCCCGATATAAAACATGTGTTTTTCTGGTTGGCATTAGTTGCATATACACACAAAACATTTGTTCTTCGCTGCTAAACTACACAAATAAAAGCCACCGAGGACAATTTGTTCCATGAAGCGTTACGTCGAGCGATTAAAGAGTCATTTTTCATGCAGCTGTGAAGTGGCAGGTGGAGAACACTGTTTTCTTCCAGCTCCTTGTTGCCGCTGCTGCTGCCAAGACGCACAAAACTGACAATCACCACTCACTCGGCTCTACCTGAGGCGCCTCGTTATCTGCTGCGGAAGTGGCAGCGCTGAAGCAGCGACATGTGAGACATTCTGAACCCAGTCACATCCTGTTTGTTTGGAGGAAAAAAGCTCGACTGCACCTGCTTTGAGGAAAAAAAAGTGCAGAACAGCGACGGAGATTATTTCTTCTTCCCTCTGAGAAGTGTCAGTCAGCAGCAGAGGACGGCGCATTTAACTCGACGGCTCATAATACCAAACACAGAGGCCTCAGAAACGATCGAGTGTGACGCAATCAATATTTTAAAGCAGTAAACATGTTCACTTTTGCACCTCTTGCTCGGAAGTTCGCCGGCCATCAATCTTTGGCTCGAGCCGCCTCGGGGATCAGCTGTCACGGCGGCGCTTTTCTCCAACAGCGGTGGAATTGAGTTTTGAGAAATGTTTTAGCAACGCGACGCACCTCTGCTGGCGGGAAAGGGGAGAGGGAAGAGGAGGGAGATGCAGGTAATGACGACCTTGACACGGAGATCTGAATAGAGCCACGCTGAGAGGAGGAAACTCTGGTTGCCTGGAAACGACCGAGCTCTAAGCGGCTCTTTGAAAGCAGCACACATGTTCCTGTATTAACTCTGTGGAGGACGAACCCCTGCTGACCACCTCGGGCCTCCTTCTGGACCTTATTTCCCCTTTAAGCACCGTGAATACAGGCAGTTTAATGATCCAGTGCTCCTAAACTAGAATACTGCCTTGTTCTGGGTTCTCTGTAAACAATCAGCTCGACTCAAGGCATCCAGGGGGTTTAGTTCCTACTTAGCAGACAGGTCGGTTACTGTTAAAATCAGAAGTTGATCCTCATTTAACGCCCAAATCAACCTCATGGTTCCACCTTTAACTCTTTGAGAAACATCTGTGTATTTAGAGTTTTGACTTTTAACAGTTGATGTAGTAACAGTTGAAATATCACTTTAGTTATTATCAATGCAATCAACTAACTTAATGGAAAAATCCAGTTTTTATTGCTTGATGTGTAACACTGACAAAAATTGTGTTGTTTTTTTCAATTATTATTATTTACAGTAGGTGAACCATAAATTTAAAATACATATTTCTTCATTTGAAGGCCAGGGGAAATGAACTGCCAGATTTTTGTCAGTTATTTTATTGATTTATTTTAAATTTGTTGTTTTTATACAATAGATATGCTATTAAATAACAGAGTTTCACTACTGGTACACCATTAAATAATAGCAAAAGTATAGATTTACCATTACAAAACATAAAAATGTCCTATTTTTATGTTGAAACACCATCAATTTATTACCTCTGCCAAGGAGGTTATGTTTTTGCCGGCGTTGGTTTGTTTGTTTGTTTGTGTTCAAAATAACTCGAAAACTCATGGACAAATTTGGTTGAAATTTTCAGGAAATGTGTGAAATGGGACAAAGAAGAAATGCTGACATGTTGGGACTGATCCGGATCACCGTCTGGATCCAGGAATTTATGTAAAGACTCTTTAACATTGGGAGTGTTACAAAGCCTTGCAGTGCCGCCTTGTGGTAGGAAAGTGTATTGCACATATATGGTGGGTGACGGCCGCTCGTGCTACGGTGTGAGAGCGATTACCAGACAGTTAACTTTTTTTAAGGATACTTTGTCATTGGGAGATTGTGTTGGGGTGGACTGAAGCTGCTTGGCGGAGGTCTGCGCTCTATGAGGGCTTTTCTAGTTGAAAATGTTTTTACTACAGATGCAACATTAAAAATATCATATGTCTAGTTTTGTTCATACAGATATAACATTTAAAAGCAAAAAATATCAAGTCTTTTTCTTTTTACTAAAGACACAAGATTTAAAAATATCAAATGTGTACGTTTTTTTGTTTTTTTTTACTGTAGATGCATATGAATTGTTAATTTTAACATTGAGGTTGCTGGGTAACAGATATCCAAATGTATGGAACGGCCATCTTTATATGTATGTATATATATAAACCAATCAGCCCCAACATCCTGACCACTGACAGGTGAAGTGAATCTGATGGAAAACCTTGATCAGACTTAGACACCCAAATAAACATTGTCCCACAACAAACACACTCCCTCATGCTGATGGAAATCCCAGATGTCCCTGGATGAAAATGCACCCCACCACATGGAAACAACACCAACCAATCAGGAACATGTGGAGGAACATGACAATGGTCCAACATGTTGATGTGACCTCCAGACTTCCTACAGCCCATTCTGATCAAGCATCAACAGGATGCAGTGGAACCAGTTGGATTGACAGAGGCCCCACTGCACAAGCCAGAGTACCCAAAGGATCCAGTGGTTCAGGACCCCATAGGACCCCCTGAGAGGTCCTCTGGTCCAATGGTTCAGAGCATTTAGACCACATAAGGGGGACCAACACAATATTAGGCAGGTGGTCATAATGTTATATTTGATTCGAACAAGTTAACTTAGGAAGATGTAACGTTTTAGGCACGACATCAACTAAAACAACAAAAGTTCAGATCAGGATTTTCTTCTTCTTGTTTTTCATGGTTCCTCTCTTCGGTAAGTTTCCTGTTTCTGACCCGACCACCTTCAATCAACAGCTTCCTGCTGCTTCTATCAGAGTTTCCCGTTACTCTTTTGGTCGTTCCGCCTTCACCTCTGTGACTTTCTGCCATTTTCATTAGCGGCTCTGGTTCTTATTCAGCTATTCTCGCTAATCTCACGCTGTTCTAAAGGCTCTGCATGCAAGAATCTGGACTTTAAAGCTGCTTCCTGCCTCCACACTGACGTTCTCTGCAGTCTGTCAGTCGTTCACACACGTAGAAGTAATCACAACGACAGATTCTGAAATGCAAATCAGTTTCTGGAAATGCAAATTTGCAATTAGCAGTGTTATTCTTTACACATCCTCCAGTGGTTTATTCTGCGGTTAAACACCTGTCTGCATTTACTAAAGCAGAAATATGAGGTTCTTTACTTGACTGTTACCATTTTATTCCACTTTATTCTTCCACTGACGGCTGTTTAAGATACACATTTGACACAGTGGATAAAATAACAAGTTAAACAGTAAAACTACAACACGCAGTTCCAGATCAAACCAGTGTTTTCCAGCCTTTGTGCCTCCTTCCATAAAACACCGTGCAGTCGGCTCACGACGAGAGTGATTTTTCACTTTGTCAATAAACGTTCCGATGATCCAATATCTCGGAAACAATCACAGATTAGAGGAAAACTGGAAATTTGAGTATCAGAGCTTTGTTTTCCCTTCTTTCCTCTGCCATTAATCATTTTTGGAGCCTTCAGATTTATCTGCTGTCTCTGTGTATAAAGCTGGATGTCATGCAGCAGCTCCAACAGTAACAAGCTGCTGATGCGCTGACAGAGTTTTTCAAACAGGACTTTTACTTGTAATCGAGTATTTGTACATTGTCGTCTTGGTACTGTTACTTCTCCCAGCACAACCAGTCTGAGAAGCTCCAGTATACTGGTAAAAGTATTGGGACGTCTGTCTTTACACGTACATGAGCTTTAATGACGTCCCATTCTTAATCCGTAGGGTTTAATCTGGAGTTGTTCCACCCTTTGCAGCTATAACAGCCTCAACTCTCCTGGGAAGGCTTTCCACAAGGTTTAGGAGTGTGTTCATGGGAATCTTTGACCATCGTCCAGAAGAACATTTGTGGTGTTGGACCAGAAGGCCTGGCTCTGAGTCTCCACTCTAATCCATCCCAAAGGTGTTCTATCAGGTTGAGGTCAGGACTCTGAGCAGGCCAGTCCAGTTCCTCCACACCAGACTGGATCATCCATGTCTTTACTGACCTTGCTTTGTGCATTGGTGGCAGCCATGTTGGAACAGGAAGGGGCCATCCCCAAACTGTTCCCACAAAGTTGGGAGCATCAAATAGTCCAGAATGTCTTGGTCTGCTGAAGCATTAAGAGTTCCTTTCACTGGAACTAAGAGGCTGAAGAACAACCCCACACCATAACCCCCCTCCACCAAACTTTACACTTGGAACAATGCAGTCAGGAAGTACCGTTGTCTTGGCAACCTCCAAACCCAGACTGGTCCATAGAAGTGTGATTGGTCCCTCCAGAGAACTGGTCTCCACTGCTCTAGAGTCCAGTGGTGGCGTCCTTTACACCACTGCATCCAACACTTGGTGATGTGAGGCTTGGATGCAGCTGCTGGGCCATGGAAACCCATTAATGAAGCTCTCTACCACTGTTCTGGAGCTGATCTGAAGGCCACACCAAGTCTGGAGGTCTGGAGCTGTTGACTCTGTAGAAAGCTGTCGATTGCACAGGTGTCAGCCTATCACAGTATCACGCTTGAATCCACTGAGCTCCTGAGAGCGACCCATTCTTCCACTAATGTCTGTAGAAGCAGTCTGCAGGCCTAGAGGATGGATTTATACACATGTGGCCATGGAAGTGATTGGAACACCTGGATCCAGTTATTGGGAGGGGTGTCCCAGTACTTTTGGAAATATAGTGTAAATAAGGTCCTTTTCCTAGCAGTTAAAGCAGCAATTTATTGGTCATATTGGTGTTTACAGGTCATTTTAAAACTTCTGATGTACTGGAAAGGCAGAGATCACATTAAAGAGCCTAGAAAAAGAAGATATATTAATAATATCTGACTCAGGACAGAAGCTTTCTGTGTCGGCAACATGTGTCTCAATATATTATGTTCTCAAACTTGCAATATAAAACTTGATCTAACCTTCTTTTTTGTGTATTTTCTAAGCGTTGCATTTGTTTGTTTCATTTTCGTGATTTATTTCCTTTATTTATTTTATTTTATTGGCATTTCTGGTGGCTGGTTTTGATGTTGACACCTGACAGTTGTTCACACATGTATTTAATGAGTGTCTGACTATTTGAAGACACATTAAATTAATTATTTGCTGATCATATGGTTTCTTAAATGAGTGTAATTTTAGACGTTTTTAAGATTTTTCGACTTATGCAAAAACATAAATAAAATTTTAAAAATATGTATTTACACATTTAATGTAAAATATACTTAAAAACCTGCAACTATAAACTAATAATAATAATAATAGCAATAATAATAATATATTACTATTAAATGGAATTTTTGTTTTTTTAATTTAAATATATTTTTTAATTATTTTCCTTATATCCAATAGTTGAAGTTTAAACTGTGAATTTTGGGTAACCAATAAAGATGCCACATAAATAAACATCTCTGCATGTACAATTAAGGCTATTAAATGCATTTTCATTTTAGGAAACTACTGTAATTTTACAATATAGTTGTTTTCCATTATTTCATTATTTTACAGTATTTTTGGCACCTCAGAATATCACCATTACATATTTATTTTTACAGTGCACCTATATACATGCGTTGTTGTTCAGAGAGCTTTACGTACACAGAGAAGCAAACAAGACAAACAGATTACAAATCAGTTCATCTAAACTAAGAAGAGACAGTAAAGACTGTGGAGCCTCTGTTGGCGTTATCTGACTCCAGAGGAGGAAAGAGCAGCTGCATCTGTGAATTTTCAGTATAAAAGCACATAAAGACAAACAGAGCAGCCTTCTGAGAGACGGCTGTGACACCGACTCGCTTTGCTCGGAGCACTTCTGTGAGGCCGAGGTTGAGCTCAGCAGAGACTCAGAGGACGGAGCAGAGAAATGAGAGTTTTTGTCTCCCCCAAAAGGCCCAGGAGCTCATAAGTCAGCCGGAGCGTCCGGAGGTTCCAGCTTTTCCACTCCTGGCTCAGCTGTCGACGGTGACGAATGGTTTTGATTTCTCAGCCTCCTATAATCTATTACTGAGCACGAATAAAAAACTCCAGTGTTGGTCTGTAACAGAGAGTTTACAGCATCAGTGCAGCTGCAGACGACGAGAGACTGGAGGGAAAACAGCTTGTGTGTCTCTTCTATATGTCTAATATTACATTAACATGGATGCAAAAGACTTTACAGTTCATGCAGATGATCGACAAATTATTGTAAATATGCACTGTAAAAACTGTATTTTTCAGAATGTTTTCTTTTTATTTTATCGATTTTTTTTCTGTATTTTTACAGAACATGCAAATATTTTAAATATATTTATAAATATATTGTGAATTTTCCCAACGAAGGATTAATAGAATTGATCTTATCTTTTCTATGTCTACTGTAAAATAGCATTAAAACCCATTAACTGTGAAAAATATTAAAATTTATTTATTCAAAAAATGAATTTTATTTCCCAAGAAAACGACAAATTATTTGTCATTTCCTGAATATTTCCTTTTTTATTTAATAAATCAAACAAACACAAAATTCAAGTAGTGTACTGGAAACATATGAATTAAAATGAATAATAATTACAAGAAAAAGAGGCATTGGTTTTGTAGTTTTACATGGATTTGTTTACATGTGAGATATGTTTGTGTATAATATTTTTAAAAATAATGAATTTATAATATCTACAAGCTTTAATGTATTATATATCTTTTATGCAGATGTAGATAGTTTTTTAAACATTGCAAAATCCAAAAAAATACATGAAAATGTTTTTTAATTGTAGAAAATGTTCTGTTTTTGATAAGATGTTTATTCTGTTATTGTACAGTTTTATATTTTTTATTTATTTTGTTTTTGCTAAAATATCACTGACTTTTTTTTTACAGTGTCTACATATATTTTTATAGCATTTATTGCAATTTTAATGCATTTTAACAACGCTATCAAACAATTTGCTATGAGACTGCATTGTATTTGCCCGCATTCATTTAAAAACATTGCATTCTGCATGAATTGCGCTTCTTATACTGAATGTTTTGCTCTACATTAAAACAGCAATGTGTCTGAGCAAACTGTGTTAGCATGATAAGATGTTCAATTCCTCCTTTTTTAACCATTTCAGCCTCTCAGGAACTCACTGTGACGTCAGTGAAGTCTGCTCAGGCCTGTTAGTGGAGGCTGTGAAGTGACTCTTGTTGCTGCTATTCTGAACCGCGGCTGCTCATTAATTGGTGAAGCGACGTGCTGCTGACAGGCTTCAAGAGCTGCCTTCTATTTCAAACCGCTGTCCCTCGTTGTGGGATTCATCCACTCGACTGGACTGGTTTATTTCCACAGCTGAGTGACAAAAAAAACTGAAAGGACGTTCCTTATTTCTGTTTATTCACTTTAAATCTCCAAATCCGTCACCTGTTCAGTGCATTTCCAGACTGTGTGGTGAAACAACACTCAAGCTGAGTCGCGTTTGACCGAAAAATAGCAGTTTGAGCTGAATTTTCAGGCTGAATGTTTCTGTGTCAAAAACTCAGAGGGAGCTCAACTTTTACTGTGGAAAAAAAACACAGGAGGAAAAAAAAAAAACCTCCCGCTGTGATTAACAAAGCCTCAAAGCGCCGGTCTGTGTGAGTCCGTCCCCCCGGCGTTCCCATCAGCGTGAAGCAACAGCAGCTGCGATTCGTTAGGCCGATCGCCGAGGATTCACACTTCACTGTCTCGGCCGGATCGCAGAAAACCGACCTCAGGATCAATCCGTCACTTTCTTACCCTCGTTCTGTTTGATGGAGTCGAAGCTCGGCTGGACTCTTTGTATTTTTGTTATGAGCGCCTGTCCTCTGGGTGTTGCCCCGCTCTTACACATGCACTTATGAAGGAACTCTATTTGGGCAACACAAAATACAACAACGGATAAAAGAGCAAAACCTTAAAGCAGCTACAATAAAAGCAAAACTGTAGTAATTTAGGGAGATTAAAACTCCGAGCAGGACTGAAATAAAAGCAAAAGTCCCCCATTAGGATCGAAACTGGCTCCTCTTTCTCCGTCCCTCCATGAGGCAACACTGTTTGGAAGATGTGCAACTTGCCACCCAGAACAAAAAAACACCACAGTGCCACTAGCAGGCATCTTTTGTCCTCATCATTTCCACCTTAAATCAGCATCTGAGCCTCGTCTCGACTCAGAAACTCCTCCTTTAACTTCACCTTTTGGTCTCTTCAAATGCCAAGACAGCCTCTGTTTAGACTCCGCTTTTAAGAGGAATTTAGCACAAAGAGAATTAATTATTATCCATCCAGCAGCCAAAACCTTTCAGCATCTTCCCCAGAACGACAAACTATAAGCTCATTGTAAAGCGGTCTTTCTCCGTTTCTGCTGCGCCTCAAACCTCCACGTCAACACACCGCAAACGTGACCTTTTGTTCGCTAACAGGCTGAATGGAATAGAGTAGCAAATCAAAGGCAGTCTTCGGGAGTTTGGCATATTGACAGCTTCCCAGCAGGTAGAAAACTCGGCTCAATAAACCATCTCGGCCCAGAAACAGAAATCCATTTGGCTCAGGCCTCGGCAGCCTTTCACTCCATCAGCCAAAGGCAAGAACAAAAACAGAGACGGGAGGACAGATGCCAAGGAGGCACGAAAATACAGCTCGGCTCTTACGTAACGCGCAGAGAAAAGAAGAAAAACTGAACTGGCAGGTGAAATTCAGGTATTCTTTTTATTATTTCTAATGTGATGGCCCTCTGCTGATGTACAGTCAAGTGGAATCCACTTGTTTAAAAATGTTCAATGCGGCGCAGAGAAAAGCTCTCTCCAGCACTGAATCATGGTCAATTTAATTTGGATTTTTCTGACTTCAGTTTACCAAAAAAAAAAAAAAAAGACCCTTTCATGTCAAGGTGAAAACAGATTTCTACAAAGTAAGGCTAGTTTATTAAAAAGAGACATGATGAATGATTGCATAAGTATTTGCCCCCTTTAGAGTGACTCACCTGATTCAACACAGGTGCTGGAAGTCACACAGTTAGTGAAATGGATCATCTGAATGCAGTGAATGTGTCTTAGTGATTGTAGCATAAAGGACTAAAGAGAACTCCAACCAACTCTATAGAAAAGGTTATTGAAAGGTGTAAGTCAGGAGACGATCCAAGGAAATTTGCAAGTCACTGATATCTCTTGAAGTCCAGTTAAATCCATCATTAAGAAATGGAAGGAATATGAAACATGAGTAAATCTGATTAGAGCAGGACGGCCTTTAAAAACTGAGAGACCGAGCATTAAAGAGACCAGTGAGGGAGGCCACCAAGACTCCTATGACTCCTCTGAAGGCTTCACCGACCGGGACTGGAGATACTGTGCATGTAACCACTGCTGCCTTTTCTTCACCAGTCAAAGCTTTATGGCAGACAAAGATAAAGACACTGTTGGAAAAAGTTCATGTTAAATCTGGACTAGAGTTTACTAGAGGGCATGTGGAGACTCTGAAGTCAACTGGAAGAAGGTTCTTTGGTCTGATGACACAAAATTAAGCTTTTTGGACGTCAGACTAGATGCTATGTGAAGCATGGTGGTGGCAGCATCATGATGCGACGCATGGCGGTGGCAGCATCATGATGTGAAGCATGGTGGTGGCAGCATCATGACGTGAAGCATGGCGGTGGCAGCATCATGACGTGAAGCATGGCGGTGGCAGCATCATGATGTGAAGCATGGCGGTGGCAGCATCATGATGTGAAGCATGGTGGTGGCAGCATCATGATGTGAAGCATGGCGGTGGCAGCATCATGATGTGAAGCACAGTGGTGACAGCATCATGATGTGAAGCATGTTGGTGGCAGCATCATGACGTGAAGCATGGTGGTGGCAGCATCATGATATGAAGCATGGTGGTGGCAGCATCATGATGTGAAGCACAGTGGTGACAGCATCATGACGTGAAGCATGGTGGTGGCAGCATCATGATGTGAAGCATGGTGGCAGCAGCATCATGATGTGAAGCATGGTGGTGGCAGCATCATGATGTGAAGCATGGTGGTGGCAGCATCATGATGTGAAGCACGGTGGTGGCAGCATCATGATGTGAAGCATGGTGGTGGCAGCATCATGGCGTGAAGCACGGTGGTGGCAGCATCATGATGTGAAGCACGGCGGTGGCAGCATCATGATGTGAAGCATGGTGGTGGCAGCATCATGATGTGAAGCACGGTGGTGGTGGCAGCATCATGATGTGAAGCACGGTGGTGGTAGCATCATGATGTGAAGCACGGTGGTGCTGTAAAAAAAAACTGTCAAAGGTGTACATACTAAACACTGATTTGAAGAGGGTGAATACTCATGCAATCACTTATTTTACATTTTATATTTTTAAATTGACATTTTTATAAAGATCTGTTTCACTTTGACATTAAAGAGTCTTTTACTGTAAATTTTTGTATAAAACCACCATTCAGAGTTGAAAAGCAATAAAGGGGAAACATTTAGTTTAATATTTGACTTCAAATAAACATCCAAACCCTCTTTGTACATATGAATTAATAATGAAGCACTAAATTTTGAAATTGGGGTTAAACTATAAACAAATCCTTTAAAAAGCCTTTCCTTTCTATCACTCAGAACCTCTCATGTTTCTCTTTCACCAATGTGCTGAAATCAACAAAACATATGAACTTTATTTTCCCACATACGACCGCTTCTTAAAATAGCGGCTGCCTCTGCTGGGTGTGAGCGTCCCGTATGGAATACGCTCGAGTTTCCAGGTTTGAAGGGAGGTTATGAGGTCTAAAGGTGACAGGGAGGAGGACACCTGCCACAGGAACATATGGGCCAACCAGGCCGTGATGAGATGGGATGTGACAGCCAATGAGATCCCCGGAGATCCACCTGAACCGGGGTCAAGCTATAGCTGTGGAGGCATCTGTGGGTTGGAGGGAAGTCCTCCGAGTCAGCTGATGCTGCGGGCATGTTTTCACACATTCAGGGTGTGAGCGTAATGATAATGAGGAGATGTGTGGGATCTAAAGCAACAAGGAGCATCAGTTTATATGACGGCTCACTGTGAAAGTTATACACGTTTACTGAGACAAAATACTGCAGTATTTATTAAAACATACTCAGATGGAGAATGTGAAACTGGATCATTGAATTTTAAACCGTATCGGTCCAAAGCAGTCAGGTTCTGTTCTGTAAACAGACAGCATCCTGCTCCAGAGCACAACAACAGCTCATACTACCGCAGCTTATCCTGTTGTAGCTTTTATCTAACGTGCAAACATAATTCCACGTCTTGTTCCGCAGCTGGTTGAACAAGCAGCACAACAGACAGTCTGCTGCAGATGTCAGCTCTCAGGCTAGACGCCTGTTTAGCTGCAGCGTTTCAACCCGTTGGTGGGTTTGAAAGGCATGTTAGCTTTTTAAAAATGCACGAAAATGACACCATTTATCAGAGACACCCAGCTGAGTGAGAAAACGTCACCAAATCCAATCTTAAAATCCTAATATTTCACCAAAACCTGGTTATTCTACACGTCTCATTAATAAGTCAAAGTGAACTTTATTGTCAGTATCTCTACATGTGCCATCCATACAGAGAAATTTAAATAATGTTTCTCAGAATCCTACAGTGTAAAAAAAGAAAAATATAAATATATATAAAATATACAAATACAAAATATAAATACAGTGCAAATAATAATGAGTGAAATCAACAAAATTCAACCGTTTGTTTCCATATAAAACAAAACAAAATAAGAGAATAGTCCCATTCATTTACGTTGATGTGGCAAAAAAATCACTAGCTCATTGCTGGAAATGACATTTTTAACGGCTGAATAACCAAATCTTAATGTAGCCCAGTGAAAAATATTAACAAATATGTGTTCATGAGAAACAGGTTAATAAATAAATAAAGGTTTTAAAAGTGTATTAAAAAGAGTGATTAAATTGGTTTGTTAAAAATGTGATTAAAAGTTCATGAGAATGTTTAAAAATGCTTAAATGTCTTTTTATTTCATTTATTTTGGAAAAGAAACGTTAAATCTTTGAGAGCTATGTTTTGGAGAAATGTGCGTGGTCACGAGTGCAGTTTACTCGGTGCTGATTGGTTCACGTGATGCGCATGCGTGGATGTGTGTGAGAGAGAGAGCAGAGGAGAAGGAGGAAGCGGGAGATGATCGTCTGAGCCGCGTTTTGAGACGTTGTGCACTGAAGTGAGTGTATTAACTTTTGCCTGCGGATTATTAGCACGATAATCTGCAAGAAGACGTCTTACCGGAACTTTAGCACCAAGTTTTGGGGTGTTTTGAACGTTATTAGCTGCTAATTGGACAAGTGAGTAGCGAGTAAACAGAGATGGATGGTGCGTCTCAGCTAGCTAACACAGCTAGCTAACACGGCTAGCTAACATGGCTAGCTAACACCGCTAGCTAACACCGCTAGCTAATACAGCTCGTCCTCGTGGCTTCCTCTGGACTTTTTAACCCTTTGTTGGATTGTTTTGGCCTGAAAACAAGACGCATCTACCAGATAGCGCTCTGGCTACGCTGGATACCTGCTGGACGTCACAACTTCACCTGCTTCCTTGCTGCACATGGAAGGCCGATGGACAGGTGATCTCTTTGGACCACACATCTCTGAAAAGGTACTGCCTGGATCTATGTTGCTGGAGAACCAGTGAGTTTTGATTTCAGCGTACTCAAGTGAAACAGGTATTTTAGAGTTATTTATTTTGCCGCCTTAGCATAGTGTGTTGAAATGTTTAAAGGAGAACTTGTGATTTAAATTACATACGTGTGGAAAAGAGAACCCTAAGGAAATATTTCATTATTATTTTTATTAAAGTGAGAAATTACTTGTTCATCTTAATACAGTTTCTGTGTTTTCATGTGTTATTATTTGTAAAGGGATTTTACAAGGTTTAAAGGTCCTCATACATAACAATAAACAATACAAAACAGTGATAGATGAAGTTGTTTTCTAGTGTTTGCAGTTAATTTACCTACCCAAAATTAATATTACACTGAGTTTATCTGAGTTATTCTACCAAAATAAATACTGTTAAGGAGCTCAGGGCCCCTTTCTGCTTATTTAGGTGGTAGACGGGCTACATTTAATATAACCAAGATTAACTGTTCTTCTTCTCAGCTTGTGAAAGTCCTTAGTTGGACGTAAGCCTTCCCCCGTTCTCTCCACCTTTGCCGATCTTGTGCTGTCCCGTGCCGGTGTCTCTCCGTTCTGTCAAGGTCGTCTCGCAATCTTGTTTATTGTCGCCCTTTGTTTTTTGTGTAACCCCCTTGGCGTCCATTAGGTGATCCTAGTGGTCTAAGGGTTGTCGGTTATTCTCGCGAGGTGGCCTGCCCACTTCCATCTGAGTTTACTGACTTTGGTTTGATCTCGGATCCGTTCTGCTGTCTTTCAGTCTCGCCATGTGATGTTGAGCGTGATCCAGTCGTGGGCCCGTTGCATTGTTCTCAATTTGAGAGTTTGTTTCTTGGTCAGGCACTGGCTGTAGACTTGGTGTTTGTGGATTATTGGGATGTCTTTGTTCTTGAAGATTGCTCTTGCCCTTCCAAAGGCTTGCCAACCCATTGTTGTTCTGTTGCTGTCCAAGGTAGATATATTGATTGACCACTTCGATTCCGTTGTCACCTATTTTGATTTCGATGTCTTCATAATTGTACCCGTTAACTTTTACAGAGGGACAAAAACATTTCAACAGTCAAATAGAGGACTGTGCTGTATTAACAAAAAATGTTGTACACATTGATTCCAGACTTTTCCCACTTTGTAGAATAAATAAAGTGTATTCTGTGTTTTCCTGCACAAAAAGGCATTTCTGAGTTCTCTCTCCTTCTTCATGGTTGTCCTGTTTCCAGAGAAGACTTAATATTGCAGTGAAAAATGGACCACAGTGAGTTAATCTGCGGTTTATTTTCTCGTTTAATCAGCTCAGTTGATCCGTCAGACATCGCACGCTTATGAAAGCTTCAGATCAACTGTCCAAAATCAAAAGACTTAGTTTATTATCCATTGCGACAACAAGAATAAGCACATATTCAGATCTGAGAGACAGGAAGCAGCAAATGTTGTAATCTGGGCTTGAAAAATTGGAAAGTTGCCATTTTCATAGAGTCGCTGGGCTTTATTCTGAGCCCACAGTGAGGAAAACCGCCCAGAAACTGGATTTCAGAAGGTTAAACAGGACATAAACTAAACCTATAAATGTGACTTGGGCCTGTTTAAGATGCTGCTGCGGTTCAGTTCTTACTATCGTCGTCTAGTTTGCACAAAGATACTGAACAAGTTTGTTTACTTTCATTCCTCTGCTGCCTGAACTCCTCTGCCAGCTGTAGTCTGGCAAACACAGACACTGATATGATCACCTCATAAAGTTATTATGCTTAAGAGTGTGCAAACAACTTCCTGCCTCTGGAGAGGCTCTTTAAATTAATGTTGTGTTCAGATGCAGCCTTTGGTTTTGATTAAACCCCCTAAAAACTCATCGCCGTGTATCAGAGTTACGCATTATAAAGCTTTGACTACATTAAAACAATCTGTTCCTGCCTTAAGATGTCCTAAATGTAACTCTATGTCATCTTCTTCTTTAGAAAGTGAAGACCTATGAAATCCTTGCCTCTCTTTACACCCTCCATTAATCACTCGCTGCATCTCGAGCACACCAGCTTACCTACAACTCTGTTTAAACACTGTAAAACTACTCTATGCTGACAAGTTGTAATATTGAAGTATTTCACCGTAGATGTTGAAGACAGAAAGTGAGACTGAATAAGAATAATGCTACAGAAAGTCCCAACCTGCAGGCTGACAGGATTGGTTCTTTAGGTTTGTTACATATGAAACTAGAAAAGCCCTCAGAGAGCTCATACCTCCGCCAAGGAGCTTCAGTCCACCCCCAACACAATCTCCCAGTTCACATATTTTGTATGGAACGTTACAGATACAAATGTAATTACAAACAGTTCAAATTTCCTACCAACAATGCGGCCTTCACCCAATCCGACCTAATGAACAGGCGCGGCCTCTAGCGCGGCAGCTCCTAACAGCCTCCCAGCTTCTTAGACAACCGGAGATAAGAATGCCGGCCCAACCATGCGTATGTCGCTCAGGAAGGAAAGAGAACTCCGTCACTGTCGCTGTCTGTCGCGTGGAGACCCAAAATGTCATGTGGTCAGAGGGGGTCACCCCAAAAACAAGAGTGCCCTCTGGTGGCTTTTAGAGTAAACCACATTTAATTGTCCATCTTCGATCCAGACGGTTTCATCTTTTCTTCCTTGTCCCATTTCACACATTTCCTAAAAAATTTCATCCAAATCCATCCATAACTTTTCGAGGTTATTTTGAACACAAACAAACAAACAAACAAACCAGCCATCACAGAACCTCCTTGGTGGAGGTAACCAGGAAATCTGAATCTGTGTTCTTACGAATGTCGTCGGTACACTGCAGTTTCAAGATGAAATACTCAGAAATGGTGTTTACTGCCTTTTTAACTCATAATATGTCTTCCAGGAAGTTATTAAACCATCATATGGGCTCGCTGAAAAGATAAAACTTTAATTTCATCGGAGGGGGTGTGATCTGTCTGATTTTAGCTCCGTTTTGGTCTCCACCACCCCAATAACTGCTTCTATAACTGCTACATGTACATTCTCCACAGTGTTCTCCACTCGTCGCTAACTTTACCATGTGGTGTTGGGGAATTAGCCCAGAGGTAACGGTGGTGTTTACCTGAACATCATCATTTTTGGAAGAATACATCATCTTTAAGCCAACTCTGTCTCCACAAAACTACATTTCTTTGCAACTAAGGTGCATTTACATTTAGAAACAACTTGTGATCGAGTAGGAAAGGGAGTTTTTTAAACTTCTAGCAGGACTGCATCGTTAAGTCAGTCCTCCTTACCTTGTTAGCTCAAGTAAGAAACTCTAATATGTCTGTAGTAGTATGGCTGCTGACCCACAACCAGTTTCTTGACCCGTTAGAAACCACCGACTGTATTTAAACAAACCTGACATGCCTGCTTGGACAGAAACCTGCTTCCAAGGTCAGGAATTTTCTCTCAAGGTCTTGCTACAAAAGCGAACTTGTGTCATATTTAATAATTCAAGGATTTCAGACACACATCTTTCGTACCTTTGAACTCTGACTTCTGTATTTGTGCTTGAGCGCGCCGGGCGATGCGCTGAGCGGTGCAGTGCATGCAGTTGGAAATAAAGTGTTTCAGAAAGCAGTGGTGCTATTCTGATTGAAGGGACCCTAAGCCTGTAGAGAACTGTGACTGAGGAGTTTAAGTTTCAGTTTGGGTCAGTTTAAACACCAAAAGGAGTTAGTTAGGAAAATTACACGGTATGTTCTTTCATCACTAAAAGCAATCATGCATTTAGGTTCTTGTATAGATTTATTACAGGTCTTTTTGATAATATGGCAAAATCCCCTGGGACAAAAATGTGCATACAGAAATAGAAATATAAAGAGTCAAAGATACAACTTCTGGTTCGTCTTTGACTCCTCTGGACAGAATTGGTTCAGTCCAACTAAATTTGTTGTCTTTCTGACTCAGACTTGTTTCTTCATCGGGTTCTTGATGGGTTTAAGTCAGAACTTCAAGGAGGCCAGTCGAAAACCTTCATTCTAGCCTGATGGAACCTTTTCTTTACCACTTTGTGTTTTGGGCTCATTGTCTTGTTGAAACATCCAACTGTGTCCAAGATCAACATACTAGGGATGAAGATGAACCTTCTTGCATAAAGCCACAGAGCATGATGCTGCCACCTCCATGCTGATGGTAGGTCTGGTGTTGTTGGGGTTGAAGGCCTCACCTTCTCTCCTCAGTCTTTGTTCCATCTGACCTCAGAACTTTCCTCCAGAAGGCCTTTTCTTTGTCCATGTGATCAGTGGAGCTTTAAGGTTCTGCTTCTAGAGGAAGAACTTCCTTCTTCATGGAGCCTCTCAGCTCATGTTGATGTCCAACCCTGTGGACACTGACAGCTGTGTTCCAGCAGCTTCTGGTTCATCCAGACCTGCTTTCTGCTGGTTCCTGGTTGACTCTGGACCATCCTGACCAGGTGTCTCTCAGCAGCAGGTAGTAGTTTGTGTTTCCTTCCTGATGGTGGCAGCAACACACCTGGACCATGAACTTTTTAAATGGTAAATGGTATTTGTTCTGCACTTATATAGCGCTTTTTTCTACCTTAGTGGTGTCCAAAGTGCTTTACAATGTGTTTCTCATTCACCCGTTCACACTCCAGTGACGACTGAGCTGTCATGCAAGGCGCTAATCTACCATTGGGAGCAACTTGGGGTTCAGTGTCTTGCCCAAGGACACTTCGGCATGCGGAGGGGCCGGGGATCGAACCGCCAACCTTGCGATCAGTGGACATCCTGCTCTACCACCTGAGCCACAGCCGCCCAGAGATACTACAGGCAGATGATTTTAGGACCTGAAGCTGCTTTCAAATGGCTCCAAGTGACTTTCTGACTTGTTCAAGTGAATCAAGTCAACTCAAGTCGACTTTCCCACTGTGGTGTTTATGTCCAAGTCTAATGAGTGGATCAAATCCTATTTAAATTGGCTCAGAGGAGTCAGCAGCTGTAGTCGATTGTAATCACTAATGTGAAGTCAAGAGGCCAGGACTTTCTACATAACCAAAACTAATAATTCAAGTCGCTGTTTGTATATATATATTTTTTTTTTTGACGCAGCAGATTTTTGTTATATTTCTAAAAGACCTCTAACAAATCTATAAAAAAACTAAAATGAGGGATTGTTTATTTGTGTCAAAGATTCATGTGTTTCAGTGATTTCATCATCAAAAATTAGGGGCTATAGGAGTCACTGGAAACTCAAGGCTGGCATTTATCTACAGGGTGTTTACAAGTGTATGTAAACTTCAGTTCATGACTATAGGATTGTATTTTTGTGTCGACGGGTAGCTTCAACCAGCAGTTCAACACTTGAGCTGCTCTTAAGTTAAGCTGTAACCGACCCTCTGCTGCCTGAAGTGTTGAACTTTCCCGTCTCCCTCTGCAGCTCAGAGTGAATCCTGAAAGATTCATTCTGAATTTCTCTTCATTTCCACAGTATAATCTCACCCCGCTGCATCCTCCCAACGCGCTGGAGTAACTGGATGTTCGTACGGCATTACAAGAGTGAGGATCTTAGGAAGAGGCACATCGGAGCTCTTGCTCTGTTTGATATGCAATGAAGAGACATGTTTCCCCGTACAGTATATCTCAGATCATTAGTCGTCACTTTTGTCTGTTTCTTATTCACTCAGGCTCCTCTGAGTCTGTTTTACTGAAGCATGAAGACCGTGGGAAGAGTTTTTTTTTCTCCGTACAAGGCCGAGTGTTTGTGTGGACATGTGGGTGTGAGCTCCTGAAAGAGATGAACAGATCGTGACTTTCAGCAATAGAGACCTGAAACGCTGCGTGAAGCCTGTATGTCACGCATCACTTTTAGATTATTAATATCATTTTAAAGTATTTAAATAGAAGAATATAACCACGTATTGCTGTACATGAAACAGTACACTGGCTGAGTTTATTCCAGGGCTGGAGGGGAGGCTCTGACCGACTGTCTAACCTCGGATTTACAAGGATTAATGCAGATTTACTGTTATTTTACAGATCAGATTTTCCCTGTTTTGTGAATTAAAATCAGCAAAACAACCCTTTTTTCCATATATTGGCTGCTACTTGAATCCTGGATATTAAGGATTGAAAAACTGTAAGTAATTTTAATATAATTTGTTTCACAGATTGTCCATGTTTTATTAAATAACGGATAGTATCTAGCAAACAGTAATAGTTTAAATTAACTTGTATAATAACTTGTATAATGTCCACATCACCATCCGTATTTTATCCAGATATTAATTTCTTTTACAACATTTGACAGTAAAATCACACTATTTCACTGTAATTAAATCTGCAAAAATATAATTACTTTACAGCTATTTGCCATTATTTTTTAAAAAAAAACATACATATATTGACTATTGATCTGTTTTTTTACATACAGATTTTCCCTGTTTTGTTAAATTACAGTTAAAATCTAGGAAAACATTTTCACAGTTCATGTAACTGATTTTGAACATTACACCTTTACAGTATCTCACTGTTTTCTATCTGGATTTTAACGGGATCTTAAGGCTCAGGTCGGGTGAGGAGGGTTCGGCCCGGTTTGGAAACCTCATACCCCTTTTACACCGAGCTGGTTCCAGGTCTAGTTTGGAGCCAGAGCCTGACTTAGCACCACTTCTTTGTGTTTCCACCACCTAAGCACCGACTCCAGGTGCTAAAAACTGGAGCTCAGCAAGCACCAACTCTTTGCTGGTCCAGAGCTAAGCACCGAGTACGTCAGGGGCTGGGGGCGGGGTTATGGTGACCAACCATCAACGGTGGAAAGGGACACACAAGCGCTAATTAGTGTCCTTGTTCTCCAGGACGTCCCTGGTCCCATCACACATGTATTGGAATGACTCCCGGGACACACGGAAGTTTAGCACAAACTGTTGACCTGAAATCCGCTACAGTTGTGTCCCACCAGTAGCGTGATCACGGATGTGTCCAGGCAACAGGAGGACCTCCGCCTCACAATCAGCCTTAAGACCATCTATAGAGATAAACATAGATATTATCATCAACTTACTGCTTTTGTTTAACTGCGATGTAATGGATGCTAGCGTAGTGGTTTTATGGTGACCCAATGGCTCCAACTTGGCTCAAAGCAAACCGGTTCTTAGGAGGAACCAGATTTGAACCAACTAAGCACCAGAACTAGCACCTGGTTCTTCTTGGTGGAAAAGGGGTGTCAGAGTTGCCTCTCTGCTTTTATGCAGATGATGTTGTTCTATTAGCTTCATCCGGCCATGGCTTTCAGTGTGTACTGTGAAGGTTTGCAGCCAGGATAAAAGTCTGCTCCTCCAAGTTTTAGGCCGTGGTGGTCCCCTAGAAACTGGAACTTTGCTCCCTCCAGGTTCGGGGTTGAGCTGCTGTACCACGCAAACAAGTTTAACTATCTCAGGATCATGTTGTACTGGACCACTGTGGTGCTATGGTCTAAGTAGTGACTGAGATCCAGGATACAAGCAACCAAAATCCAGACTTTTGGAGTGAACTTGGAGTTGAGTTGCTTACGGAATCCATCTAAGGTGGTTTAAGCTTCTGATTTGGCTGACTTTCTTCGGAGGTTTTCTGGGAGGACGCCTCGAACTCTGTGGAGGGATTATATATCTCATCTGGCCTGGGTAGACCTCAGGATCCCCCAGCAGGAACTAGAAAACGTTGACGTCTGGAACAACCTGCGTAGCCTGCTGCAACTGCGACTTGATTCTGGGTAAATGGAAGAAAATGGATTGATACTGGATATTTACATTCAATGCAAGTAGATAAGTTAGCAAGGCTACCAAAAACTAGCTCACTGATGTCGCCCCACAGGTCATAGCGGTCAATCAGAAGTTTCAAGGCTCCATCTCCGTCTGAAAGCTCTGAAAAGGCACTTTAGTAGACCTTTGAGTTGAGATAAATCTGTCACATAAACTCTCCCCGGAGTCAATAATCAGATGCGATGCTCATGTCGATCCGTGTTTTAAAATGCAGCAGCTGCATCTGCAGATTTCACCTCTGGAAACTGATTCTATCCTGCGCTGACAGCCTGGATTCAATTTGCCCTGATTCAAAATGAATGTGGTTTACTCTTAATGGGCTAAAATAGTTCTTCAAAGTTTAATTGGGATTAATTAGATTATGGGAGGGATTAGGATGTGACACTGAGTCGTGAGGGTGAAGATTAGGGCTGGTGGCCGAGGGAGTTAATTTAATCAATTAAGGTGCCAACAGACGTAACAAGACAGGCGTGCGTGCAGGTGTAGATCAGCGGTTATTGATCCTTCAGAGTCCTGCTGGTTTTCCTTCCAGCGATCTGATCAGGGAATATCTTACACCTGGGATGTCAGGTGAAGCGGAGGGCCGGGAGAAGGAGGCAGCATGGAGGCTGCTGCAGACTGTGAGCAGATGTGTTTGCTGCTGATGCGCTGAGTTCACCTGGAACTGATGATAAATTGTTCTGACAGCATCTCTCAGGGCGGCGCTGCCTCCGAAAAACTCCTGTACAACTAAACTGCATTGTCAATTAGATTTTCAGGGGAATGTGCTTCCTCCCGGATTCCTTTTGTTTGTGACGGATCACAAATAGAATTCAGATCAACACATCTTTGACATTTATTTTATTGCTTTACCATCATCCCTCCGTATATTAGATGAGACGGGACCGTGGAAGACGATGGAGAAGAAGCTACAAACATATTGTGAAAGGTTGTATTTTCACCCGTACTGTGATATTTTCCAAACAGAGTAGTTTTAGTGGTTAAACGAACCCTCATCCCAACCCAGTCTCCACAAAGTTACACTCCTATACAACTAGAATGTGCATAAGCTGCATTTTCAATTGCATTTTGAAGGAAACGTGATGTTATTTTGATTTAAATATAACTTGTGACGTGGTGCAAAAGCCACAAAGACGAGACTTTGCATCCAGTCTCTGAATTAAGTTTCGCTTTCTCTTGTTTGCTTTCAGTTTTCACTCGGTTACTGGTTCGATTGTCCGTTCTCATCATGTCGAGCCTAAAGCGACAGTGAATGTAGCCCGTGATGAAGAATCAATCAATCACAGGTCCTTTTTTATAAGCAGATCAGGTGTGAGAGAATAACACAATGGAAAGCAGAATGTGGTAACAGAGGACTTAGAATCCTGTGCTAAACCACAAGTGAATGTTGACTTTCGGGGTCCCAGTTTAGTTTAATTGCTCCTGATCCACTCCAAGTCATTTCATGTTTAGTACCTGCTCATACGGATACTATTCTTCTAGGTAATATACACTTTAAGTACTGTACATTAGCTGTAGCACCTGGTTGTGCCACCAGGTGGGGCCTCTTATTGTTCAGTACCGTAGTGACCTGAGGACGCCAACAAAGAACACCGTGGGTTTCAGCTGGTAAAGGGAGATCTTGAGATGTATGAACTTCTTCGCTTAGGGCAGCAACTCAACTCCAACCCAGAGGGAGAGAACCATCAGAAACATGGTCTAAGATTTGGAAATCCTGACTCTGATCCCGGCTGCAAACTGCCACCTTATCACAGTGGTTTGTGTGATTCTGGAAGCTGTGCTGTTTGGGGCGACAGATCCTGGTAGGTCCTCCCAAACCAAATTGTGTCCAAGAGGAAGGGCCAGATAAAGAGTAATTCAAAGACCTGTGTGAGTCCAGAAAGAAGGAGCTCCTGTAACTTACCGGCATTATGAAGCCAGGCCTGGAAGGCAAGTTTCTGATGGTCAATTCAATTCAGTTCAATTCAGTTAAATTTATATAGCGCATATTTACAACATAAGTCGTCACATAGAGCTAAACATTGTAAGAAAGAACAGGAAACAGAAAACAGGAAACAGAAAACCCAACAATCCAAAGTTGCTTTTGGATTCCTATGAGCAAGCAATCAGTGACGGTGGGAAGGAACCAAAAACCCCTAACCTCCGACAGAACCAGGCTCAGGGAGGGCGGACATCTGCCTCAACTGGTTAGGTTGGGAGTGGGGAAGAGGAGGGAGGGAGGGATAGCAATCGTATCGTATCGGTCAAGTCTTCATCCATGATCCAGCGGTAGGTGTTGGGGCAGCGGGAAAGTCGCTGTACTGGGATAAACTGAGTCCTGGCAGGGGTACTTCAAAAAGTTCCCAGCCTCACCAAAAAACATCTCAGGAGGAAGACTGCTCTTGTATCATATTTCAATGAAGTCTCCTTTAGCTTCAATGCACTTGATCCACCAATGTTTGTCAGAAGAAGGCCACATCTTAAGCCTCCAGATTCTCCTCAACAGCATGCATGACGTCATCATCAATATGAAAATGGCCACCAGGCAGGTTGGATTTCAGTTTGGGAACAGGTAGAAGTCAGTCGGTGCAGGTCGGGTGAGGAAAAGATCAGGGAGCAACAGTTCACTTGATACTGTGTGGACGGATGCATTGTCCTGGAGCAACATCCGTTAATTACCTCCGCCAAGGAGGTTATGTGATGGCCGGCGTCGGTTTGTTTGTTTCTTTGTTTGTTTGTGTTCAAAATAACTCGAAAACTCAGGGACGGATTTGGATGAAATTTTCAGGAAATGTGTGAAATGGGACAAAGAAGAAATGATGGAATTTTGGGACTGATCCGGATCACCGTCTCCATCCAGGAATGCTTTTTTAATGTAAGTGTAACCAGGTGGACAATTAAATGCGGTTTACTCTAAAAGCCACCAGAGGGCACTCTTGTTTTTGGGGTAACCTCCTCTGACCACATGACATTTTGGGTCTCCACACAACAGACGGCGACAATGACGGCGTTCTCTTTCCTTCCTGAGCGACATACGCACGGTTGGGCCGGCATTCTTATCTCTGGTTGTCTAAGAAGCTGGAAGGCTGTTAGGAGCTGCTGCGCTAGAGGCCGCGCCTGTTCATTAGGTCGGATGGGGTGAAGGCCGCATTGTTGGTAGGAAATTTGAACTGTATGTAATTACATTCGTATCTGTAACGTTCCATACAAAATGTGAATTGTGAGATTGTGTTGGGGTGGACTGAAGGTCCTCGGTGGAGGTATGAACTCTCTGAGGGCTTTTCTAGTTTTTTCTTTGATTGCTTTAAACATTTTACTTTTTGTAAACACTGGTACAAGACGTTGTAGTATACAGTTATACCCCAAAATGGAAGTTACACCCTTGTACCTTTGTAGACGGATGTCACCACCATAGAATCCTCAAGCTCCATCTACCAGCACATTCTCGGCGTACAGTTTCATACATGTTTCCTGGATCAAAAAAAAGAATACTGCTCGTTTCATGCTCCAGGCCTTTCTATCACCATTTCTCCACTATTCTATTATCCAGTCGACCACCTGAGCATTCACTGTCAAACTGAAGTTCAGATGTTCTAACATGAGCTGCAGGTTTTTATCATGAGTGTCTCTGGTGACTTTTTGGTGAAAATTAAAAAATGCACATTGCCTTTTGTTCCGTCCCAGAAGGTTTCACACGCAATGTTCTCCTGAGAACTCTGGAAGAAGAAAGGTTTCCTCGTGCATTTGATCTGACTCTGATCAGAGAGCATCATCGGCACGTTGAGCTTTACATTTCATTTTTCCAACACGGACTCCTGGTAGCTTCACTTCACCGTCACGGTTCCCAAACAGACGAGGTTCATTAAGCTTTAATTTCTGTCCACGTTTCGCCCCGGTCATGTGTTCTCCCTCTGCAGAGTCTCGACAGCCCTTCAGGCGTGGCCGCAACCTCACGTTTCTGTACATAAAGCAGAGTGGAGGTCATCAGCAGTCAGAACTGTCTCCCCCTGATGCTCCTTGACTGCCATTGACCTACTTCCAGTGTAATGAGAGCCGGCAGACTGACGCCTGGTGGTTTCCTCCTCAGAGGATTCTCCATCCTGACAATTATCTGAAGGCTGCAGTATGACTGACCTCATTCCAGCAAGAATTCTGATTCAAGTCCGACCCCTCTCTCAGTCGTTCCTCCACATCCCAGTAGAGGTAAAAACATACAAATACTCTGCGAAAATGAAGAAATATGTATTTGAAACATGCATAAACACACAATTTAACACTCTGAACTCCTTGTTTGCATGTTGTCGTCTTTGGAAAATGCCGGAATTACACCATTTATCACAACTAGAAGCTGTAAAGTAGGGCCATATATCGTAGTCCCTCCTCGTGTGATATGAGTATCGATACTCTGGTGGCAAATATCCATACTTATACCCCTGCCAGCTGCTGTTTCCCCAGCATCACTACTTAATGTCTCCACACGGTGGCGCTTATCACATGAATGAGGGAGACTGGAGCGGAAATGAATCGACTCAAGAAGATTTTGTACAGGTATAATGGAGGACAGCAACGCTACCGTAAGAGACGCCCCATCCACATTTAAGGTGTGGACCCATTTGGGCTTTGGCAACATTGAACAAGCTGGACAAAGACTATGAAATATGCAAAAACTACCTTGCTAAAGTAAAGCACACAGGCGACACCACCAACATGCAAACCCACCTGCAACGCCACCATCCTGAACTCCTGGCCCAGAAAGCGGCTGATGACGTTTCCAGTCAGCCTGCAGCCGTTAGCACAACGTTTAAAGCAAAGATGGCCGCCAGCATTACAACGTCCATCGCTGGGTTCATTTGAAGGACCTCCACCCGTACAGTGTGGTCATTGTGTTGTGTCGTATCATATCGTGTCATATTGTATCATATTGCGTTGTATCGTATCGTATAGTGTATCGTATAGTGTTGTATCATATCATGTCATATTGTATCGTATCGTGTTGTGTTGTATCATGTTGTATCGTATCGTATCATAATGTATCGTATTGTGTTGTATTCTATCGTATTATGTTGTATCGCATCATATCGTATCGCATCGTATTTTATCGTGTTGAGTCGTATCATATCATAATGTATCGTATCTTATTGTATCGTATTGTGTTGTATTCTATCGTATTATGTTGTATCGCATCGTATTGTATCGTATCGCATCGTATTTTATCGTGTTGAGTCGTATCATATACTGTATCATATCGTATCGCATCGTTTTATATCGTATCGTATCGTATTGTATTGTATCTTATCATATCATATCATATTGTATCATATCATACTGTATCATATCGTATCGCATCGTTTTATATCGTATCGTATCGTATCGTATTGTATCTTATCATATCATATCATATTGTATCATATCGTACCGTATCATATCGTATTGTGTTGTATCGTATATCGTATTGTATTATATCGTATTGTATTATATTGTATCGTATCGTATCGTATTGTGTTGTCATATCGTATCATACTGTATCATATCTTATTGTATCTTATCATATCACATTGTATCGTATCGTATCATATCTTATTGTGTTGTATCATATATCGTATCGTATCACATCGTATTGTGAGGTACCCTGTAAATCCCACCCCTGCTTTAAAGACAGAAGGAATCATGGAATTTCAAACTTACTGAACTAATCAAAACCTTGAACTCATCATATTTGACTCTCTATTATAGTTGCACCATTTATCTGAGCAGGAAACGCACATTACTAATTTTCTAGCAGTCCCTCAACTATTTTACCCATACGACTTCCACAGCGTACCCAAACTTAAGCTTATAATCAAGAAAATGAAAAATGACTGAATTCCGTATATCTCATTTAAAAATTTGCCAGAAATAAAAAATTCTGCACAGTCTGACCCCTCTGAGTCCCCAAACCTGCCCATGGGTTAGAAAGTAAAAATTAATAAATAAAAATAAACAAATCACCACGATGAAGACGTTAATCAGAGCAAGAAACAGTGAATATTTATTTCCCTACAGTCGTTAAAGTGGGCCGTTCTCGGGCTAATTTACAGTAGAACTCATCCTCATTTGGCTGATGTGGCCTGCAGAGAGCTGCAGGCTGTTTCACCGACCTGAGGATCCACTTAAAGATTAATACTGGATCAGACGCTGCAGAGAATTTAAAGCCTTGTCGTGTTCGATGCCTGAGGAAGAGACGCATTTTCACTGTCCTGTTTTGTGGGTACAGTCACTAAGTCTCGTTTGAGTTTTGTGTTTTGTGTCTCATCTGTGTTGCTTTGTTTATTTTTTGTTGTTTTGTGTTGTTTCATGTCTCATTTTTCTTGTGTGTCTCATTTATGTCTTTTTTTTGTCTCATTTGTGTCATTTTGTGTCTCGTTTGTGTCATTTTGTGTTATTTTGTGTCTCATTTGTGTTGTTTAATGTCTCATTGGCATCATTTTGGGTCTCATTTGTGTCATTTTGTGTCTTATTTGTGTTGTTTTGTGTTGTTTTCTTATTTGTGTCATTTTGTTTCTCATTTGTGTCATTTTTGTGTCTTATTTGAGTCGTTTTGTGTCTCATTTGCATCCTTTTGTGTCACAAATATGTCGTTTTGTGTCTCATTTGCATCGTATTGTCTCTTGTTTGTTTTGTTTTGTGTCTCATTTGTGTCATTTTGTGTCTCGTCTGTGTTACTTTGTGTCTCGTCTGTGTTATTTTGTGTCTCATTTGTGTCATTTTTGTCTCATTTGTGTCGTTTTGTGTCTCATTTGCATCGTATTGTCTCTTGTTTGTTTTGTTTTGTGTCTCATTTGTGTCATTTTGTGTCTCGTCTGTGTCATTTTGTGTCTCGTCTGTGTTACTTTGTGTCTCGTCTGTGTCATTTTGTGTCTCGTCTGTGTTACTTTGTGTCTCGTCTGTGTTATTTTGTGTCTCATTTGTGTCATTTTTGTCTCATTTGTGTTGTTTTGTGTCTCATTTGTGTCATTTTGTGTTATTTTGTGTCTCATTTGTGTCATTTTTGTGTCTCATTTGTGTCATTTTGTGTTATTTTGTGTCTCATTTGTGTCATTTTTGTGTCTCATTTGTGTCATTTTGTGTCTCATTTGCATCATTTTGTGTCTCTTCTATGTTATTTTGGGTCTCATTTGTGTCATTTTTGTCTCATTTGTGTCGTTTTGTGTCTCATTTGTGTCATTTTGTGTTATTTTGTGTCTCATTTGTGTCATTTTTGTGTCTCATTTGTGTCGTTTTGTGTCTCATTTGCATCATTTTGTGTCTCTTCTATGTTTTTTTGGGTCTCATTTGTGTCATTTTTGTGTCTCATTTGTGTCGTTTTGTGTCTCTTTTGTGTCGTTTTGTGTCTCGTTTGCGTTGTTTTGTGTCTCGTTTGCATAGTTTTGTGTCTCATTTGCGTCGTTTTGTGTCTCATTTGTGTCATTTTTGTCTCATTTGCGTCGTTTTGTGTCTCATTTGCGTTGTTTTGTGTTTTGTTTGCATCGTTTTTGTGTCTTTTTGTGTTACATTTGTGAATCTTTTTTTGCCATTTGTGTTCTTTTGTATCTGTTGTTTTGACTCATTTGCATGGTTTTGTCTCGTTTTTCCTTTTGTCTCTTGTTCATGACGTGTTGTTTGTGTCTCTTTCTGATAGTTTTGTCTCCTTTCTGTCCTTTAACGCCTTGTTTCTGTCGTGTTTTCTGCCCTTCGTGTCTAATTTTTCTTTTCTGTCTCTTTATGTCTTCTTGTGTGCAGTTTGTGTCAAGTTTTTTTGTGATCAAGTCTTTTCTTTGCTACCCAGAATGCACCTCTCCTGTGGGACGAGAGGACAATTGGAGAATAAAGCATGCAGGACCTTTAGTGTGTTGCAGCGTATTATCCAGCTCTAATGAGATGGGATTTAGGAAAATACCACGTTTCTGCTGCATCGTTTGTACGGTTAAGCTGCAGAGAGAATGACTGTGAAAGCTGCAGATGAACTCAGAAGTATTGCCATCAGCTAATTCATCCCACCTGTGTCCAGCCCTCATTGGCCAGTTTGAAACTCGGCCGTCCAATCAGCTGCTAGAACCCCTTCATAAGAGGAAGTATCTTAAGTTTTTTCCGCTCTGAGGTCATCTTTTCCTCCTTTTCTTTCCTCATACGTCTTATTTTTTTATTTCCTGCCCCCTGCTAGTTGAAGTTTATCCGTTGTTCCTCCCATTTCTCACAAAGAGAAGCGCAACGCCGCGGAGATCCCAGCGGGACGACGAAAACCTTCAAGTGTTTCGCCGCTGTATGATGTTTTGACGCATGCTGATGTTGCTCCATTAGGGCGTTGTGACTCCGAGGATGTTTCCTGACGGTGTGAGATGTCGGCTGCATGTTGCGCTGCTGAGAAATGTTCCACAACATCCTCCTCAGACTGGGGGGTTTTGACAACATACAGCCGTGAAAAAGTTTACTAGTAAAGACCATGTATATCTCGTCAGTCTGGAGTTTCCAATGACTCCTTTCGTGGATTTATTATAGGTTTTCTGAAAATACGACAAAATCTGGGTCAAAAATAAACATACAGCAACTTGAATTATCAGTTTTAGCGACGTAGAAAGTTGTGTTAGTCTAATTTACTTAGTGTCGTGGCCTCTTACCTTCTCATGAGTGATTACGGTTGACTACAGCTGATGACTCCTCTGAGCCAATTCAAATGGGAACCACTGATCCACTCATTAGACTCAGCCAAAAAAAATAAAAATATGGAAAACTCCGACAGAATCTACTGGGTCAAAAACATATATACAGAAATGCTTTTGTCCATCTCCACCTCAGTTTGGTTCTTCTGGTTTCCGTCTACAAGCTTCTGGTTTATCTTTGACTCCTCTGGACAGAATTGGTCCAGTCCAGCTTAGTCTTTCAGTCTTTCTGACTCGGGTTCTTGATGGGTTTTAAGCCAGGATTGGGGGGGGACCAGTCTAAAACCTTCATTCCAGCCTGATGGAACCATTTCTTTACCACTTTGATGTGTTTGGGCTCATTGTCTGGTTGGAACATCCAGCTGTGTCCAAGATCAGCCTTCGAGTGCTGAAGATGAACCTTCTTGCGTAAAGCCCCAGAGCATGATGCTGCCACCTCCATGCTGGATGGTAGGTCTGTAGTTGTTGGGGTTGAAGGCCTCACCTTCTCTCCTCAGTCTTTGTTCCATCTGACCTCAGAACTTTCCTCCAGAAGGCCTTTTCTTTGTCCATGTGATCAGTGGAGCTTTAAGGTTCTGCTTCTAGAGGAAGAACTTCCTTCTTCATGGAGCCTCTCAGCTCATGTTGATGTCCAACCCTGTGGACACTGACAGCTGTGTTCCAGCAGCTTCTGGTTCATCCAGACCTGCTTTCTGCTGGTTCCTGGTTGACTCTGGACCATCCTGACCAGGTGTCTCTCAGCAGCAGGTGGTAGTTTGTGTTTTCTTCCTGATGGTGGCAGCAACACAACTGGACCATGAACTTTATACTACAAACAGATGATTCTAGGATCTGAAGCTGCTTTTGTCTTCAGACCTTCCCACTGTAGTGTTTGTGGCTGAGTCTAATGAGTGGATCAATGGGTTCTTTTATATTTAAATTTGCTCAGAGGAGTCAGCAGCTGTAGTCAATCTGAATCATTACAACTGGACCTTGAACTTTAGACTACAAACAGAGGATTTTAGGATCTGAAGCTGCTTTGAAATGGTTTCAAGGGACTTTCTGGCTGGTTCTAGTCAATGATTTGCTTTTCAGATCTTTGCTGAGCTCCTCAGACTTTCCCACTGTAGTGTCTGAGTCTAATGAGTGGATCAAATGGGTTCTATTTAAAGTGGCTCAGAGGAGTCAGCAGCTGTAGTCGATTGTAATCGCTCATGAGAAGTTAAGAGGCCAGGACTTTCTGATAACTTAAGTTGCTGTATGTGTATTTTTTACCCAGCAGAATTAATCATATTTCTAGAAACCTTTAATAAATCTGTGATAAAAACAAAATATATGACTGTCACTGAATCATATCCATGGTTTTTACAAGCGTATAGAAACTTGTCACGACTCCAGTTTTATCTCGATGCTGCGAAATCGTCGCTGTTCACTGAAGTGTGCCTAAAAAATAATAAAAATCCAGTGCGGGCGTTCAGAAGCTCACTCCAGAGTTAATTTAGTTGCCCCCGGAGGCGTATCAGCTGTTTGAAGGAACAAACAACTGTCTAATCAGCACTTGTCAACACCAAAATAATCAGCCCCCGAAGAATCCAAACTTCTTTTTATCAGCGCTGAATTTGTTGTGTAGTTTTTGACACGTTGACCACAGCGTCTCCAAAACAAGCTTCCGTCAAAGCAGTAATTACACCTGCAGCAGAAAGTAGAAGTGTTTAACCGGCAAACATCAAGGGTGCTGGGAAATTCTATAAGAAAAACACCCTGACATCTCATTACCCCCTTTTCTTCATCTCAAATTATCATGAATTTTTTACTTCTCGGATTCTCGAGGGCTCTCAGGAACGTTGCCTCGGGCGTCAGAGCAGCACATGAAGTGAACCTGCAAACAGAAAAGCCTGCTAAAGGGAGATATTTCAGATATCTGTGGGTTATAAATGCAGGAATGAGGGTTTAGCATTCGCCCAGTCGGCTTGGTTTAAATGCACCTCTGTCCTTCGTGTCTGTGAGTCAAACCTTCCCAACATTTCTGCTTTCTTTTCAGGTTTTTGGAAACAAAGCACGTCCTCGTGGCAGAGCGGTGAATTTAACAATCGTTTAATTAACACCTGATTATTTCTCAGTCACAGTCACCTTGGATAAAGCCTCTCATCTCCAAAACATCAGCTCCCCTTTTATAAAAGAACATCCGCCATTAGTGACACCCGATCATCTCCGGGGTGAAGAATCGAGTCGGGTGGTGCTTTTAATTTTCGTTTTATTTACCTGCAAGGGGGGGAAAAAAGCTGCTCGGTATCAATTAAACGCCTCGTCAAGGATCCAAGATTCAGCCTGTTTAGTCGGGTCGTCAGATAATTGTGTTTGCTTCGTCGAAAACAATCCAAACTCAGAATGAAACTCTCAGCAGGAGACGCACTTCAAAACCTCTCCAAGGCTCACAGACAGACCGAAACCAGATGAAAGTGTCCCTGCCCTCAATTCTTACTTTTAATTAGTTTTACAGGCTCTAAAAGAATCTCTGTCAGAGTTATAATGTCTCACACACGTACTCAGATGGCATCAGGGTGTCTGATTAAATGTGTGTTTTTGTTCCCAATTTATCGTATCAAAGCAGCTCCAGTAATCTAACCTGCAGTGATTGATTTTGGCCACTTGAGGGCAGCAGAAACAAGCTGTGGAGACGTTCCATCAAAGACTGAAAGAGACTCGGGGACAAGCCGATCCAACATTAAAACAACTGAAACTAGAAAAGCCCTCAGAGAGCTCATACCTCCGCCAAGGAGCTTCAGTCCACCCCCAACACTATCTCCCAATTCACATATTTTCTATGGAACGTTACAGATACAAATGTAATTACATACAGTTCAAATGTCCTACCAACAATGCGGCCTTCACCCCATCCGACCTAATGAACAGGCGCGGCCTCTAGCGCGGCAGCTCCTAACAGCCTCCCAGCTTCTTAGACAACCAGAGATAAGAATGCCGGCCCAACCGTGCGTATGTCGCTCAGGAAGGAAAGAGAACTCCGTCACTGTCGCTGTCTGTCGCGTGGAGACCCAAAATGTCATGTGGTCAGAGGGGGTTACCCCAAAAACAAGAGTGCCCTCTGGTGGCTTTTAGAGTAAACCGCATTTAATTGTCCACCCGGTTACACTTACATTTTAAAAAATCCTGGATCCAGACGGTGATCCGGATCAAAATGTCATCATTTCTTCCTTGTCCCTTTTCACACATTTCCTGAAAATTTAATCCAAATTCGTCCATGAGTTTTCGAGTTATTTTGAACACAAACAAACAAACAAACCAATGCCGGCCGTCACATAACGTCCTTGGCGGAGGTATTAATGCTAACATCTCAGTTGAAATGCAGTTCCACTCGTTTTTATTTTGAACTAATAAATGAAAACTATCCCGGGTTAAAAGCCTCGTCGACTTTAATCTTGGAAAGCATTTTTAAAACTTTGTTTAATTTTATTGTACAGAATTTTCCTGTTTTGTTAAATTGCAAATATTAACTAGTAATTAGTGAAAGTATTCTTTCAAATGCAGATTTTTTTAAAATCATTAATTTGAAAAAAAATATGCATAATAAATATTGAAAAATGATCAGTCTGACAGATATTTCTTGCTTTGGTAAATTGAAGATAATACCTTAATCATTTATTTACTACTACTACTACTACTATACCAAGTAAAATCACACAAAATGTTTAATTTACATTTTTACAGGCCAAACTTGTGTATTTTTATAAATATTAATTCATTCTTTTACTGAACTTTGACTGTAAAATTACACATCTTTTACTGTTTTTACCAGAAACACTATTATTTTACACTTGTTTACAGTTATTTGTAAGAAAAATCATGTATATTAAGGGTTAAAAGATATTTTTAGAGCTGTTATCTTCCAGATTTTTCTGCATTTTGTTAAATTACAAGTGATGTCTGGTAAAATCACAGGGAAAAGTATTCATCAAGCTAAATTCAAAAATAAATTCATTTAAATTTAGAATATATAATTAATAATAATGATTGATTATTGTTATTATTAATAGTGATAATAAATAAAATAATAAAAAATAATGTGTATTTATTTTTAAAATATATTATTAAATATAATAATAATAATAATAATAATAATATGAAGAAGAAATAAAATTAAGTAATATTTAATTTAATGTAAAATTAATCAAGTTGATGCAATGTAAATGCCCACATGACAAATCTGGATTTATTTTATTTTTATTTGATGTAGAGTAACCAGTGTGTGACTTTAAAATTAGGTAGTTTAGCGCGATTTAAAACGGCTGAAGATATCACTATTTTCCAGATCGATGCCGTCGTCGTTCCTCTTTTTTTTGTCCTTGCAGGTTTTTTTAAACGTTGCAGTCGTCCACCATTTAACACCTCTTTTAACGGCGTCCTCGCTATCAGATTTGTCGCGGTGCACAAAGGAGAAATGTGACCTTTAATGACCTGTAGGTGCTTTAAAATCCTGATCGATAGTAAAAAATAATCTGCCAGAACTGAAGGTATTCACACATATCATCTGCTAATATAAGCCTGTAGTTCCCTGCTTCGTCCACCAGGTGGTGCTGCTTCCCTCCTCGTCACGTCCAGACAGCTGCAGCTCTCAAACCTCCTCCTGCTGAGTGTTTTACACTGAAGTGCTTCCCCTGCTGAGGTTGTAATTTTTTCTCCTCCACATTTCGGCTCTATCTGATGTCAGCACGGCGTCGGCGAGGACCGAGTGGACGGCAGCTTCCTGTAGGGCTGACCGATCGTTTCAGCTCAGCCGTCCCGCCGAGCTGCAGCCTCCCGCTCTCATGTTGCGTTCGTGGCCCTGCGAGGAGGCGGGAAGAGCAGGAAGTGACCTCGTGTGCACATTTGTTTGACAAAAAGGCACCAAAGCGAGATTTGTTGTCGTGCTTTGCAGAGCTGGGACGTCTTAAACATGACATTCAATCACAAACCCTTAGCTTCGAGCCGACCTGAACCAGCAAACCTGCTGACGATCTCACTCTAAAAGAACAAAAACGCAGCAGATACCGAGGACTGTCTGTTCTGTTCTTCATATTTAGGCTTCAGTTAACAGTCGGACTGAACAGACCGAGCAGGAGGATGATGTGGAGATGCAGGTGTCTCTCTGCAGGTGTCTTAATGTGCAGCTTCACTGACATCTAGTGGTGAGCGGGGAGCATTACAACAACACTGACAGGAGGAGCTCTCAGCCTGGTTTAACAGCAATTTCACTGCAGATGAGCCAAAACAGTAGAAAAGGAATTAATCCTGAAGAGTTCTGCCATATTCTCCAATCTGTCATCTGTAATATGAGTTCATATTTCATGTAAAATGTGGATTAAATGTCGTGTTTATGCGCAATAACCTGCAGAATGTTCATTTGTTATTGGCTTTTAGAGGTTTTGTATCAGCGTAAAGGAGGTTTGGATCAAAAATGGTGGAAATTATAATCAAGTTTATGTCCCAGCAAGTCGTTTTAACTATATGTGTGCCTAAATTTAACAGATTTGCTGAAATATACAAGCAAATAAGTTGTTTAGGAGACTAAAAACCAAACTAATAAACTGTACAGATCATATTTGCACATATAAATAGGTCAGTTTGATCACAAGATGCACCAAAAAACAAAGATTTAAAGGAAACCTGACCGTCTGAAAAGGAATTAACACGATCGCTTCCACTAATTTACTTTAAAATATGATTCCTGACTCAGAAAAAAGCCAAATATTGAATGTTTTCGTCTTAATTTGACATATTTGTGTTTTAAATGTCTCTAAATCCTCCAACTCTCTGATAATATTCAGGTCTGTGTGTAAATATGAAGGGTTTCTGAGGTGGACTCCAGTGTTTTTGAAGCTTATAAGAGAAAATAATGATTCGTGATGCAACTGTTCAGCTCAGTCCTCTTTCACCGTGTTTCATAAAGAGGATTCCTCATTCAGTCTGAAGTTCCTGCTGCACAAAGACATGAAACACAGCGTGAATATGTGAGGAACCGGATCAGGATCCAGCCGAGACTAAAGGAGGTGAAACACAATCTGAAGGAGAGCGAGGAATAAAATAAGAGAATATGATGAATACTAAAAGAAGAGGAGGGTTTCATGTAAATGTGGAGCTGAAGTTGGTGTGAAGAGACAGAAGAGAAAGTCAGATACTGGAAATACGGGGGGAATTTAAAATAAATAATGATAATAATAATAATAATAATACAGACGTCCATGTGCTGCCACTTTATATTCATCTTCATAATTTAAATGCATGAGGTCGTTGTTTTGTTTTGGTCTTTAAAAATTCTGCATTAAATAAATAAATAAAAACGATAATAAAAACAATACTAATACTAATATAATAAGTAATATTAAATATTATATTAAATATTACAGATAATAACAAGTAAAATCACAGAAAATTATTAATTTAAATGCAAATTTTAAAAAAGGCAGAACTGTGAGAAATGTCCGCTTAAAATAAATAAATGAATAATTTTTACAGCATGTTGCTGCAAAATTACTCAACTGTTTTAACATATTTATATGAGCAAAAAATATTATTATTTTACAGATGTTTGCTTTTACTTGAAAGAAAAAATATGTATATTAGGGATTTAAGAACAGAAAATATTTTAAACCTTTATTAATGTATTTTAAAAAATGGGGAATTTTATTCATTTTTATTTATTATTATTTATTTTAATTTTTTATGATAAAGTTATGTTTTTTTACTGTATTTAAATTAGGATTTAACAAAAGGTAAATGATCTACATTATATCTACAATATATATATACACGAGTTTCTATAGATTATTTTATGACATTACAGATAATAATCACAAAAAAGTACTAATTTACTTGCTGACTTTTAAGAACAGGGCAAAAATTGTATTTTTTAATAAATTTTAATTAATTTTGTACAGCATGCTCCGGAACTATTATGCAATAGTTTTACTGAATTTATAAAAGCAAAAAATGTGATTATTTTATTTTATGTTTAGCTTTATTTTAAAAGCTAAACATATTTAATGTTTTCAGTCCTTAATATTCATAGTTTTTATTTCCAGTCACAGCAAATATCTGTGACTGGAAATAAAAACTATGAATATTAAGGACTGAAAACATTAAATATGTTTAGCCTTTTTGAATGTAAATTGGTGGAAATAGGGATTTTATTTATTCATTTTACTTAAAAAAAATAAGGCTATATTATTTTTTTACTGTATTTCAATCAATTTTTTACAGATATTTCTGTACATTTAGGATTTTAAAAGGTAAATATTATATATATATATATATATACATATATATATACATTACATATATATATATATGTATATATATACACACACACATACATATATATATAAGTATTTTTACAGATTATTTAATGACATTACAGATAATAACCACTAATATCACAAAAACGTACTAATTCATGTGTCGACTTTAAAAAACAGGGATAAAATTGTATTTGTACAAATATTAATTTTTTACAGCATGTTACTGCACAATTATGCAATTGTTTTACTATATTTATATGAATAAATAATATTATTTTACAGATATTTGCTGTGACTTGAGAGAGAAAATATAAAGGATTTTTCTGTATTTAAATCAGGATTTTTTTTCCCCAGATATTTGTGTATGCTAAAGATTTAAAAAGGTAAATTTTTATGTAAATATTTTTTTTATCATTACAGAGAATATTTAGTAAAATCATTAAAAAAATAAATAAAAAACTGTAAATAATATCCACATCAAAAATCTGTATTTTTACAAATAGTAGTTTGTTATTTCTCAGATATTCAATGTTATTTCCACTAATTTTACAGTTTTTAAACATTACAGTATTTTAATGTATTTTTTCTGCCACCCTTGCTGCCAGATTTTTTTATTTTTACAGTGTAGTTATTTTTAAAACCTCAGTCATGTCAACCTCATCGTGAGCTGAATGAGAACGCTGTCGATCGCTGCGTTCACCGTGTCGCCTGTTGTGTTTGGGCGCTGAGGGAATCTCCGGGATCAATACTCTGATTATTAAACTCAATTACGAGCAGCGGCGGCGGCTGAGATTATCAGAGAGATGAAGGCTGCAGGGATCACATCGGGATTATCTGCCTCCGTCCAGATCAGCCTTATCTGGGACGTAATCGGAGCTTCGCCGCCGTCTGACAGAACTACAACTCCCAGATCAGCACAGCCGTCTGCCGTGGTGTTGACAAAGACTTAAAACTCACTCAGAGGAAGAGATGGAGCAGAAGAGTCTGGATTTCTAAAGGAGTTTTAGATCCGAACATGAGATTTTCTTTGCAGGAGCTCTGAGCGGCTGGATTTCAGACATGAAGATACTAAAATCCAGAGACTGGGGCGTTTAAAACTTTATTTTTATGATTATTGTTGCACAGATTCTTTACAGAAAGAACCGGCTGATGCTAGAATCAGTTTAACTGTGTTCTGTGACCCAATAACAGGAACATCCGTTGGTTTTTATCTGTCTTTATGTTGTCAAAAAGCTGAAGTCGCTCTTTATTATAACTCCACATTTAATTAACTGATTTATTTCAGCATAAAACATGTTGGCTGTGATGATCTGCTCTTGAAACCTGTTGCAGGATAGAACTAGAACACATAGATGACCACTTTATTCAGACATGAACCCAGAGTTTATTCAGCACATTTATATATATATGAAGAACAGAACAGCAAAATGCATCCACAGACCATATATATGGGTCACAGTGGGCAAAGAGAGCAAGTTTAATGTGTATAAATGACACAACACAGTAAAAAATGAACTCAAAGAAGTGCATTTTCCATTTTTTCCATTTTGCAAAGCATAAATAATTCCTCAAAAGTTCCATTTTGCAAATTTCTTCATGAGTTAAAAGCCACTTAAACTGTACTGCAGGTGGGTCGGCCTGTAAACTTTACATTTTTAAATAAAATCATTTCATGGTTGGAAGCTGACTGTGCTGTTAAAAGGCTGAATTCTTTTTCTTGGGCCTCCAGCAGCAAGTTTGGAGAAGATTTGGACTGTTTTTAATCGCGCCTTCACGTTCAAAACCAGGGGTGGGAATCACAGGGTACGATACGATATTTTTTTAATTTATTTTTTTGTCTGCATTTATACTCGTCGTTTAACACCACGGAGCCAACTTTTAATGAGATCAGTGCATATTTTAGTCTTGCAGCAAAATATATTAATATTTAGTGCGTGTGCGTGACCATCACCGGCGCCCCCTGGAGGCTACGCTGCCATTATTTATTGAATTTTTCCATCATGAGCCAGAGGGGGCAGTGCAGCACCTCAGTGAATTGAGGGGGGAACAAATAAAGGACAGGGCGAAACAAGACGAATAGGGAGGGTAGAGACGGGCAGTGCTATTTGGATCCTGTAAGAGTGCTGTAAAATGCTGTGTCATTCCCAACAACCGATCCCACATCTGAAAATTGGGAACAAATAATCAACACAGAAACAAACTGGACACCAGAAGTCTTGACAGTATACAGGGTTAGGACGCCAGAGGACAGGAGTAAAGGAAGAATGTATAGAGGGCGTGAGTTTAGTGCAAAGTCTGAAGAGTGACTCAGCACCATCAGGCGGGTCCCATCAGCTCTCAGAAAGGGGACTCGACAGGAGTTGGTAAGCCCTGAACAAACATGCATGTGTGATGGACACCGAAGCCCAGAGCGACTACCACAAGTCAGCAGGGCCAGGCCGGCCAAGCGCCCCCACACCCCGGGCCAGGGGGAGCACCAGGAGGCACCACCCAGAGGACCACCCAGGCCGTAGACCAAGACGAGGCAGCAACCGACACCCCCAGGGCCCCAAGGACAAGCCCAGAGGACAGGGGGCATGAGGGCCCACCCGCCACCCCACAAAAGTATGGATATTTGCTGCCAGCGTATCGATGCTCATATCGCTGTATAGATATTTTGTCCCACCCCTGGTCACAGCTCTGCATTTATTCCTATCATACCTGCATAACAGAGTTAGTTTCATCTAAAACTCATAATAAGTTAGACTTAAACTGTTTTTGTAACTTCAGGCAGCTAAGTTCAATAGAAAAATACAGTTTTAGTGTGTTTTATGATTTAATTCTGACCCTTTTCATCCTCCTGGACATGTTTTATTCTAGTTTTTGGACCTTTTCACTTCTATTGACGAAGAGTGCCGCAGAAAAACATTTTATTTTCAGGATATTTCATGCAGTTGAGTTTCTTTATTCCGCGTTGAAAGTAGAAAAAATGTCTAAGGCAAAGTGAGAAAACAAGAAAAGGCATTAAGGCACATTCAAGTATGAATATTGTTGAGTATATAATCTGCACATGAACACAGCAGTGTCTCTGGATTTATGGTTTTTGTCTGTTATCCTTCTGGTTTCAGTGGTAAATGTGATTATTCCTTGCATTATTACTATTTTACGGCTGTAATACCTGTAATAGTTGGGCATACTTCATTTTGGGGAGGAAAAAGTTGATTTTATATTAATTTTTTTGACATATTTTTGGCAAATAGCTGCTTTAGATGGAACAATCACATCCACACACTGAGTCTTCTTTCATTATTTTCACCACTGCTGAACCTGTTTGTCAGAAACAAGCTTCCCGTGAGGCTCTGAGGCTCCGGGAGGCAGCAGGGCCAGGTACACCGGAGTGACGGCGCCCTCATCTGGAGACTTTGGGGCTTTGTCGCCTGCCATGTCGGTGTGAACCCACCCTGGACAGCAGGCGTTCATGAGGATCTGGGAAAATAATGCATAAACAAAGATAATTATTAGGCTTAAAACCATATAAAATGTACATAAAACACATAAAGACCCACTTAATATGATTCCTACAGGGTTTTATCTCTAAAAATAAGCTGCTAAACTGAATGAAGTTTGATTAAAAGCTGCTATTTTCCATTTACCCCGTCATTCGGTCGCTCCTTGGACAGACGACGAGCCTGAATCACAGTCAGAACCTGAAAACACACATTTATTTACAGTCAGTGTCTTTATGAACGTGGATTATAAATCAAATAAAATGAGTTTACTTGGGTTTATCGACAGTTTTATCAGAGTTTATCAAATCGTCAGGGTTCTGGTTCACAGCAGTGAGTGTCGACTTGAATATGAATCAATTTAATGTGACTTTGACTCCATTTTTACTCATTTTAATCAAATAAAATCAATTATACTGACACAGCCCATTTAAAACAAGGACTGCAGCAACAAAAATAAGTTTCAAAAGCAGTAAATTAGTAAAATATATTAAAATAGTATAAAATAATAAAAAAATAGCAAAGCGGGAAACAAGTTATAAAATAATAAATAAACAAAAACTACTAAAAATTAATCGAACTACTCCTTTAGAATTAGAAGAACCACTGGGAACTTTTGGGGTTTAAAAGAAAACAGATCAACTCTATTTACTGGAAACAGGTTCCTGGGAGAACCTTAAATATCTAAATATTAAATACAACTGTGTGCATTAAATATTTCAACAAGTATTTAACATAATGAGCTGAGTTCAGTTCATGATAACAAAGAACACAGCTGACAGTATTAGAATACTTTGCTTTAGTTCAATTAAAAAAAAAAATCTTTTATATTTTTTAATATATTTTTTGTATTTTTAATATATATTTCTATGTTGTTTATAGATATATATAATACACAACTGACAGCATTAGAATACTTTGCTTTAGTCCAATTTAAAATCATTTATTTTAGACTTTTTATGTGTTTTATAGATTTTTATATATATTTAATTAATAATTAATAATATTGTTCATATGTAATAAACAGCTGACAGTATTAGAATACTTTGCTTTAGTCCACTATAAAATAATTTTATAAATATTTTGTTTTTTTTTATTAATATTTATATATTGTTTATACATAATGCACAGTTGGCAGGACTATAATACTTTTTTTTACTCAAACGTAAAATAATTTCTTTTATATTTTTTAATATATTTTTGTATTTTTATATATATTTCTATATTGTTTATAGATATATATATATATAATACACAACTGACACAATTTTAAAAATGTTTTTTATATATATTTATACATTATTTATATATTATAATACACAGGTGACAGTATTATAATACTTTTGTTTTTTTAATATAAAATCATTTTTATACTCTATATTTTTTATATAATTTTATGTTATTTTATATATTTATATATTGTTTAGCTGACCCTATTAGAATACTTTTTTGTCAAATAGAATTTTTAAAAAAAATATTTTTGTATATAGCACACAGAGGACATTATTATAATACATTGCTTTAGTCCAATATAAAATCATTTCTTTTATACTCTATAATTTTTTATATTTTTATATTATTTTAGATATTTATATATTGTTATATGTAACACACAGCTGACCGTATTATAATACTTTTTTTAATTTATTTTTTAAAAATATTTTTATATATCGTACACAGAGGACAGTATTATAATATTTTGCTTTAGTCCACTATAAAATAATTTTTAAAATATTTATATAATATACAGACTCTATAGGTTTTCTGTTGAGGTTATTTTTCATCAAGAGCATTTAAAAATCATTCTGTACAATATTATATTATACAATAAACAATATTAAAGATATAAACAAGTTTGAGTGACTGGTTTTTGTATATTTGGACTCATTTAGAAAACTGTGTGCAGACGACTCTCAATAAGCCCCCTATGTGACTGAATGTAGATAAAATAAAAGGCCCTCCATCGTATTTAGGAGCATTTATCACATTCATTCTTATGTTCGGGGGTTAAAAAACACATAAATATTAAGAATAGCTTCATAAAGGAAACCTAATCCAAACAAAATGGTTTTCCGAAGGAGCCTTCTGAGGAAGAGTTCTTAGAGTGCTTCTAAAAGACTCTGAAGTCACACACAACTTGAGATGTTTCTTTAAAACGTCGATGGAGGAGGAACTTTTTACTGTTAGTCCAGCAGCTGTTGCAGAAGCTGGACCCCCCCCCCATTCAGGATCCAGAACCGTGGACCAGCCGTACCGTCAGCCCCAGCTTGGAGACTCCGTACGCCGAGTCCGGCCAGCCTCCCTGCCCGTGCTCTCCCCTCCTGGCCTCGTCGACGAACCTCTGCATCAGGCCGACCAGCTCGTCCTCGGTGATGTCGTCGCTACGGAAACACTGCTGCAGGGCGGAGCTGCTTTTCTTCAGAGCGCTGGAGCCCACAGAGCTGGAGACGTTGACCACCCGACCTGAAACCCAGCAGAGGATCCAGGAACCTGTTTACGTTCGTTTCTCAGCAACTTAAACCTTCAGAAACGTCACTGGAGACTCAATATATCCTGAACACGTATGTAAAATCAGCTGTTCTGGGAAACTTTATGCATGAAACAACCAAATATAGTTGTTCATGTTCACATTTCACCACATCTGACTGCTCAAAAAGCCACACAACCTCCATTTTTAGCCTTTTATTGTCTGTTTTGTCATTAAAAATCATAAAAACATACATAATTTATTTGTGTTTTTGTTCAGTACATTAATTTTAATTCAATATTTCACATAATTGACAGTTTAAAAACCCAAACACTTGTTCTTTTTTGACTTTTTTATAATTAAAACCGTAAAATCAGCTCTATATTTTTTTCTAAATCATAAAAGACCGTTTATATTTTATATTTAACCACATTTAACTTTTTAAAAAAGTAAACATTTGTCCTTTTTCGCCCTTAAAATCCTAAAAGCAGCCCTATATACTTCTCTAAATCAAACCAGAGAACCATTTTAATGCTGCACTTATTGTTTTGTTCAGTATATTTATTCCACTTTTACATCAAACCATATTTAACTTTTCAAAAAGTCAATAATTTTGCCTTTTTTTGTCTGTTTTCTGATTAAATTAATAAAACCAACCCATTATTTTAAGTCAGCAAGGAAGATAATCTGCATGATTAATTGTATTTTTGTTCAGTTTCACAGTTTAAAAAGTCAAACATTTGTCCTTTTTTGTTCTTTTCTCGCCTGTTTTATGATTAAAATCGTAAAATCAACTCTGTATTTTTCTCCAGATCGGAACAGAAGACCATTTTAATGCTGCATTTAAAAGTTCGTCGGTATATTTATCTCATTTCCACGACATTTAACTTCTTGACGCCTGAATTTATTGACAATTATATTTAAAAAATTAAATTAAGTGGACATTGTTAATTTGTCTGTCGCACATAGAACGGATATAAAGGTGTGACGCGAGATGTTTTGCTTTTTTACCTTCGCCAAGGAAGTTATGTTTTTGCCGGCGTTGGTTGGTTTGTTTCTTTGTTTGTTTGTGTTCAAAATAACTCGAAAACTCATGGACGGATTTGGATTAAATTTTCAGGAAATGTGTGAAATGGGACAAAGAAGAAATGATGATATTTTGGGACTGATCCGGATCACCGTCTCCATCAAGGATGTTTTTTTAATGTAAGTGTAACCAGGTGGACAATTAAATGCAGTTTACTCTAAAAGCCACCAGAGGGCGCTCTTGTTTTTGGGGTAACCCCCTCTGACCACATGACATTTTGGGTCTCCACGAGACAGACAGCGACAATGACGGAGTTCTCTTTCCTTCCTGAGCGACATACGCACGGTTGGGCCGGCATTCTTATCTCCGGTTGTCTAAGAAGCTGGGAGGCTGTTAGGAGCTGCTGCGCTAGAGGCCGCGCCTGTTCATTAGGTCGGATGGGGTGAAGGCCGCATTGTCGGTAGGACATTTGAACTGTCTGTAATTACATTTGTATCTGTAACGTTCCATAGAAAATATGTGAATTGGGAGATTGTGTTGGGGGTGGACTGAAGCTCCTTGGTGGAGGTATGAGCTCTCTGAGGGCTTTTCTAGTTTTTGCTTGTTTTCCCATTAAACTCGTAAAAACAACATTATTTTTTTCCTCTAAGTCGGAGCAGGAGATCGTTTGCTTGCTTTGTTGATGTTTCTGTTCAGTATGATTTCAATTTTAACCACATCTCGTTGTTTAAAAAGCCAAACGTTTGTCCTTTATCTGCCTGTTTTGCCATTAAAACCATAAAAACAACATTAGATTTTTCTCTTATGTCAGAACAGAAAACTACTTTACGTTCTTGTTCGGTGCGAGTTCTGTTTGTGTTTGTATCGGGAGAGTTAGCGTCACCATGCTAATCATGAAACCCACTGAGCAGAGAGAGCAGTCCGACATGATTTCCTAATTACGACTGAAACATTTCAAACGTGCCAGCTGCTGGAACAGGAGACGGCCGCGGTCAGATCCCACGTTTCCCTGACGGTATTTCAACACATCCAGCGAATGAGCGTCACTTCTGAAGCGACGACGCCGAGCAGAACAGCCGCTCAGAGGCTCTGCCAGCGCTTCAAGCCGGTGAGTTCTGACGGGTTTGTTTCAGCGTGGAGGCAGACGGTGGACCGGATCCGGGGTTCGGTTTCAGAAGGACCCTTTAGATGGTCGATAGTGATGGAAAACTGGCTCTGATTAGTTTCATGTGAGGTAAACAGAACCCAACATCCACCCTCTCAGGGCTGCTCTCCTTTCTGCTAATCTGATGGAACATGTCGCTTCATGAACACCCTGATCTCAGCCTCCAGCCTGGACCAAGTCTGGACTACACACAGTTGGAATAACAGATAGAAACTCACTCATCTACAGTACTTTGTGTTGTTTAAACTGATATGGAGAAGATTTTTTTGCATTTTTTAGCCTCAGTATTCGTCCAAAAACATCACAGGGAGACACTTTCCTCCTTCACTTTGCAGCATGATTTAAAATCTATTAGTCTACAAACTGAAATGTCCGTAATAATAATAAAACTTTGCTGCAATACAAACTAAAACTAACAGCTTACATTAATGATACTCACTCCTAATTAATCTGTACGAATTCTTTCCTCCACAAGACATTAAAGGCAGCTGAAGTTTAGTTTGTTGCTTCCAGCTGTTTCCTCGAAGTTGCATAAACATCTGCAGCATCAGGATCCACAGGAGCGTTTTTAAAGATTAAACATTTTCACATGTAGAGCAACACTGCTGGAAAACGAATAAATGATCCCCAACAGGGAGGCAGGCTAGATCAGGGTCCAACAGCAGGTCACACCGTTAACTCGTCTTCAGCTCAGACAGGTGAGCTGCAGTTCACATCTGGAGTTCAGTTTGTTGCTTCCAGCTGTTTAGGACTATTTCCTCTGAGTTTATTAAACACCTGCAGCATCAGATAGCAGCAGGATCCAGATGAGCGTCTCTACACTGAAAAAAGTTGTCGTACTTTGTGTTATAATCATAAATTAAAGCTGTTTCATGGCGTGCTGACGACTGAGACAGGAAATGGCCATATGGTTGTCATCAGGGCCTGAGTTTTATCATGCATGTAAAACTTTCAGGCCATTTGGAGCATGTGCAGACCAGTTACACAGCACTTACTGTGTCTTTCATGGAAAACGCCAAAACGGCCAAACACCAAAACGCCATGGGACGCCACAGACACGCCATTGCACTTTTGCGGAACATTATAATAATTTTTTTTCAGAACCACCTGTAGTATACGTGGGCAAAATTTGAGATCTGTGGGAGTTATTCTAAAGGACGAGTTTGCTCTTGAAAATGTGACATTTCTGGAAAATTGGCCAAAAAAAACGGCAAAATGGCCAAACGGCAAAACGCCGCGGCCCGCCACGGCCACGCCCTCATACTTTTGAGGAACATATTCATAACTTTGGCTCACCACCACCTGTACTATATGCCTGCCAAATTTCAGATCTGTCGGAGTTACCCCCCAGGACGAGTTCGCTCTAGAAAAGATGAAAATTCTGACTGTAAATTCAAAATGGCCGACTTCCTGTTGCATTTTGGGTATAGGGTTGATTAGGCAATTTTGTTCGTCTTGGCGTGATACATATGTCTACCAATTTCCGTAGCTGTACGTGAAACTAATTGTATTAACTCCACTAAAGTCCAATTTTCAAGGTGGCGCTATTGAGTCATTTTGCCATTCATATGTGTAATTCCCCCAAAATATTAACTTTTTCGCCGGTCCTGATGGGTGTGCCAAATTTGGGAAGTTTTTGAGCATGTTAAGTGGCGTTTAGGTAAGAAACAGAGCAGGAACAATGGGGTCCTTGCACTGGAGACAGGATAGATAAGGATCTAACAGCAGGTCAGGCTGTTCGTCGCAGTTAGATTATATTTTCAGTGCTTTGGAAATCATAAATAAACTAGACTGTGAGTTATTAGACACTTTGATGAGCCGCTGTTATTTAGATTGAGTGTTTACTGTTGCATTATTATGTCCTATACATCACTTTGTGTATACGGAGCAATGAGGAGATGGTGAGAAACACGCCGGTCGGTGTTTGTCGGCTGAATATTTCCAGCAGAACATTCTGTGAGCTCGTACCTCCAGGTCTGATGAGCGGCAGGAAGTGGGTCAACACGTCTCTGGCCGCGAAGAAGTTCGTCTTCAGGGTGAATTCGGCCTGGACGGCGAACGGAGACGGATCTGACTCTGAGGAAAGAGGATAAACACCAGGATTCAGTTATTCTGTTCTGGTGCCACTTTCATGTTTGTTGGCATGTTTAAGCTTCATTCCTTTTTAAAAACATAAAGGTTTTATGTGAGAAAAGGACTTGTGATGTCAATATTTGCACATTTGAGTCGATCAAGTGAGTAAAACAGGCAGATCTCAATCGAATCATATATTCAGTATAAATTAGGATCTCTAAAGTCACTCCAGGACAGTGGTTCCCAACTGGTGGGTCGGGAACCAAAAGTGGGTCGTGAAGTCATTTTTAGAGGGTCGCAGAAGCATGTCCCCCGTAAAAAGTAGTGGTATAAAGTCTTTTATTTTGAAGGATGTGTTTCTTATGGCACAGTTTGCTTTCAATAGCAGGATATTTAGTGGTGGTGACACCAGTAGTTGCTCACTATTAGCCTCTAGATTTGTCTCTGCCAGCTTATTGGAGAAAATTATGCTAAAACGTATCAAAAATGAACCAAAATGTGCTCAGAATCTGTCAAAATGGGTCAAAATATGCCTCAAACATGGCAAAAGCGTCCAAATATCCCAAAATTAGCAAAAAAAATAAGCAAAAATTTTCCTAAATTGTATCAGAACGCATTGAGACTCCACCCAAATACACCTTAATGTGTTAACAGGAACAGCAAACTTCAAAAATTTGGGTTATTAATAGTGGGTCCTGAGGCTGGACCAGTTGAGAACCACTGCTCTAGGACATATTCCACCACTTGTCTGCACAGTTGCAGGATGAGAATTCTAGTTTACTGATTTTCTGCTCCAAGTCCCAAGAGCCAAAAGCTGTGTCCTGGGATCTGGTCGCCGAGGCCCCCGCTGTCGACCTCTGCCCGATCCACATAGCACCCGGCCCCTACGGTTCCCTCTGCAGGTGGTGGGCCCACGGGAGGTCGGGCCCACATCGTCCTTTCAGGCTGAGCCCGGCCGAGCCCCGTGGGCAAAGGCCCGGCCACCAGGCGCCCCCACTCGAGCCCCAACCCCAGGCCTGTCTCCAAGTTGGGGCCCCGGCGACATCACGGTCCTTGTTTGTCTTCTGTCAATAGGGGTCTTCGAACTGCTTCTAGTCTGACCTGTCACCAAGGACCTGTTTGCCTTGGGAGACCCTACCAGAGGCATAAAGCTCCCGACAACATGGCTCCCAGGATCATTCAGGCACTCAAACTCCCCCACCACGATAAGGTGAGCTGGCTTGGACATCTGTTCTGGATGCCTCCTGGACGCCGGATGTTCCTGGCATGTCCCACCAGGAGGAGGCCTCGGGTAGACCTAGGACACCCTGGAGGGACTATGTCTCTCAGCTGGCCTGGGAACACCTCGGGGTCCCACTGGTAGATCTGGAGGTGGTGTCTGGGGGGAGGGAAGTCTGGGCCTCTCTGCTTAGACTGCTGCCCCCACGACCCGACCCCGGATAAGCAGTAGAAGATGGATGGACGACTTTCTGTCTCCATCGAGGTGCAGGACCGTATATAGCAGTGAAAATAAAACTCCATCGCTCTGATCTCACCTCTGAACGCCACCCCGGCGTTGTTCACCAGGACGTCCACTCCTCCGTACTTCTCTTTGAAGTAATCCGCCGCGGTTCTGATGCTGTTCAGGTCATTGACGTCCAGCTGGTGGAACTTTGGATTCAGTCCCTCTGAGGACAAAGACTTCACGGCCTCCTCACCACGACCACTGAAACAGGAGAAAAAAACACTTTATTCTCATTATCAGAGCAGAGAAATATCTTCAAGGCCCTGAAAACACATTTTTCCATCAGTTTCATGCTCTGCGTGAAGAAGTTCTGCATAAATCCTAAACATTCTGCTAAATTTGTCCACAAAATTCCTGTTTTCCAACTGGTTTGAAGTCAGAGCATGTAAAAAGTGAAGTCATGCGCTTCACTAACGCACCAATCAGAGCTCATCTATTCATATTTATTACAATTAAATCAAATCTGCAGACGGTTTTTAAGCAGAATTGAAGAAATTAATGTCATATTTCCAGTGTTTCCGTTTGTCGATGTGTACGTTTCAGTTAGTTCCTGTTTTATTTTGAAATTGCCTTTCCTCGTGCGCCGCTTTTCTTTTTACTTCTTGTCTTCGCTCCTCTTCTCCCTCCATTTTGACCACCTGGATCTCTTTCACCAGCGTCCAGTGGATCTCCCAATCATCTACCTGCATGTATAGACAGATTTACAATCCTGACTTGTCCTTAGTCTGTCCTGTTTGGTCCCTCTTCTGCTGGATTACCTGTTTGTTTGCTGCTCACCTGTCCGTCTCCGGATCTCCTACCTGTTCCAGCCCGTCCACCTCTGTGTGCTCCTCTTGTTAACCAGGTTCGTGTTTTACGTTTGGATTTTTGGTTCTCTCGGTTTTACGTTTTTGTTTTTCGATTAGTTCCCTTTTATGAGATTAATCTGGACTTTTAATTTGGAGTTTTCCTGAACTCTCAGCGGATGTTTTAGTGCTTCTGCTGCAGTTTTTGAACACAGTGACGTCAAATAACGATAAAATACCAACAATTAAGGCCTCAACTGTAACTCTTAAAGTCACTGAGGGGTTTGAAAGTCCTGCTGTCTCCTAAAAAACCGCCAAAATGAAGCAATTTATCAGCCAGAAACTGTAAAAACAGGAAGTTCAGGTAGGAAACTTAAAGACTCACTTTATTCTACGTGTCTCGTTTTAAAAAATCATCAAAAATAAACCGTTTACTCGAACCAGATTCTGTAAAAACCAAAAGATTCTGAGTTTCTTGGTGCAACCGTGAAGCTATCAGTGACCCAGCTGTGTACAACAGTCATGTCACAAAAATTCAGGCATTTTCGGCTGAACTGCAGGCAGTGTTTACTCAAAGCATACAGAAGACAAGCATGGAAACAGATGAAACATGTAAAGAGTCAAACATCTAACATATGTGGAAGCTTAAATGACTTTACTAGCACCTGGAAACAGTCAAACACCTTGATATTTCGCATTGTGTTTTATCTTTTTATGATTAAGATGCGACAAAACAAACGAAAAACCACCCAGAAGTTGCTTCAGAGGGTTGAAGCCCCTTTTATTCTAACGGTGCAGTTTGAATGCAGTGTAAGGATTTGACCTGCAGGTGGCGCCATTTGACCGATTCAGAAAGCTCAGTTTGTCCCATCACTGGTTTACAGGTTCAGTTTTTCTTCAACCTCAATCTCTGGGAACGTTTTCCTCAAAACTTCAGTCGTGAATATTTAATAAAACTGACAAACTTTTACATATTTCAGTTTAAAAGCAGGTTTTAAGGAGTTTTAAGTCATAAAATGTTAAATTAGCCACAATTCTGGTTTAATTATTGCCTCTTTAATGAGTCGGGGTTGTTTCTAGGTTTAGTTTTTAAAAGAAAAGACCACGTTTGACTCTTTAACTAGTGAGAAATGGTGGAATAGAAGTCAAACGCACCCATAAAGAAAGATAAAATATAAAAATACAATCCAGGCTTTTAATCTGTTGTAGCTACACTGACAAATCAGTATATGAAGAAGAATATTTTTACTAAACTGCCTGTAAATAACAGAGAATTTGTCTCCTGCAGGCTGATGCACACTTTAAAATCTCAGTACTTTAGTTGTAATTTACGTCTCCACCACTAGAGGGCTCCAAAGTCACATCTAATGCATGATGCTGTATATTTTTATTAACTATAGGAGCTGTGACTGCAAATCTAACTTCACAGAATGCAAACATGTGTTTTTAAAGCTCTCTCTTTCCAGTAAAATATATAATTTAGCTTCAGATAGACGCACTACGCCCAATAATGTACCTAAATAATGGCATATATTGTGGCTCATATACAGAAGTAACATGTGATCAGCACATTAAAGGATATTACTGATATTACTGAGGTGCAAAAATGAAAATATGTTAAAGTTAAAGAGTCTGTTGGAGCAGAAATAAGAAACGTGTCTGTGCTGCTTTAGTAGATTAGTCCAGGTGAGCTACCTACACGTCTCTGGCCGTCAGGTAAACGTCTCCCTGGAACATCCTGCAGAGCGCTCGGACGATGGCCAGCCCGATGCCTTTGTTGCTGCCCGTCACCACGGCAACCCTTGTCGACATGCCTGTCCGCAGAGAGACTTATCAGTGAGTGAAAACACAACGTGGGCAAACGTTGAATGAATTAACAGCAGCAGAGGTCGAGTTTCATCCAGATGCACTGAGTGATGAAGGAGGTGAATGGAAGCGGATCTGCTGAGTCATGGAGACGATGAAAACAGAAGCCAAATATAACTGGAATAAAGAGTCTAAAGGCCTGTGAAGCAGCATTTATCATAAAAACATACACATATTATTAAATACACTCAACGCAGCTTTAAATTTGGGTCGTTTCAACTTAAAATAACGATTTAACCAAACCAAAGAGGAATCACCTGAACAGACGGTAAAATAAAGAGCAAAACGCTAAAAGATGGTAAAATAAAAGAGCTAAAAGCTAAAAGATGGTAAAATAAAAGAGCTGAAAGCTGAAAGACGGTAAAACTAAAGAGCTAAAAGCTAAAAGATGGTAAAACAAAAGAGCTAAAAGCTAAAAGACGGTAAAACTAAAGAGCTAAAAGCTAAAAGATGGTAAAATAAAGAGCTGAAAGCTAAAAGACAGTAAAATAAAGAGCTAAAAGCTAAAAGACAGTAAAACTAAAGAGCTAAAAGCTAAAAGACAGTAAAATAAAAGAGCTAAAAGCTAACAGACAGTAAAATTAAAGAGCTAAAAGCTAAAAGATGGTAAAATAAAGAGCTGAAAGCTAAAAGACAGTAAAATAAAAGAGCTAAGAGCTAAAAGACGGTAAAACTAAAGAGCTGAAAGCTAAAAGACAGCAAAATAAAGAGCTAAAAGCTAAAAGACAGTAAAACTAAAGAGCTAAAAGCTAAAAGACAGTAAAATAAAAGAGCTAAAAGCTAAAATACAGTAAAATAAAAGAGCTAAAAGCTAAAAGACAGTAAAACTAAAGAGCTAAAAGCTAAAAGACAGTAAAATAAAAGAGCTAAAAGCTAAAAGACAGTAAAACTAAAGAGCTAAAAGCTAAAAGACAGTAAAATAAAGAGCTGAAAGCTAAAAGACAGTAAAATAAAAGAGCTAAGAGCTAAAAGACGGTAAAAATAAAGAGCTAAAAGCTAAGAGATGGTAAAATAAAAGAGCTAAAAGCTAAAAGACGGTAAAACTAAAGAACTAAAAGCTAAAAGATGGTAAAATAAAAGAGCTAAAAGCTAACAGACGGTAAAATAAAAGAGCTAAAAGCTAAAAGACGGTAAAACTAAAGAGCTGAAAGCTAAAAGACAGTAAAATAAAGAGCTAAAAGCTAAAAGATGGTAAAATAAAAGAGTTAAAAACAGTCCCCAAGGGCTGATGTGATAAAAGCAGGTCTGATAGATAAGATGGCCCAAGACCACTGAGACACTTAACCCTTGTGTGGTGTTCGGGTCTGTGGGACCCGTTTTCACTTTTTATCAAAAGAAAAATCATACAATTAATTATTTTTTCAAGCTCAAATTCACTGGCCTTGGCTCATTTTCTGTGAAGAACATTTATCAAAACAAATTTTTAATGACCACACACCCTACACCCCCCCTACACATTACTATTACATACAGGATGTTCGGGTCCACTGGACCCGGGGCTAATAAAAGTGTATAAATTGTTGGTCCTGTGTACCTTCACTCTGTCCTCCTCCTGTCTGGGCCTGCTGTTAGTGTGTGTGTGTGTCTGTGTGTGTGTGTGTGTGTGTGTGTGTGTGTGTGTGTGTGTGTGTGTGTGTGTGAGTTTTGTGTTTCTGCCATTGACGTTCCCACACAAGGTTCCAACATCATTGCAAAATTCAGGTACTGACACCTGTCTGCTCTCACGTTCCCACACGTTTTACCCTGTGTCTTGCGGGAACCAATCTTTATTTTTTCATATTCTATCCCAGCTGCTAATTGGGGGGCAGGACACAATAAATATAGCTTTGCCAGTGTTGGTCCTTATCACAACTGATCAAAAAAGGTTCTCTGTTCAGAGGGCCTTGCAATTGTTTTCTGATGACAGCGAAGCCTTTGATGATGATGTTGGCCGAGAGGAAGAGGTTTCCTCTCACAATCTGAAAGTGACTTGGAAGAATCAGATGACATTGAGCATCAGCTAGCTCTAAAACGAAGATAAGCCACAGGACCAGGCCGTCAGGAGCCAGTCCCAGGACCAGACCATCAGCAGCCATCAACAGGACCTGCCCTGGAATCCTATGTGCCAAAGAAAGGCAAGAATGTGGTACTTATGAGTACACTGCAGAGGGATGGGAGGATCTGTGGCCAGGAGCATCAAAAACCAGAGATCATCATGGATTATAATGCCACAAAATAGGGGTGGATAAGCTGGCGACTACGTACAGCTGCAAAAGGAGGATCCTACACCGGCCACTGGTGATATTCTTTGACATGTTGGACATTTCAGCGTACAACGTCTTTGTGATCTGGATGGCACTGAACCCAGAGTAGAACAGAAGGAAGCTGCAGCCAGCAGCAACAAAAAGAAGAGCTGTGAAGTGTGTGGACCCAAGACGGACAGAAAAACACTATCTACATGCTTCAAGTGCAAGAACTACATATTCAACACACACAGTAAAACTCTGCCCCTCATGTGTTTATAGGCTGGTATGAAAAGGCAATGTGTTCAATGAGGCTGATGTGTTGTCTGAACTGATATAGTTACTTCATGTGATCAGCTTGTGCTGTGTAAACTGAAATTAATGTGTTAAATTTCAAATGATGCTCAAATAAATGAAAATCAATAGTTACAAAAACCTTGCTTCATTTGTAAATTTGCTGATATTTTCCTCTCATATCTTGATTGTAATTGATTTTCTTTTTTTAAATTAACTTCCTTAAAAAAGAAACAAAAGCGAGTAGCACTTCAATTCATAAATCTGATCTAACAAAGGTAAAAGGCAAATAATAACCATCCAAGGCTATTCTGTTTACTATATATTGCTTGTAATTGGGATGAAAGAAACATCTGTTAAGTATTTTAACATAAAGTTGGATGATTGTGTTGAACTAAACCCCCCAAAATGCAGCGGGTCCACCAGACCCGCCAACACTGGCTGAGTAACAAAAATATGAACACCACACAAGGGTTAAAGACTAATAAAAGCACCTTAGAGTCGATCCTGAAGCACACGGGGAGCCAAGGCAGCCATCTTATAACTGGTGTAATGTTCTCCCGCTGACTAAAACCTTGAATGTTGGCATTTAAAACCAGGTTTTCAAGGGCAGTAAAACATCCAGAACGCCCACATCACTGCTGTAGTTATCGTCTTTTAATGGGTCGGGGTTGTTTTAAAGGTTTCAGTGACCAAACAGGCTTTTGGCAGCTTCTTTCTTGAACAGATATTTGACTTTTTGCACTTTTTAAAACGATAAAATCCAGTTTTGGTTCCGTTTTTTTTAATGCAGGGCTCCAAATGAAGGAACACCAGTGCTCATTTTCCAGCTTTTATAAGAGCAGCTCTTCATGTTTACCCAGAATGTGAAGGTTTAAAACAATTAACCCAGCAAACAGGAGCGACTGATGCAAACTTCTGCTAATAGAAAACAAGGATTTGTGCAGGACGATGCTGCAAACAGAACAGGAAGGAAGCTTAGACTTGAAATTGAAGACAATAGACGATATAAACGGCTGATGTGTGAGTCATTGCTGCTTTAAGAGATAACCATGATTGATGAGTCCTGCTGGTAGAAAAACGTGACAAAAGTCGAGAGAGATCTGCAGGTTGTCTCTTAGACAGATGTCTGTCTGATAAAGTCACTCAGACTCATTGTTTTCACTGTGCAGGAGCTGATCATGTTTACTTGATTCTGATCTGAGCAGGAAAAACCCTGAATGTGCCAAACTTATGACAAATGACGGCGTCTGAGATGCAACACATGACATAAATACACCCACAGAGGTAGGTGGAAAATCTGACAAACAATCGCTGTTTTAAGTGATAATACCAAGAGGTGGGACAAAATATCAATATGTCGTCGTCCCTCCTCGTGGGATATGAGTATTGATACGCTGGCGCCACATATCTATACTTTAATTAATATAATAAGGTGCTCTAAACCCTCCACATTCCCCTGCCAGCTGCCGTTTCCCCAGCGTCACTTCTTAATGTCTCCACATGGTGGCGTTTATCACACGAATGAAGGAGACTGGAGCGGAAATGAATCGGCCCAACAACAGTTAGTACAGGTATAATGGAGACAGCAACGCTACCGTAAGAGACGCATCAGCCACACCTGAGTGCCTCACCTGGCTGATTATATGACCTCACAGTTCACAGCAGGGATGCCCCAAGTGGTGGGAAGCTCACAGCAAAACAGAAATAACTAGCAAAGCCCTCAGAGAGCTCATACCTCCACCAAAGAGATTCAGTCCACCCCCAACACAATCTCCTAATTCACATATTTTCTATGGAACGTTACAGATACAAATGTAATTACAGACAGTTCAAATGTCCTACCAACAATGCGGCCTTCACCCCATCCGACCTAATGAACAGGCGCGGCCTCTAGCGCGGCAGCTCCTAACAGCCTCCCAGCTTCTTAGACAACCGGAGATAAGAATGCCGGCCCAACCGTGCGTATGTCGCTCAGGAAGAAAAGAGAACTCCGTCACTGTCGCTGTCTGTCGACCCAAAATGTCATGTGGTCAGAGGAGGTTACCCCAAAAACAAGAGTGCCCTCTGGTGGCTTTTAGAGTAAACCGCAATTAATTGTCCACCCGGTTACACTTACATTAAAAAACATCCTGGATCCAGACGGTGATCTGGATCAGTCCCATAATGTCATCATTTGTTCTTTGTCCCATTTCACACATTTCCTGAAAATTTCATCCAAATCCAGCCATTACTTTTAGATTTATTTTGAACACAAACAAACAAACAAATAAAACCAAAGCCGGACATCACATAACCTCCTTGGCGGCACAGAAATGGCTCTTACAACCCGAGCCGGCTGGGACAGACTCCAGCCTCCCCGCGACCCTACAGAGGATCAAGCGTTGTTTAGATGATGGATTTGTGATGCTATACTTTAAATTTAAGATGCAGGAGGGTGTCAGGATGAGTAAAGACTCAGATTAAAGCTGTAATAAGTCTTCGGTCGAGTCTTTTTTAAGTCAGATTCACCAAATGACGAGTCCGATGTGCTTCTGTCCCGTTAAACTAAACATGTAAGGCCTGATGGTCCTCTGTCCTAAATATTAGAGTTACTACATGTAAACATCAACATGAAGGCCTTTAGGGACGGGATGTGGTCACCAGGAATATTTAGACTGCACTGTAAAACCAACTCCACAGACACATTCCTACCAACTGATTGAATGCATGACAATGGAAACTTAAATATTCTCCTTGGTTGATTAAATGTTAACTTCAAGTTGATGTAATTTCATGAAATGGGCTTGAAAACTTCATTTTTCCTCATCTTTAGTTCAGGATTTTAAGTTCCCTCCTCTCCTGTAACACACCTGGACCATGTCAGATCCTATGACTCGGTGTAGTTTGGTTGATCACAGGTTCATTAAAGGTCCCCAGAACTCATTAGACTGATTCAAACCGCTGCATTAAACGTCATTGTTGGGCTCAAACATCATTTTTCAGAGTGTAGAAGCTGATGTCGGAGGTAAAAGCACAGCTGAGATCACATTTCAGAGCCTCGGACGTTCAGACGTCACAGGAACGTGCTAATAATCAGAGGGACGACGTCTGAGACCTCCGGCAGCAGGAAAACCTCAGTACGTGACAAACTTCTGACGAGTGATGGCGACAGAGAGACTCCGGCTGTTCAAGATGCAGAGACAAGAGCAGAGACGATCTAAAGATGCAGATTCAGCCACCAGAGCATCCTCTGAGAGATGTGACTGATAAAAACTGACCCATAAACGTAGAAGAACGCACCAAACATGAATTGGATACGTGCGCACAGGTTCTCCATTACGCACAGCATTTTACGCATCAGTCTAAAACCTCAAAACTTTACTTTTGACCCCTCAAAAAGCACATGTTCCACTAAATCCACTAAAGAATCCTTTAGATATATCATTCAAGAGCCTGTTAGGACCAATAAAAACGATCCGCTTCACTATTTATGTGAACGTCGATGGGAAGGCCCGTGAGGCAGACAAACGGTGCTGCTCTCAGAGAAACGTGCTGGACTGGAGGCACATTAAGGCGCATTATAGGCGGGTGTCCTTTTACTGATTTAATTAAACATTTTACTGATTTAATTAAACTGTTGAATCCACTCAGCAGTCCGTGTTTACAGGCGCAACAGTGGATTCTCTCTGGTTTATGTTCCGGGAAAAGCTGCAGGTTTGATTTCTCACCAAATCTCCAAACCAGAGCGTTCGTGTGCCAAAATATTCCTGCATATATAAGCTGCAAATCAGAGCTTATCCAGGTTTCTGACAGCATGAAAACGCACAGACACACGCAAAGAAAAGCATCTCCAAATACGCGAGAAGGATGAAACAGTTTGCCAAAATCCATAAAACCCTCCGCTGCAGGTCCGACATCACCTGTCGGGTTCATTTGTTGCTTCAGGAGAACAGTTTTATCCCCACATTTAACTTTTCCAACCTTTTTATTATATTTTGAAGTAAATAACAGGGCGCATTTTATGTAATAACAAGTAGTTTTTGTGATGTGATGAGATAAATAAAGCTTCTTCGTCATACTGGCAACATAAATGCGTAATTTTCCAAACGCGTAAAACCCACTAAAATTCAGATTTCTGTGTTATCAAGCAGGTTAAGGGTGAAAATTAAGCTTCTTACTTGTTGCTGTTGTTGCTGCTGAAGCTGGAAAATAACCAGAGAAGTGAGGAAGCCAACCGGAGGCAGAAGGAAGGAGACTGTCGGTTCAGTATAAGGAGAGCCGGAGGGGAGTTTCTGCGCAGCATCATCGCGCTGACCCGGAAAACCTTTTTGTCTTTTTTTTCAAAGACGAGTCCGTTTAGATTCCAGTACGAGCTCAGCCGTGACCAGGCAGGTTTTGGGAGGCTGATGTCTCCCTCAGTGCTCACAAAATACCGCTTTATTCCCACAATGTACAGCAGAACATGCGTTAAAAGTCTCCTCCTTCAATGAACCCTGTCAGCGGATATTTCTGCTTGTATTTCTAATTTAGTTTCAGTTTATTAAAGAAAACATAAATGCGTATTTTATCAGAAACATTTGTAGATTTAAAGTCCCGTTTGCTTCACACAGCTGCTGTATATTATTTTTCTGAGACTATATTTAAAAAAAAAACCCTGCAGCATCACACAGCAGGAAACAACAATCCTCTAACCCGACAGTGGTGTGCGTAATTACGCACATGGCACAGCAGCGATAACGTAAGAATGCGACGGTGAATCATTTTCTGAAGGTTCCACACAGGAACACACAGCCTGAAACCCTTCATCTCTCTGCTGCCTAAAGCCTCCACCTGCCCCACCTCGTTCTTTCACTTCATTAGGACACATTTCCAGGTGAGTCCAGCAGAAAGACGCTGGATCAGGATGTTCAGGTTGTGCGTAAGATCAGGTTCAGAATCAGCAGCAAAGTTTCCTCACTCACTGTGGAACTTTACTAACAGACAAACCAAACCATGGATGAATGAATGAAGACAGGAGGAATGGAGTGTTTGTTTAGTGTCTCTGTGAGGCTGATATTCTGCAGCAGGTTGTCTTTTATTTCTATATTCAAGTTGACACAGATAAAAGCGGTGACCTTCACATGAACAGTCATTAAACAGCTGACGGCAGAACACATCTTTCACACACTCCTGGATTTTCACTACTTTATTTACATGTTCATGTGGCCAAGGTGAATAAAAGTCTTCATGAACAGCAATTAACAGCAATAAAACAACAGACCATCATAAGTCAAAGTATCACCTATAAAGTGTGACTGAAGACTGAACTCTGTACAGAGAACAAATGTTTACTCACCCTAAACATGACATTAACTGATCAGTTAATGATTATTCCATGCTGATTATTTCCTCTGTCAATCATTTTGTCCCTAAAATGTCAGAAAACACTCAAACAAACAAACATCTTCATCTCCCACAGCTCAGATATTCAACACTTTAAATCCAAAAACCCCCAAAATATTCAGTTTCTCATCAGGTATGAAAACTAAAACCAACAAATGTTCATGTTTGTGAAGCTGGAAGCAGCTTTAAAAATGACTGAAACACTGAAGAATCAATGGGTTCCGTCATCGTCTCTCTGATTATTGGCTGCAGCTACACAAGTAAACTGTATGTGATGAAGTTCAATCAGGGCTGAACATGAACAAACCTTCACACACTGGAATTAGTCTATTGGAGTTTGAGGAACTCTGCAGTGGCTCCATAGTTTAAAAGTAAAACTCCAGCATGTAGCGGCTCCTCAGTGAATGTGGTCTGGACTCTGTGGAGGAGAGTCATGGTTTCAGAGACGCTGTAGAAAGACAGAAAACCTGCTCTGTGATCCAGGTAAACTCCGAATCTGGAGGACCGAAGACCAGAGACAGGAGTTTTAACATTGTTGTACAGAAATACATAACCGTTGGTGTCCAAATATAGAGACCACGATTTGTCATTTCGTCCAAATCCACATTCATATGAGCGTCCTTTTCTGCAGATATTCTTGTAGGCGACTGCTACATCAACTCCACCTCCTCTCCACTCCACCTCCCAGTAACAACGTCCAGTCAGACTCTCTTTACTCAGGACCTGAATATAATCAGTGAATCTGTCTGGATGATCAGGATGATGTTGGTCTTCTTTCATCAATGTCACTTTTCTGTTCCCCTCAGATAATAACAGCTTTCTGAATGCTGTGTTTGGATCCAGAGTGGTGTCTCTTGAGTACTTTAAGAATCCATATCTGGTCCTTGGTTCTGGTTCTGGTTCTGGTTCTGACAGTAAAACATCTGGTTGAGTGATTTTCTGTGAGATGTTTGTCCAGGTGTCCCTCAGAATGTCCTGGAGTTGATCTCTGAGCTCTTTCACAACTGCTGTCACCTCCTCAAAGTGTCTGAGAGGACGGATGTTGATGCTGGATGAGGGTGTGGACTCACTGAGGGCTGACTCTGAGGGGTAGTTGAGGAGGAACTGGCTGTGGTCTTTAGTATCTGAGAGCTTCTTCAGCTCAGCGTCTCTCCTCTTCAGATCTCTGATCTCCTGCTCCAGCTTCTCCTCCAGCTCTTTGACTCGACTCTCTTCAGCCTCCTGCTGGGATCTGATCTGCTGCTTTACATCACGGATTCTTTTCTTGATGAAATGGATCAACCTGGTGAACATCTCCTCACTGTCCTCCACTGTTTTATCAGCAGAGACCTTGATGTTCTTCAGCTCCTGTTCAAGCAGCTCCACATCTTTCTGTCTGTCCTGGATTCTCTGCTGGATGTTCAGTCGACTCACCTCCAGCTCCTTCTGCTTATTGGTCCTTTCTGCTGCCGCTGGGACTGTTTCATGGCCTTTATGTTGATCCATTGTGCACAGATAACAGATCAACTGCTGATCAGTACGACAGAAAATCTTCATCACCTCATCATGACGAGAGCAGATGTTCTCCTGGAGGTTCTTGGAGGGCTCCACCAGCTGGTGTCTCTTTAGTTGAGCTACATCATAGTGAGGTTGGAGGTGGTTCTGACAGTAGGAGACCAGACAGACCAGACAGGACTTGACAGCCTTCCTCTTCCTCCCAGTGCAGACATCACAGGCCACATCTTCATCTCCAGCATAGCAGTGATCAGCAGCAGCAGCTTGGAGTCCAGTCTTCTTCAGCTCCTCCACTAACTCTGCTAACAGGATGTGTTTCTGCAGGACAGGCCTCGGTGTGAAAGTCTTCCTGCACTGAGGGCAGCTGTAGATTCTCTTCCCATCCTCTCCATCCCAGTGGGCTTTAATACAGTCCATACAGTAGCTGTGTCCACAGGAAGTAGCCACCGGATCCTTCAGTAGATCCAAACAGATGGAACAGCAGATTGTTTCTCGGTCCAGCTGATTTCCTCGCTGCGCCATTTCACCTCTCAGACACAGCGATTGTTTGACTTTCACTTCCTCGTTCATGAAACTAGTCTGAGCTCCGATCTATAAATCACGTGATCTTGCAGTGGGCGGGGCCTGTCAGCTCCTCCACCCGTCTTCAGAGTTCAGATCTGAAGGGGAGGAACCAGGACATGTGTGGACGGGGTGGAGCTGCTAAGAGCAGGAAGGAGAGCAGGGTTATCAGGCTGAACTTCATTCCAGGATGAGGAGTGTTGAACCTTCTTACAGCAGAGCTTGTTTCTCATTTAACCCTCAGACGGCAGTTTAAAGAAGTTACTCAGATTTCTTCAATGATCAAAATCCCAAAAATAAAAACCCTTTAAATGCCAGTTTGTTTACATGATGTCTCCAAGGATTAGTCACGTGAAACTCTTCAGTAAAATTACATTACAGTGAGTTCTGGTCAAATGATACACTTCCTGATTTGACTGAATGAACACGAAGCCATTTAATACAAATTAAAGGAGAACAAATAACAACAGCAGAGAACTGGTGACTCCATCTCAATCACTACATGTCCTGAAAAAAATCAAAGAATCTTAACTTCAGCTGTAAATCCCACCTGTGTCTCTCTTTTCAGTTACTTCCTGTTTTATTTTGAAATTGTCTTTCCTCATGTGTTGCTTTTGTCTATACATCCGTCCTTTGTTTCTCTTCTCCCTCCACTTTGATCACCTGGATCTCTTTCACCAGCGTCTAGTGGATCTCCCAATCATCTACCTGCATATATAGATAGATATACAGTCCTGCCTTTTCCTTAGTTTGTGCTTTTTGGTCCCTCTTCTGCTGGATTACCTGTTTGTTTCCTGCTCACCTGCTGGTCTCCAGATCTCTTACCTGTTCCAGCCCGTCTACCTCTGTGCTCCTCGTGTTAACCAGAGAGACCTTTCAACCTAAGCATATATACTTCTAAGTCGTATTTTTCTTATAATTCAATGTATATGCTTGTATTTGTAGTTACATTACAAGTTCATGTAGCTTAGAAGTCTACAATTTGTAAGATTATTCTTGTGTTATACCTTTTATTATTATTATTATTATCTCTGGAATCATATGAGATAAACATATTATGTTTGGTGCCGTTTTAATCATACATTTAGTGAGATTTCAGATCTGTGATCATCATAGATATTTACCAATTGGATTTGCATGTTTCAGAAATGATCTTAAAGTAAGTTCTAAAGGTATCTGGCCTGTGATCTCTCCTGGACAGTGTAGCTCAAGACCACACCTTGGGATGGACACAGCCACAATTGGTCAGATGCTGATTTGAATGTGGCTCCAACTTGGGCTTTTGGGCTTTGTTTTCTTTTAGGGGGGCTTTTTATTCTTTTGGCTTTTAAGGGTTTTGTTTCTTTTGGGGACTTTTGGCTTTTTCTTGGGCTTTTCCTTAAATCAAGATTTTTACTGAACAGCTTTTTCAAAAGCTCTTTACAGAGTTTTTCATTACACAGCCCGACTTTAAACAAGGGTTCTTAATGTTTACGTGAGCTTTGTTTTTCTATGATTAACTTGAAGGTAGACTTCTTAAGTTAACTTTAATAACGCAACAGTGCAAACATTTTCTTTTTAACTATGAGCTTGGACTCTTAGTGTTTGTACTTTGGCACATTTTTTACAACACAGCTACACCAAAGTTCCACCTTGTCTCTGCGTTCCTGATCCGAGTCATGCAGCAGATCCTCACAGCTACTCATCCTGCAGCAGCCTACCTCTCCCTCCATCAAAGGCTACGCAAGTATCATTTTCCTTCTGCTAAATGGATGAATTCATAAATTACGATTGGCTTCCAACTCCAAAGTGATTCTAAATTGATCACCTTTCCACCAACTGCCTCCAGTGACAATCACAGTTAATTAGCTTATCTGCATTCATTCATTCACTGTTTGTTGTTAAGCCATTGTTGTTTATTGTTTGTTTATAGCATTAGTTAACAAATGTTAGTGTCTAATTATCGTCTGTTCGACCATGTATTTCACTGTTTGGGAACTGGAGGTCAATGAATTTAGACTTTATGACTTTCAGATAAAATACTGATCAACTTCATTCAATTAAAGTCTCTTTGAGATTTGATCTCAAATGATTTTTTTTCTCAGTGATCTGAGATGGTGCCCCTTCATTAATGAATGCAATTTCATTGTAAAATGTAGTTACGCTACAGTAATTATTATTGGTGCCCCGTGTGAGGCAATATCAAACCACCGTTCATGTAACAAAGAAATACATCAACATATCCATTCCATTTTATCAAAGGATCACTTCCCTGCAAGCAAAAGTTTATAAAAGTATACAGTGTCTGTTTGTAGATTGTGTGTTGTTACCACGGAGGGTATTCAGACTGCTGCTGCTGTTATAACGCCTAAATATAATAATTCCCTGATGTAACTTAAAGAACAGAACCAGCCCAAAAGTTAACGTGCACAAAGTAACCCTGAATTTAAATCCTGTATTGATGAGACTGTCAGCTACATGATCAAAGGTAAAGGACAGACTCCCATGTCTTCAGTCTAATAAGTCCTGATCAGCTGAACTTGTGTGAATGTTACTTCTGAGCTCGAGTCATTCCAGCTGTGTTCACCTATATCTCCTGTGCCATTTGATTAGCCCCCTAATGCTCACGTGTTGTACCTGCTCACTGGAGCACGTTCAATGATAATCAGCACAGATCTGTGTTTTACGTTTGGATGTTTGGTTCTCTCAGTTTTGTGTTTTTGTGTTTGGATTAGTTCCCTTTTATGAGATTAATCTGGACTTTTAATTTGGAGTTTTCCTGAACTCTCAGCTGCTTCCTGTTTCCTCCCCTGCTCTGTGTGTCTTTGATTACATTTGGTCAGTTTCTCTTGGGTCCTTCATGCTGACTCTTGACAATCAGTTGATTCATCGAATATAGCTGTTTAAAACTGTGAAAATCATTTAACAACTTCTAATAACTAGTATATTAGTCATGAAAACTGAACACAGTGCTGAACCTTTTAAACCTTTAAAACCACACCAACAACTAGAGCTCACTCAGAGGGGTTGTGCTGATTGTCAATACGAATGTTTCAGTCGTCCTGCTGCAGTTTTTGAACAGTGACACCAAATAACAATAAAATACCAACAATAAAGAGTTTAACTTTAACTCTTAAAGTCACTGAGGGGTTTAAAAGTCATGCTGTCTCTTAAAAAATCACACAAATGATCAAAAAAAAACTATTTGAGTTTAAGGAACTCTGCAGTGGTTCCATAGTCAAAAAGCACAACTCCAGCATGTAGCGGCTCCTCAGTGAATGTGGTCTGGACTCTGTGGAGGAGAGTCATGGTTTCAGAGACGCTGTAGAAAGACAGAACACCTGCTCTGTGATCCAGGTAAACTCCCACTCTGGAGGACTGAGGACCAGAGACGGGAGTTTGAACTTTGTTGTACAGAAATACATAACCGTTGGTGTCCAAATATAGAGACCAAGATTTGTCATTTCTTCCAAATCCACATTCATCTGAGCGTCCTTTTCTGCAGATATTCTTGTAGGCTACTGCTACATGAACTCCACCTCCTCTCCGCTCCACCTCCCAGTAACAACGTCCAGTCAGACTCTCTTTACTCAGGACCTGACTATAATCAGTGAATCTGTCTGGATGATCAGGATGATGTTGGTCTTCTTTCATCAATGTCACTTTTCTGTTCCCTTCAGATAATAACAGACTTCTGAATGCTGTGTTTGGATCCAGAGTGATGTCTCTTGAATACTTCAAGAATCCATCTCTGGTCTTTGGTTCTGGTTCTGGTTGTGGTTCTGATAGTAAAACATCTGGTTGAGTGATGGTCAGTGAGATGTTTCTCCAGGTGTCCTTCAGAGTGTCCTGGAGTTGATCTCTGAGCTCTTCCACAGCTGCTGTCACCTCCTCAAAGTGTCTGAGAGGACGGATGTTGATGCTGGATGAGGGTGTGGACTCACTGAGTGCTGACTCTGAGGGGTAGTTGAGGAGGAACTGGTTGTGGTCTGGTGTATCTGAGAGCTGCTTCAGCTCAGCGTCTCTCCTCTTCAGATCCCTGATCTCCTGCTCCAGCTTCTCCTCCAGCTCTTTGACTCGACTCTCTTCAGCCTCCTGCTGGGATCTGATCTGCTTCGTCACATCAGAGCTTCTTTTCTTCATCACACGGATCATCTTGTCGAACATCTCCTCACTGTCCTCCACTGTTTTATCAGCAGAGACTCTGATGTTCTTCAGCTCCTGTTGAAGCAGCTCCACATCTTTCTCTCTGTCCTGGATTCTCTGCTGGATGTTCAGTCGACTCACCTCCACCTCCTTTTGCTTCTTGGTCCTTTCTGCTGCCGCTGGGACTGTTTCATGGCCTTTATGTTGATCCATTGTGCACAGATAACAGATCAACTGCTGATCAGTACGACAGAAAATCTTCATCACTTCATCATGACCAGAGCAGATGTTCTCCTGGAGGTTCTTGGAGGGCTCCACCAGCTGGTGTCTCTTTAGTTGAGCTACATCATAGTGAGGTTGGAGGTGGTTCTGACAGTAGGAGACCAGACAGACCAGACAGGACTTGACGGCCTTCCTCTTCCTCCCAGTGCAGACATCACAGGCCACATCTTCATCTCCAGCATAGCAGTGATCAGCAGCAGCAGCTTGGAGTCCAGTCTTCTTCAGCTCCTCCACTAACTCTGCTAACAGGACGTTTTTCTGCAGGACAGGCCTCGGTTTGAAAGTCTTCCTGCACTGAGGGCAGCTGTAGATTCTCTTCCCATCCTCTCCATCCCAGTGGGCTTTAATACAGTCCATACAGTAGCTGTGTCCACAGGAAGTAGTCACTGGATCCTTTAGTAGATCCAGACAGATGGAACAAGAGATTGTTTCTCTGTCCAGCTCATTTCCTCGCTGCGCCATTTCTCCTCTCAGCAACAGTGAAGGTTACAGCACATAAGAGTCACACAGGAGGCCCAACCCAACTTTATTATCTTCAACCTTTGCACACTGATTTTCAGCAGTTGGCTTTGTCAGCTCTTGCACTTTGCAGCATCTGGATTCCACCAATCCCTGAGCTGGTAGGTCTATGGAAGGGGAGGAGGCAGGACTCTGTTGGAGGGAAGGGAGTGTTAGTAGTCTGTTTCATTTAGGCTGCAGAACACGGAGCAGTTTGAACACTGACAGCATTTATGTTTCTCATTTACAAGTTTAGAGTCAGTTTGAAGTCCAGCAGCTTGTTGGACCGCCCATGAAACTTCAACATAACTGAGCTTTGGTCACGTAAGCAGCTAAATGTTGGTGAGGGGTAAAGAGGCTACTGAAACTGGCATCCTGGTGCCAGAAATGGGAGCAGGAGATGGTTGAAGTGGGAGATGGAGGCTGGTGAAACTGGCATCCCAGTGCAAGAGAAGAATAAAGTGATTTCAATTCAATTCAATTCAGTTTTATTTATATAGCGCATATTTACAACACAGGTCGTCACAAAGCGCTTAACATTGTAAGAAAGAACAGGAAACAGAAACAGAAAAACCCAACAATCCAAGGTTGCTTTTGGATTCCTTATGAGCAAGCAGTCAGCGACGGTGGGAAGGAACCAAAAACCCCCTATGGTAGGGAAGGGGGGAAAAAAACTTCCGACAGAACCAGGCTCAGGGAGGGCGGCCATCTGCCTCGACCGGTTGGGTTGGGAGTGGGGAGGAGGAGGGAGGGAGGGAGGGATAGTAGGAGAGGTTGGGGTAGGGGTTGGAGGTGGTGAGGCCAGCGGCTGCAGATCAGGGACGTTGAGCTCCAGATCAGGGACGTTGAGCTCCAGATCAGGGACGTTGAGCTCCAGATCCAGGGACACCCACGGAGAGAACAAGCAGGACACAGAACCTCGGGGGGGAAACATAGGTTAGTCATATGTAACGGTGATATATGACAGTACAGAAAGGAGAGGAGAGGAGAGGAGCCCAGTGCATCATGTGAGTCCCTCAGCAGTCTAAACCTATGGCAGCTTAACTGAGGGACAGCTCAGGTGATCCTGAGCAGTCCTAACTATAAGACTTGTCAAATAGGAAAGTTTTAAGCTTAATCTTAAAAGAAGAGAGGGTGTCTGACCCCCGAACCCAAACTGGGAGCTGATTCCACAAGAGAGGAGCCTGATAACTGAAGGCTCTGCCTCCCATTCTACTTCTGGAAACTCTGGGAACCACAAGTAAACCTGCAGTCTCAGAGCGAAGGGCTCTGTTAGGATGATAAGGTACAATAAGGTCTTTAAGATATGATGGAGCTTGGTCATTAACAGTTTTGTATGTTAGAAGCAGGATTTTAAATTCTATCCTGGATTTTACAGGAAGCCAATGAAGAGAAGCCAATACAGGAGAAATATGATCTCTTTTACTGGTTCCTGTCAGAACTCTGGCTGCAGCATTTTGGATCAGCTGGAGGTTTCTAAGAGAGTTACTGGGACATCCTGACAATAAAGAATTACAATAGTCCAGCCTAGAGGTTACAAATGCATGGACTAGTTTCTCAGCTTCACTCTGAGACAAAATATTTCTGATTTTGACAATATTACGTAAATGAAAGAATGCCGTCCTGCAGACTTGTTTTATATGTAAGTTGAAGGACATATCCTGATCAAAAATAACTCCAAGGTTTTTTACGGTAGAACTGGAGGCTAAGGCAATACCATCTAGGGTAACAATCTGGTTAGATATTGTTTTTCTGAGGTGCTTCGGGCCAAATACAATAACCTCAGTTTTGTCAGAATTTAAATGAAGAAAATTACAAGTCATCCAGGCCTTTATGTCCTTCAGACATGCTTGGAGTTTGACCAACTGATTGGTTTCATTGGGTTTCATAGATAAATATAACTGGGTATCATCTGCATAACAATGGAAATTTATGCAGTGCTTCCTAATAATGTTTCCTAGAGGAAGCATGTACAGAGTAAATAATATTGGTCCTAATACAGAACCCTGTGGAACTCCATAACTGACTCTAGTGCGGGTGGAAGAATCGCCATTAACATGAACAAACTGGAATCTGTCTGATAAATATGATTTAAACCACTTAAGAGCAGTTTCTTTAATCCCAATAAGATGTTCCAGTCTCTGTAATAAGATGCTGTGATCAACTGTATCAAAACTTACAGTGAGTCCAATCATGCCGACTGCGGTGGAAACCAGCTCAAAGGTCTGCCTTGCTGCAGAGATTGTGATGCTTTGAATCCCACCTTCCTTCTTCAATCAGCGCTGAGCAGCCAGTGTAGTAGAGGTACATTAGCGCCACCTGCTGCTTGGGAGTGTGAAGCAGCGATGAACCCAGAATCACAAACACTGTGTTGATCCCTGACTACATCTGCAGCTGCTCAACACTCAAGTAGAGAAACATCATGAACATATCAACACCACAGATAAGAAGATAAAGACTAATGATTAATTACATTCTGCCTCCACTAATGTCTGAGTTTCTATGTCCTCATTTCAACGTATGTTTTAGACCATTCACCCCTGGTCTCAGTGTTATTGTTGTTCTTATTATGGTTCCTATTCATTCATAAAGATTGATTTCACTTCATTTGTGAAGCACCTGAATATTTTTGATGCCATATAACTAACATGTATTATTAAATCATTCATCCTGATCATCTAATTAACTAAATGAGAACTGTACTGCTCAACCCACCTGGCAGGTTCACCTCAGCTTTAACCTGCCTCACTTCCTCCTTGTCAAGTGGAGCCAAGGTTTGAGATCCCAGAGCAGCCATATACAGAGGCTAAATAAATAAAATGATATGATTGCGCTTAGGCTTAATGATGATTTGAAAATATTCTTATGTTAAGTGATGATTTGAAACAGTTTATAATTATTGGGAAGATTAAAAGTGATTCTTTGTAACCAGAGTTCTGCAGGCTAAAAGGAGGAACTTAGCTGTGTATCAGTTTAGAAACAGGACATGGAGTAAAATGTCTGTGCTCAAGTGTGCGTCCTTAAGTTTTCAATAACTTTTAATGATCAAGTGATTGGAAAGTTGTCTCAGTTGATTCAGATGGTGTGATGATTCTAAATACATAATATAAATGAGATTTGAAGTAATTCTAATATGTTTCTCTGAGCAGCTGACAGAAAAAGAGGAAGTCCTCTTACTGTGTAGCAACCAGAAAGAGGAAGTAGAAAACCAGACTGGATGAGACAATGTCTGAAGTTTTGGAAAGTATGAATCATGAATCATGCGACTGAGCTAACTGAGACAATGAGCTAATGTTAAGAAAATGTGTTATGGGAGGAGAGAAAGGTGCATGTGTCTCTGAGGAATATAGGAAAGTATAAAAATGAGAGACAAACGCAAGTTAAACGGAGTTGTCCGGGGACATCGCAGAAGATGGTTGGATCTGGCTTTAGTCCAGGATAAGTAGAGTTTTACTCTACTAAGAAAAAGAACAGTTTAGATCGGTCTGCAATTTTGTTGAAGATGGAACAGTGCAATATATCCTTCCCTCTGCAAGGGAAAGCAGAAGAAGAGGCCTGTTCAGGCCGTTCAGCCTGTGCTAGGAGAGTCAAGGACTTTCCTCAGCTCATTTTGCCATCGTATTGGATTATTGAAACTTTTCCACAACGAAGCCAAGGATTAAAAGGATTTTTGCAAGACTGATTTGGGATCTGGACTGTTCACTCCCCTTGGGTTGCGTGGGGAACTTATTGGATATATTGAGACTTTGTACGGAGTTATCATTCCTTAAGGAACTCTATTGCACCCAAGTCAGGACTGGGCGTGTTAGCGTTGGCCAGGCTGCCTGCTCTCTCCTTTCCCAAAAACACACAATCGGGTAATTAGTCTTAAAGAGCTCAGCATTGTTCTATTAACCTAATTAGTTAACCATAATCAGGAATTTTTGATATAATCATCTGCTGTTGCTGTAACCTTGCCAATAATATGCAATAAACACTGGATAAGCATCTAAAGAGGAATGGTCCAGACTTTTAATTTAATCACCTGAAACACCTCATGGATGTAAAAAGTTAAGCAATTGTGTGCATGAGATCTAAAGGTTCTGACGGGTTGTTCTAGTTACAAAGAAAATAGATTTTTAAACAGATCCCTGGAGTCCACTGTCCGGACTTCTAAACTTAACCTAGCAATTCACCAAGTGCTGTCGTATACAGAGGAGGGAGCTGTCGTTAACAGGCGTGACTGATTGGAAGGCTAGGCTACGAGGCTACTTAGTTTAGTTTTCGGTCAGAGTAAGCGGGGTAGGCGTCTGGAAGAAGACAGTGAGAGCTAGGCGAGTCCCCTCACCACCAGCTTAAGCTGTTCTGCTGAACTCACTGGGTAATACCCATGAGCAGTTAGAACCTAACCCTAGAAACGGAGAGCTGGTCCAATTATCCTGTTAAAGGGTATACTTGGCGCACGACATCCTTCATATGTTGTCTTTCTTGAACATTCTTTGTGCATCTCTGATTGCATAACAGTCTCCTCCTCCTGGCAGCGCTCAGACCAACAGGTTGCTTTCATATCAACCCTCACCACACCCACAACAACCTCACAGACGTGACGTGGAAACAAACACATCTTTCACTCACTCCTGCATTTTCACTACTTTATTTACATGTTCATGTGGACAAGGTGAATAAAAGTCATCATTAACAGCAATTATCAGGAATAAAACAACAGGCCATCAAAAGTCAAAGTATCATCTATAAAGTGTGACTGAAGACTGAACTCTGTGCAGAGAACAAATGTTTACTCACCCTAAACATGACATGAACTGATCAGTTAATGATTATTTCATGCTGATTATTTTCCCTGTCAATCATTTTGTCCCTAAAATGTCAGAAAACACTCAAACAAACAAACGTCTTCATCTCCCACAGCTCAAATATTCAACACTTTAAATCCAAAAACCCCAAAATATTCCGTTTGTCGTCAGGTATGAAAACTAAAACCAACAAATGTTCATGTTTGTGAATCTGGAAGCAGCTTTAAAAATGACTGAAACACTGAAGAATCAATGGGTTCCATCATCGTCTCTCTGATTATTGGCTGCAGCTACACAAGTAAACTGTATGTGATGAAGTTCAATCAGCATCAATCAACATTGTTGTACAGAAATAAACAACCGTTGGTGCCACAATATAGAGACCAAGATTTGTCATTTCGTCCAAATCCACATTCATGTGAGTTTCCTTTTCTGCAGATACTCTTGTAGGCGACTGTTGCTCCAACTACACCTCCTCTCCACTCTACCTCCCAGTAACAACGTCCAGTCAGACTCTCTTTACTCAGGACTTGACTATAATCAGTGAATCTGTCTGGATGATCAGGATGATGTTGGTCTTCTTCCATTAATGTCACGTTTCTGTTCCCCTCAGATAATAACAGCTTCCTGTTTGCTGTGTTTGGATCCAGAATGACGTCTCTTGAATACTTTAAGAATCCATCTCTGGTCTTTGGTTCTGGTTCTGACAGTAAAACATCTGGTTGAGTGATCTTCAGTGAGATGTTTGTCCAGGTGTCCCTCAGAATGTCCTGGAGTCGATCTCTGAGCTCTTTCATGGCTGCTGTCACCTCCTCAAAGTGTCTGAGAGGATGGATGCTGATGCTGGATGAGGGTGTGGACTCACTGAGTGCTGACTCTGAGGGGTAGTTGAGGAGGAACTGGTTGTGGTCTGGTGTCTCTGAGAGCTGCTTCAGCTCAGCGTCTCTCCTCTTCAGATCTCTGATCTCCTGCTCCAGCTTCTCCTCCAGCTCTTTGACTCGACTCTCTTCAGCCTCCTGCTGGGATCTGATCTGCTGCGTCACATCAGAGCTTCTGTTCTGGATCACATGGATCATCTGGTCGAACATCTCCTCACTGTCCTCCACTGTTTTATCAGCAGAGACCTTGATGTTCTTCAGCTCCTGTTGAAGCAGCTCCACATCTTTCTGTCTGTCCTGGATTCTCTGCTGGATGTTCAGTCGACTCACCTCCAGCTCCTTCTGCTTCTTGGTCCTTTCTGCTGCAGCTGGGACTGTTTCATGGCCTTTATGTTGATCCATTGTGCAGAGATAACAGATCAACTGCTGATCAGTACGACAGAAAATCTCCATCATCCTGTCATGACCAGAGCAGATGTTCTCCTGGAGGTTCTTGGAGGGCTCCACCAGCTGGTGTCTCTTTAGTTGAGCTACATCATAGTGAGGTTGGAGGTGGTTCTGACAGTAGGACACCAGACAGACCAGACAGGACTTGACAGCCTTCCTCTTCCTCCCAGTGCAGACATCACAGGCCACATCTTCATCTCCAGCATAGCAGTGATCAGCAGCAGCAGCTTGGAGTCCAGTCTTCTTCAGCTCCTCCACTAACTCTGCTAACAGGACGTGTTTCTGCAGGACAGGCCTCGGTGTGAAGGTCTTCCTGCACTGAGGGCAGCTGTAGATTCTCTTCCCATCCTCTCCATCCCAGTGGGCTTTAATACAGTCCATACAGTAGCTGTGTCCACAGGAAGTAGTCACTGGATCCTTCAGTAGATCCAGACAGATGGAACAGCAGATTGTTTCTCGGTTGAGCTGATTTCCTCGCTGCGCCATTTCTCCTCTCAGCAACAGCAACTGTTTGACTTTCATTTCCTCGTTCATGAAACTAGTCTGAGCTCTGATCTATAAATCACGTGACCCTGCAGTGGGCGGGGCCTGGCAGCTCCTCCACCTGTCTTCAGAGTTCAGATCTTAAGGGGAGGAACCAGGACATGTGTGGACGGGGTGGAGCTGCTAAGAGCAGGAAGGAGAGCAGGGTTATCAGGCTGAGCTTCATTCCAGAAAGAGGAGTGTTGAACCTTCTTACAGCAGAGCTCATTTCTCATTTAACCCTCAGACGGCAGTTTAAAGAAGTTACTCAGATTTCCTCAATGATAAAAATCCCTAAAGTCAAAACTCTTGAAATGCCTTTTTTTTTTTACATGATGTCTCCAAGGATTAATCAGATGAAACTCTTCAGTACAATTACATTACAGTGAGTTCTGGTCAAATGATACACTTCCTGATACGACTGAATGAACACGAAGCCCTTTAATACAATTTACAGGAGAACAAATAACAACAGCATCAAACAGAGAACTGGTGACTCCATCTCAATCACTACATGTCCTGAAAAAAATCAAAGAATCTTAACTTCAGCTGTAAATCCCACCTGTGTCTCTCTTTTCAGTTGCTTCCTGTTTTATTTTGAAATTGCCTTTCCTCATGTGTGGCTTGTGTCTTTACATCCGTCCTTTGTTACTCTTTTCCCTCCATTTTGATCACCTGGATCTCTTTCAACAGCATCTAGTGGATCTCCCAATCATTTACCTGCATATATAGATAGATATACAGTCCTGCCTTTTCCTTAGTCTGTCCTGTTTGGTCCCTCTTCTGCTGGATTACCTGTTTGTTTGCTGCTCACCTGCTGGTCTCCGGATCTCTTACCTGTTCCAGTCCGTCTACCTCTGTGCTCCTTGTGTTAACCAGAGAGACCTTTCATCCTAAGCATATATACTTCTAAGTCGTATTTTTCTTATAATTCAATGTATATGCTTGTATTTGTAGTTACATTACAAGTTCATGTAGCTTAGAAGTCTACAATTTGTAAGATTATTCTTGTGTTATACCTTTTATTATTATTATTATTTCTGGAATCATGTGAGATAAACATATTATGTTTGGTGCCGTTTTAATCATACATTTAGTGAGATTTCAGATCTGTGATCATCATAGATATTCACCAATTGGATTTGCATCTTTCAGAAATGATCTTAAAGTAAGTTCTAAAGGTATTTGGCCTCTGATCTCTCCTGGACAGTGTAGCTCAAGACCGCCCCTTGGGATGGACACAGCCACGATTGGTCAGATGCTGATTTGAATGTGGCTCCAAAAACTTTGTATAAAAAGAAAATCACTGGAATGCAACGTGGGCTTTTGGGCTTTGTTTTCTTTTAGGGGGGGCTTTTTATTCTTTTGGCTTTTAAGGGTTTTGTTTCTTTTGGGGGCTTTTGGCTTTTTCTTGGGCTTTTCCTTAAATCAAGATTTTTACTTAACAGGCTTTTTCAAAAACTTTTTACACCGTCTTTCATTACACAGCCCAACTTTAAACAAGGGTTCTTAATGTTTACATGAGCTTTGTTTTTCTATGATTAACTTGAAGATTGACTTCTTAAGTTGACTTTACTAACGCAACAGCGCAAACATTTTCCTTTTAACTATGAGCTCTTAATGTTTGTACTTTGGCACATTTTTACAACACAACTATACCAAAGTTCCACCTTGTCTCTGCGTTCCTGATCCGAGTCATGCAGCAGATCCTCACATTACTCATCCTGCAGCTGCCTCCCTTTCCCTCCATCAAGGGCTACGCAAGTATCATTTTCCTTCTGCTAAACGGGTGAATCCATAAATTACGATTGGCTTCCAATTCCAAAGTGATTCTAAACTGATCACCTTTTCACCAACTGACTCCAGTGACGATCACTGTTAATTAGCTTATCTGCATTAATTTATTCACTGTTTGTTGTTACATCATTGTTGTTTATTGCTTGTTTATAGCATTAGTTAACAAATGTTAGTGTCTAATTATCATCGGTTCTACCGTGTATTTCATTGTTTGGGAACTGGAGGTCAATGAATTTAGAATTTACGACATCCAGATAAAAGACTGATCAACTTCATTCAATTAAAGTCTCTTTGAGATTTAATCTCAAATGATATTTTTTCAGTAATCTTAGATGGTTCCCCTTCATTAATGAGTGCAATTTCATTGTAAAGTGTAGTTACGCTACAGTAATTATTATTGGTGCCCCGTGTGAGGCAATATCAAACCACCATTCCTGTAACAAAGAAATACATCAACATTTACATTCCATTTTATCAAAGGATCAAGTCCCTGCAAGCAAAAGTTTATAAAAGTGTACAGTGTCTGTTTGTAGCAGTGTGTTGTTGCTACGGAGGGTATTCAGACTGCTGCTGCTGTTATAACGCCTAGACATAATAATTCCCTGTTGTAACTTAAAGAACAGAACCAGCCCATAAATTAACATGCACAAAGTAGCCCTGAATTTAAATCCTGTACTGATGAGACTCTCAGCTACATGGTCAAAGTTAAAAGACAGACTCTGTGTCTTCAGTCTAATAAATCCTGATCAGCTGAACCTTTGTGAATGTTACTACTAAGCTCGAGTCATTCCAGCTGTGTTCACCTATAGCTCCTGTGCCATTAGATTAGCCCCCTAATGCTCACGTGTTGTACCTGCTCACTGGAGCACATTTAATGATATCAACACAGGTCTGTGTTAAGTTTGAAATCGGGTTACTTTTATTTGGAGCTTTATGCTGTCTGATCCGCTGTGATCAAGAAAGACAGATGTGTGGGCTTTCTGGGCTTTGTGTTCTTTTAGGGGGGCTTTTTATTCTTTTGGCTTTTTCTTGGGCTTTTCCTTAAATCAAGATTTTTACTTAACAGGCTTTTTCAAAAACTCTGTAAAGAGTTTTTCATTACACAGCCCAACTTTAAACAATGGTTCTTAATGTTTACATGAGCTTTGTTTTTCTATGATTAACTTGAAGGTAGACTTCTTAAGTTGACTTTAATAACGCAACAGCGCAAACATTTTCCTTTTAACTATGAACTCTTAATGTTTGTACTTTGGCACATTTTTACAACACAACTATACCAAAGTTCCACCTTGTCTCTGCGTTCCTGATCCGAGTCATGCAGCAGATCCTGACAGCTACTCATCCTGCAGCAGCCTCCCTCTCCCTCCATCAAGGGCTACGCAAGTATCATTTTCCTTCTGCTAAATGGGTGAATCCATAAATTACAATTGGCTTCCAATTCCAAAGTGATTCTAAACTGATCACCTTTTCACCAACTGACTCCAGTGATGATCACTGTTAATTAGCTTATCTGCATTAATTTATTCACTGTTTGTTGTTACATCATTGTTGTTTATTGCTTGTTTATAGCATTAGTTAACAAATGTTAGTGTCTAATTATCATCGGTTCTACCGTGTATTTCATTGTTTGGGAACTGGAGGTCAATGAATTTAGAATTTACGACATCCAGATAAAAGACTGATCAACTTCATTCAATTAAAGTCTCTTTGAGATTTAATCTCAAATGATATTTTTTCAGTAATCTTAGATGGTTCCCCTTCATTAATGAGTGCAATTTCATTGTAAAGTGTAGTTACGCTACAGTAATTATTATTGGTGCCCCGTGTGAGGCAATATCAAACCACCATTCCTGTAACAAAGAAATACATCAACATTTACATTCCATTTTATCAAAGGATCAAGTCCCTGCAAGCAAAAGTTTATAAAAGTGTACAGTGTCTGTTTGTAGCAGTGTGTTGTTGCTACGGAGGGTATTCAGACTGCTGCTGCTGTTATAACGCCTAGACATAATAATTCCCTGTTGTAACTTAAAGAACAGAACCAGCCCATAAATTAACATGCACAAAGTAGCCCTGAATTTAAATCCTGTACTGATGAGACTCTCAGCTACATGGTCAAAGTTAAAAGACAGACTCTGTGTCTTCAGTCTAATAAATCCTGATCAGCTGAACCTTTGTGAATGTTACTACTAAGCTCGAGTCATTCCAGCTGTGTTCACCTATAGCTCCTGTGCCATTAGATTAGCCCCCTAATGCTCACGTGTTGTACCTGCTCACTGGAGCACATTTAATGATATCAACACAGGTCTGTGTTAAGTTTGAAATCGGGTTACTTTTATTTGGAGCTTTATGCTGTCTGATCCGCTGTGATCAAGAAAGACAGATGTGTGGGCTTTCTGGGCTTTGTGTTCTTTTAGGGGGGCTTTTTATTCTTTTGGCTTTTTCTTGGGCTTTTCCTTAAATCAAGATTTTTACTTAACAGGCTTTTTCAAAAACTCTGTAAAGAGTTTTTCATTACACAGCCCAACTTTAAACAAGGGTTCTTAATGTTTACATGAGCTTTGTTTTTCTATGATTAACTTGAAGGTAGACTTCTTAAGTTGACTTTAATAACGCAACAGCGCAAACATTTTCCTTTTAACTATGAGCTCTTAATGTTTGTACTTTGGCACATTTTTACAACACAACTATACCAAAGTTCCACCTTGTCTCTGCGTTCCTGATCCGAGTCATGCAGCAGATCCTGACAGCTACTCATCCTGCAGCAGCCTCCCTCTCCCTCCATCAAGGGCTACGCAAGTATCATTTTCCTTCTGCTAAATGGGTGAATCCATAAATTACAATTGGCTTCCAATTCCAAAGTGATTCTAAACTGATCACCTTTTCACCAACTGACTCCAGTGACGATCACTGTTAATTAGCTTATCTGCATTAATTTATTCACTGTTTGTTGTTACATCATTGTTGTTTATTGCTTGTTTATAGCATTAGTTAACAAATGTTAGTGTCTAATTATCGTTGGTTCTACCGTGTATTTCACTGTTTCGGAACTGGAAGTCAATGAATTTAGAATTTACGACATCCAGATAAAAGACTGATCAACTTCATTCAATTAAAGTCTCTTTGAGATTTAATCTCAAATGATTTTTTTTCAGTATTCTGAGATGGTTCCCCTTCATTAATGAGTGCAATTTCATTGTAAAGTGTCAGTAATTATTATTGGTGCCCCGTGTGAGGCAATATCAAACCACCATTCCTGTAACAAAGAAATACATCAACATTTACATTCCATTTTATCAAAGGATCAACTTCCTGCAAGCAAAAGTTTATAAAAGTATACAGTGTCTGTTTGTAGCCTGTGTGTTGTTGCTACGGAGGGTATTCAGACTGCTGCTGCTGTTATAACGCCTAGACATAATAATTCCCTGTTGTAACTTAAAGAACAGAACCAGCCCATAAATTAACATGCACAAAGTAGCCCTGAATTTAAATCCTGTACTGATGAGACTCTCAGCTACATGGTCAAAGTTAAAAGACAGACTCCATGTCTTCAGTCTAATAAGTCCTGATCAGCTGAACCTGTGTGAATGTTACTACTAAGCTCGAGTCATTCCAGCTGTGTTCACCGATAGCTCCTGTGCCATTAGATTAGCCCCCGAATGCTCACGTGTTGTACCTGCTCAGCACATTTAATGATAATCAGCACAGATCTGTGTTTTACGTTTGGATTTTTGGTTCTCTCAGTTTTGTGTTTTTGTGTTTGGATTAGTTCCCTTTTATGAGATTAATCTGGACTTTTAATTTGGAGTTTTCCTGAACTCTCAGCTGCTTCCTGTTTGCTCCCCTGCTCTGTGTGTCTTTGATTACAGTTGGTCAGTTTATCTTGGGTCCTTCATGCTGACTCTTGACAATCAGTTGATTCATCAACTGCAGCTGTTTAATACTGTGAAAAGCATTTAACAACTTCTAATAACTAGTATATTAGCTGCGAAAACTGAACACGGTGCTGAACCTTTTAAAGCTTTTAAACCACAACAACAACTAGAGCACACTCAGAGGGGTTGTGCTGATTGTCAATACGGATGTTTTGTGGTCCGGCTGCAGTTTTTGAACACAGTGATGCCAAATAACAAGAAAATACCAATAATAAAGAGTTTAACTGTAACTCTTAAGATCACCGAGGGGTTTAAAAGTCATGCTGTCTCTTAAGAAATCACCCAAATGATCAAAAAAAAAAACTCTATTTGAGTTTAAGGATCTCTGCAGTGTCTCCATAATCATAAAGATAAACTCCAGCATGTAGCGGCTCCTCAGTGAATGTGGTCTGGACTCTGTGGAGGAGAGTCATGGTTTCAGAGACGCTGTAGAAAGACAGAACACCTGCTCTGTGATCCAGGTAAACTCCCACTCTGGAGGACCGAGGACCAGAAACGGGAGTTTGAACTTTGTTGTACCAAAATGAATAACTGTTGAAACTGTCATAACGTAAAGACCAAGATTTGTGATTTAGTCCAAATAAACATTTATATGAGTCTCCTTTTCTGCAGATATTCTTGTAGGCGACTGCTACAAGAGTTCTTCCTGCTCTACACTCCACCTCCCAGTAACAACGTCCAGTCAGACTCTCTTTACTCAGGACCTGATCATATACTGTGAATCTGTCTGGATGATCAGGATGATGTTGGTCTTCTTTCATCAATGTCACTTTTCTGTTCCCCTCAGATAGTAACAGCTTTCTGAATGCTGTGTTTGGATCCAGAGTGATGTCTCTTGAATACTTTAAGAATCCATCTCTGGTCTTTGGTTCTGACAGTAAAACATCCACTCCAGTGGTTTTTAGTGAGATGTTTGTCCAGGTGTCCCTCAGAATGTCCTGGAGTTGATCTCTGAGCTCTTTCACAGCTGCTGTCACCTCCTCAAAGTGTCTGAGAGGATGGATGTTGATGCTGGATGAGGGTGTGGACTCACTGAGTGCTGACTCTGAGGGGTAGTTGAGGAGGAACTGGCTGTGGTCTGGTGTCTCTGACAGCTGCTTCAGCTCAGCGTCTCTCCTCTTCAGATCTCTGATCTCCTGCTCCAGCTTCTCCTCCAGCTCTTTGACTCGACTCTCTTCAGCCTCCTGCTGGGATCTGATCTGCTGCGTCACATCAGAGCTTCTGTTCTTGATCAGACGGATCATCTGGTTGAACATCTCCTCACTGTCCTCCACTGTTTTATCAGCAGAGACCTTGATGTTCTTCAGCTCCTGTTGAAGCAGCTCCACATCTTTCTGTGTGTCCTGGATTCTCTGCTGGATGTTCAGTCGACTCACCTCCACCTCCTTCTGCTTCTTGGTCCTTTCTGCTGCAGCTGGGACTGTTTCATTGCCTTTATGTTGATCCATTGTGCACAGATAACAGATCAACTGCTGATCAGTGCGACAGAAAATCTCCATCATCCTATCATGACGAGAGCAGATGTTCTCCTGGAGGTTCTTGGAGGGCTCCACCAGCTGGTGTCTCTTTAGTTGAGCTACATCATAGTGAGGTTGGAGGTGGTTCTGACAGTAGGAGACCAGACAGACCAGACAGGACTTGACAGCCTTCCTCTTCCTCCCAGTGCAGACATCACAGGCCACATCTTCATCTCCAGCATAGCAGTGATCAGCAGCAGCAGCTTGGAGTCCAGTCTTCTTCAGCTCCTCCACTAACTCTGCTAACAGGACGTGTTTCTTCAGGACAGGCCTCGGTGTGAAAGTCTGCCTGCACTGAGGGCAGCTGTACATTCTCTTCTCATCCTCTCCATCCCAGTGGGCTTTAATACAGTCCATACAGTAGCTGTGTCCACAGGAAGTAGTCACTGGATCCTTCAGTAGATCCAGACAGATGGAACAGCAGATTGTTTCTCTGTCCAGCTGATTTCCTCGCTGCGCCATTTCTCCTCTCAGCAACAGTGAAGGTTACAGCACATAAGAGTCACACAGGAGGCCCAACCCAACTTTACTGTCTTCAACCTTTGCACACTGATTTTCAGCAGTTGGCTTTGTCAGCTCTTGCACTTTGCAGCATCTGGATTCCACCAATCCCTGTACTGGTAGATCTATGGAAGGGGAGGAGGCAGGACTCTGTTGGAGGGAAGGGAGTGTTAGTAGTCTGTTTCATGTAGGCTGCAGAACACGGAGCAGTTTGAACATTGACAGCATTTATGCTTTTCATTTACAAGTTTAGAGTCAGTTTGAAGTCCAGCAGCTTGTTGGACCTCCTATAAAACTTCAACATAACTGAGCTTTGGTCACGTCAGCAGCTAAATGTTGGTGAGGGGTAAAGAGGCTACTGAAACTGGCATCTTGGTGCCAGAAATGGGAGCAGGAGATGATTGAAGTGGGAGATGGAGGCTGGTGAAACTGGCATCCCAGTGCAAGAGAAGAATAAAGTTATTTCAGAGTGCATGTTTCTCTGCTGGGCACCAAGTGAGGGTTGCAGCAGACATGGCTGGTCAGGTTTGGTTGGTCTGAGAGCACATATAGGTCAGAAGCGACTGCTGCTGCACAAAAAGCAAGTGCACAGTTATCTTCATTGGGACGAGCAGCAGTTGGCTCAGTAAAGACTGTTGTATGGTTCCTCCTCATAGCTGAAGCACTGGTTCTACTTTAATGGAAACACCTCGGGGCAAAGGAGAAACCTTGTAAGGTCAGGAATGGCAGCTGTCAGTGGTGTGGTAGAGTTAAGACGACTGGAGGTGGAAGATCTACGTTGAATGTTTGGTTCTGGAAGGAGCTGGTACATGGAGGCTGGGTTATCTAACTTTCTTTACTCCTTTCAGCAAGGAGTCTGGACACTTTCTGAGTCCACAGTCTGGTTGTAGATTCTACTGATTTTCCCAGCAGGCAGACGTGTTGATTTGAGCAGACGGTAAACTGAATCCAGATCTGTGTTCGCACCTCTGGCTTTGATGAGCGGCAGGAAGTGGGTCAACATGTCTCTGGTGGCGAAGAAGTTTGTCTTCAGCCTGGACAGGAAACAGAGCCTGGTCCACCACTGAGGAGAGATCAACATGATGTCACCTCCTTTCATTTAGAGTCATAAATATAAAGACCACCTGCCATGTTTAGGGTGAAGTACGTCATTCAGTTACAGTTAGGAACAGACTTTGATGAGGAAAATAAAAGCACCCAGGGCTGCACAACGTACAGCAACCAGGTATAACATGATGACCACCTGCCTAATACTATGTTGGTCCCCCTTATGTGGTCTGAACCACTGGGCATGGACCAGAGGACCTCTCAGGGGGTCCTATGGGGTCTGGAACCAGTGGATCCTTTGGCTACTCTGGCTTGTGCAGTGGGGCCTCTGTCAATCCAACTGGTTCCACTGCATCCTGTTGATGCTTGATCAGAATGGGGTGTAGGAAGTCTGGAGGTCACATCAACATGTTGGACCATTGTCATGTTCCTCCACATGTTCCTGATTGGTTGATGTTGTTTCCATGTGGTGGGGGGCATTTTCATCCAGGGACATTTGGGATTTCCAGTGTGTTTGTTGTGGGACAATGTTTATTTGGGTGTCGAAGTCTGATCAAGGTTTTCCATCAGAACACCACATAGTACCAATATGATCCATGTTATTCACTTCACCTGTCAGTGGTCAGGATGTTGGGGCTGATCGGTGTATATGTGGAGCTATCTGTAAACATAATATAGAAACAACTGCAACGTCTACCTGAAGCACCAACTGACTCATATGAATAACACAACATTTCCACCAAAACACCAGTAAACTTCTTCAACACCTGACGAGCTATTTTCACTGACCTACCGACTAATGACGGCGTGTTTTCTATGTTCCAATGTGTCTCTTTGAGTGAAAAGACTTTGCATTTCATTGAGTTAACAGTTCCTTGGAGGCAGTTTCTGAGAGGAAGAAGACTAGATATGCTGACTTGAAGACAGAATCAGAGCAGAGGGAATGGAAGACCAGGGTTCGTCCACTTGAAGTGGGGTGTAGAGGTTTTGTTGCAGGGTCAGCTGTTTCCCTTTTGAGGGAGCTGGGAGTGCAGGGGCAGAATCTGAGGAAGACAGTGATGGAGATGTCAGAGAGAGATGTGAGACTGCGAGATCTAGTCAGTGGATATGAATCAGGAGAAATAATAGTAGTTGGGGAGCAGACACCTCTCCTCTGCTCTGCTTCCCCCGCCCCATTTTCCCTCTCCCAATAGGCAGAGATCCAGGAAGAGGAAGTCTATATAAGGTGAGGAAGTGTCCTGCTAGAGTCCCTCTGTAGGACCATGCGGCCAGCTCAGGTGAGTTTGTGTTGTAAGGTTTGTTTAGTTTGTTCTCCTGTTTTGATTGCATTCTTGCATTATCACTTAGCACTGAGCAGTTGTGTGTGGCATCTAGGCCTAGGGTAGCAGTGTAGCATTTAACAATCGCTATTATAGCTGTAGTATTATGGCAGTATTTTGGCAGTTAGCATTTAGCATTAGCATTATAGTTGAATCTTGCTGTATAGTCTCTTTGTGGGTGGTGAGGTCGTCAGTAGTATATTTTAAGCAGTTAGTGGTTAGCAGTAGCATGAGTATTTAGCAGCTAGGTAAATGGTAGCATCAGCACTGGTCGCTACTTCCTAAATGGGCCTGGGTCAGTTGAACATGGCAGTGCTGTTTGAATTAGCAGTTAGCATTAGCATTTAGCAGCTAGCTAAAAGGTAGCATCGGTACCTGGAGCATCTCTTAAACAGGCCTGGGTCAGTTGAACGTGGCAGTGCTGGTTGGATTGTGTAGGAGCAGTGTGAACTGGCACTAGGGGGGGCGACTCTGGGACGCCAGAGTTCACCTCCTAGCCTCCTGGAGGTGTCGTGGGACTAAGTAGGAGAAACAGCGTTGAAGGGAGGTTTCCACCTGATGACCCCCAGAGACGTGTTCGGAATCACTGCTACTGGTAGGTATAGAGACAGATTAGGGGTCCTAGGTCCTTCATGGAGGATGGATCCTCTCTGTTTGAACACAAGTGTCTGGTGTTTAAATTAACTGTTCTTATGTGTCTCCTACAAGTTTGAATTGAGGCGGCGCTCATTGGACACACCCAGGGTCATGTGACTGCTTGAACACCTGTACAAGTTGGAGGAAGTCTTCGCTCTCAGCAACAAACAAGTCAACAAACGTCCAAAAGGAGGATCAGTGAGTAAATATCAGTTTCCAACACTTACAGTGAGTCCAATCATGCCGACTGCGGTGGAAACCAGCTCCAAGGTCCGCTTTGCTGCAGAGATTGTGACGCTTTGAATCCCACCTTCCTTCTTCAAACGGCGCTGAGCAGCCAGTGTAGTAGAGGTACATTAGCGCCACCTGCTGCTTGGGAGTGTGAAGCAGAGACGAACCCAGAATCACAAACACTGTGTTGATCCCTGACTACATCTGCAGCTGCTCAACACTCAAGCAGAGAAACATCATGAATATATGAACACCACAGATAAGAAGATAAAGACTAATGATTAATTACATTCTGCCTCCACTAATGTCTGAGTTTCTATGTCCTCATTTCAACGTATGTTTCAGACCATTCACCCCTGGTCTCAGTGTTATTGTTGTTCTTATTATGTTTCCGATTCAGTCATAAAGATTGATTTCACTTCATTTGTGAAGCACCTGAATATTTTTGATGCCATATAAATAACATGTATTATTAAATCATTCATCCTGATCATCTAATTAACTAAATGAGAACTCTACTGCTCAACCCACCTGACAGGTTCACCTCAGCTTTAACCTGCCTCACTTCCTCCTTCATATGTTGTCTTTCTTGAACATTCTTTGTGCATCTCTGATTGCATAACAGTCTCCTCCTCCTGGCAGCGCTCAGACCAACAGGTAGCTTTCATATCAACCCTCACCACACCCACAACAACCTCGCAGACGTGACGTGGAAACAAACACATCTTTCACTCACTCCTGCATTTTCACTACTTTATTTACATGTTCATGTGAATAAAAGTCATCATTAACAGCTGAACACACACAGGAAGGAGCTCCACCCAAACAAAGAGCAACAGCAACAAAACAACAGGACATTAAAAGTCAAAGCATCACCCATAAAGTGTGACTGAAGACTGAACTCTGTGAAGAGAACAAATGCTGCAACAATGAGCTGGAAGAGACCAAATCACCTGGAAAATAGAGCACATATTAACCAGCTGTCCCTTTAAAGACTCTATTTGACTTTAATGAAGCTAAATAATGTTGTGAGATCAGAAAATACCAAACACAAACGATGAATCTACGTATTACAGGACTTCACTTCATGATTATTTCATGCTGATTATTTCCTCTGTCAATCATTTTGTCCCTAAAATGTCAGAAAACACTCAAACAAACAAACATCTTCATCTCCCACAGCTCAAATATTCAACACTTTAAATCCAAAAACCCCAAAATATTCAGTTTGTCATCAGGTATGAAAACTAAAACCAACAAATGTTCATGTTTGTGAAGCTGGAAGCAGCTTTAAAAATGACTGAAACACTGAAGAATCAATGGGTTCCGTCATCGTCTCTCTGATTATTGGCTGCAGCTACACAAGTAAACTGTATGTGATGAAGTTCAATCAGGGCTGAACATGAACAAACCCTCACACACTGGAATATCTCTACTGGAGTTTAAGGAACTCTGCAGTGGTTCCATAACCATAAAGATAAACTCCAGCATGTAGCGGCTCCTCAGTGAATGTGGTCTGGACTCTGTGGAGGAGAGTCATGGTTTCAGAGACGCTGTAGAAGGACAGAACACCTGCTCTGTGATCCAGGTAAACTCCCACTCTGGAGGACCGAAGACCAGAGATGGAAGTTTGAACATTGTTGTACAGAAATACATAACCATGGGTGACACAACTGAAAGACCAAGATTTGTCATTTAGTCCAAATCCACATTCATATGAGCGTCCTTTTCTGCTTATATTCTTGTAGGCGACTGCTACAACAACTCTTTCTCCTCTCCACTCCACCTCCCAGTAACAACGTCCAGTCAGACTCTCTTTACTCAGGACCTGCCAATAATCAGTGAATCTGTCTGGATGATCAGGATGATGTTGGTCTTCTTTCATCAGTGTCACTTTTCTGTTCCCCTCAGATAATAACAGATATCTGTGTGCTGTGTTTGGATCCAGAGTGATGTCTCTTGAATACTTTAAGAATCCATCTCTGGTCCTTGGTTCTGGTTCTGGTTCTGGTTCTGACAGTAAAACATCCGGTTGAGTGATTTTCCCTGAGATGTTTGTCCAGGTGTCCCTCAGAATGTCCTGGAGTTGATCTCTGAGCTCTTTCACAGCTGCTGTCACCTCCTCAAAGTGTCTGAGAGGACGGATGTTGATGCTGGATGAGGGTGTGGACTCACTGAGTGCTGACTCTGAGGGGTAGTTGTGGAGGAACTGGCTGTGGTCTGGTGTCTCTGAGAGCTGCTTCAGCTCAGCGTCTCTCCTCTTCAGATCTCTGATCTCCTGCTCCAGCTTCTCCTCCAGCTCTTTGACTCGACTCTCTTCAGCCTCCTGCTGGGATCTGATCTGCTGCGTCACATCAGAGCTTCTGTTCTTGATGAGTTGGATCATCTGGTCGAACATCTCTTCACTGTCCTCCACTGTTTTATCAGCAGAGACCTTGATGTTCTTCAGCTCCTGTTGAAGCAGCTCCACATCTTTCTGTCTGTCCTGGATTCTCTGCTGGATGTTCAGTCGACTCACCTCCAGCTCCTTCTGCTTCTTGGTCCTTTCTGCTGCAGCTGGGACTGTTTCATGGCCTTTATGTTCATCCATTGTGCAGAGATAACAGATCAGCTGCTGATCAGTACGACAGAAAATCTTCATCACCTCATCGTGACGAGAGCAGATGTTCTCCTGGAGGTTCTTGGAGGGCTCCACCAGCTGGTGTCTCTTTAGTTGAGCTACATCATAGTGAGGTTGGAGGTGGTTCTGACAGTAGGAGACCAGACAGACCAGACAGGACTTGACAGCCTTCCTCTTCCTCCCAGTGCAGACATCACAGGCCACATCTTCATCTCCAGCATAGCAGTGATCAGCAGCAGCAGCTTGGAGTCCAGTCTTCTTCAGCTCCTCCACTAACTCTGCTAACAGGACGTGTTTCTCCAGGACAGGCCTCGGTGTGAAAGTCTTCCTGCACTGAGGGCAGCTGTAGATTCTCTTCCCATCCTCTCCATCCCAGTGGGCTTTAATACAGTCCATACAGTAGCTGTGTCCACAGGAAGTAGTCACTGGATCCTTCAGTAGATCCAGACAGATGGAACAAGAGAATCTCTCCGAATCCCTCTGATTTCCTCGCTGCGCCATTTCTCCTCTCAGCAACAGCGACTGTTTGAGTTTCACTTCCTCAATCATGAAACGAGTCTGAGCTCTGATCTATAAATCACGTGACCCTGCAGTGGGCGGGGCCTGTCAGCTCCTCCACCCGTCTACAGAGTTCAGATCTGAAGGGGAGGAACCAGGACATGTGTGGACGAGGAGGAGCTGCTGAGAGCAGGAAGGAGAGGAGGGAGATCAGGCTGGGATTCATTCTAGGAAGAGGAGTGTTGAACCTTTTTACAGCAGAGCTCGTTTCTCATTTAACCCTCAGACGGCAGTTTAAAAAGTCACTCAGATTTCCTTCATGATAAAAATATGCTGGTCAAAAATACTGCCATGAAAATCTGACATGTTCACATTATTTTGACTTTGAGTCACTTTTTTGATCCAGCATCGGTCCTGATCACAACTGACTCATTGAACCCTTTAAATGCCAGTTTGTTTCCATGACGTCACTGTTATTTTTATGAAAACGAATATAAAACGACTTAATTTTAATAGAATCAGAGGTAAATTATGAATCCTGTCCTTTGATTATCACAGTCGGGGATAAAACAAAGATTGCTGACATATAGTCTTTGAGTTTCTGCGCAGCATCATCGCGCTGACCCGGAAAACCTTTTGATTTTTTTCAAAGACGAGTCCGTTTAGATTCCAGTACGAGCTCAGCCGTGACCAGGCAGGTTTTGGGAGGCTGATGTCTCCCTCAGTACTCACAAAATACCACTTTATTCCCACAATGTACAGCAGAACATGCGTTAAATGTCTCCTCCTTCAATGAACCTGTCAGCGGATATTTCTGCTCGTATTTCTAATTTAGTTTCGGTTTATTAAATAAAACATAAATGCGTATTTTATCAGAAACATTAGTAGATCTACTGTCCTGTTTGCTTCTCACAGCTGCTGTTTATCATTTTTCTCAGTCTTTATTTTTAAAAAACCCTGCAGCATCACACAGCAGGAAACAACAATCCTCTAACCCGACAGTGGTGTTCGTAATTACGCACATGGCACAGCAGCGATAACGTAAGGATGCGACGGTGAATCATGTTCTGAAGGTTCCACACAGGAACACACAGCCTGAAACCCTTCATCTCTCTGCTGCCTAAAGCCTCCACCTGCCCCACCTCGTTCTTTCACTTCATTAGGACACATTTCCAGGTGAGTCCAGCAGAAAGACGCTGGATCAGGATGTTCAGGTTGTGCGTAAGATCAGGTTCAGAATCAGCAGCAAAGTTTCCTCACTCATTGTGGAACTTTACTAACAGACAAACCAAACCATGGATGAATGAATGAAGACAGGAGGAATGGAGTGTTTGTTTAGTGTCTCTGTGAGGCTGATATTCTGCAGCAGGTTGTCTTTTATTTCTATATTTAAGTTGTTCAACAGTAAACAAACCACCTTCATGTGAACAACGTCAGTAACAGCTTTTCCATGATGTTTCCAGGCAGCCGAGGTTTTCCAGATGTGCTGTACGTTCTAAAAAGTACTTATGAAAACTTATTCCCACCTCTTAACTAAACTCACAAGAGCAAGATTAAAATTCTGACTGATTCATTCAAGCTGCAAACATTATTAGCTTGTTTTGACATCATGATGCTGCATTAGCTTAACATTAGTAACGACTAATTAACTGCTGGAAAGTTCTTTAATTTTACATTCTGACACCAAAGATTAAAAATAATGATAATAATATTCTAGTCTACTGATTTAGATCAACTTTTCAAATTGTAAGCATTATTACCGTATAACGAGTTGGGTTTATATAATAATGCTGTATCGACTCAATATCATGTGCAATCTAAACTTAAATCTCTGTTTTGCTTGATTTAAAATCAAACTCAATATGAGGTAACTTGATCAAATTGGTTTGATGATTCCATTTTCTTCACCCTGAGATTCTAAACTGGAGCAGCTTCTTTTATCTTAAACATGTTCCAACTTTAAAAACTTAGATGGGTCATTTTAACAAAGCTTTTTTCATGGATGTGTTGCAACAATTTCACGTCAGAGCAATAAATGAACTTTAAAATCAGAAGCACTTCGTCATAAAGTTGATGAAGGAGGAGGAAACAACACCGTACGGTTCAATACACGACACTGAAATGTGAAATCCTCTTAATAAAACTATAAACGCTGCGAGCAGATGTTCTTGATTTCCGTTGTTCTGCTGAGAAAAGTGGTTAAATTGAGCTAAATGAGCCCTAAAAAGTAAAATAAACAGTAAAACAAGAGCAGCTCACCTTCAATTATACAACACCAAATGGGAATGGAGTCGTACTGTTGCACCTTGGGCTGCACACTTAGTTTGAACACGTCACACAAAGTTAGATAACCCAGCCGGACCAGAAGGAGAGCACATGTTACACCGACTTCAAACCACAGTTGTTGAAAAGACTGTAGCTTACAGGCTCACTAAACATCTGATGTGGGCGAACATCTAAACACAGGACCCTTCAGGATGTTTCCAGAATTTATTTTCCACTTTTTCTAACAACTGGATGATTTTGTCTACAAATAAAGGAGAACATAACACAACTCTTGTACAATACTCAACAAAGACAGTTCTAGTACAAATAAATCTCCACTTAAACTTACATCATTAATGCATCCGTCCTTTGGTCATTAAACTTCCATGGATATCCATTGGGAGGGAGTCAGGGGCCTAAAGAGCTGACCTATATAGTGTTGGGAGGTGTGGCCTGTTCAGTGACAGGTGGAGGAAAAGGTGGGGAAAAGCATGTGATTTGAACAGTTATAGTGCAGCTGGAAAAAGACAAACCTCACTCTCGGCCTTTAGTTTATAAATAAAAATAAACTAAAGAACACACATTTTATACCTTATTAACTAACTACAGATACACACAGTCAACAAAATGTAAACAAAAATACCAACAAACTGTCCTCAGCTGCATCTAATCCTGATCTTCCACCGCAGCTCCGGAGCGGCTCTCGGAACCACGTGTTCCGCTTGTTTTTCCGGGTATGCGCGCTGAACATGCGCAGAACTCCACCCTGTGTTCTCCTTACGGTCTCTCGTTCTTCAGTCCTTCGTTGTTCGGTGCTTTTTCTCCCGCAACTCCTTCATCTTCTCTGCAGCTTCTTCACCGCAGCTTCTCAACAGCTTCCAGTAAGAACCCTCACTTTTATTCTGCTTTTAATTTTTATATTTGAGCAGCTTCGTTTGTAGATGTAGTTTTCGTTATGAAAACTGAACGTCAGCGTTATGTAACGTACAAAAGGAGCAGGAGGCGAAAGTTCACATGTTAAAACTAAATGCAACTTAAAGCAGACAGGTTGATCCTTTAGATTATCATTTATCTGGTATATTTAATGTTAATTTAACAATAAGGTGGTGAAACTAACCTGCAAAATGTCTGCAAAACCAACAAATTGCATCTGAGTCAAGGGTCATAACAGTGCAGAAAGAAGGGATTTATTATTAAATTCTCACATTAAAGCTAAATGCATGGTAAAGCAGGCAGTTTAGTTCTTTAAATCAGCATTGATCTGTTTTATTTAAGGATAATTTAACAATGACGTTGTAAAACTAACTTGCAAAACCAGCAAGTAGTGGTTTATTATTGTTTTTCATTATTACATTGTCATTTTTAAGTACAAAACCTTGCTCTTCTTGTTTGTTAATTGTAATTTAAAGCGGATTTAATGCACAAAATATTTACGCTACATGTTTTATGTCATGAAATAATGCTGTTTTGTGGTTTTTAAAAGCTTTATCCCTGTTTTTCAATACATAAAGTAGTTTTTAATTATTTTTTATTATTAAATTTCCACGTCAAAGCTAAATGCACAGTAAAGCAGGCAGTTTAATTCCTTAAATCACATTTATTTGTTATTTTTAAGGTTGATTTGTCATATAAGTCACAAAACTAACCTGCTAACTTGCATCAGAGTCAAAGATCATAGTGCAGATAGTATTTAGGAGTAGTTTATTAGTATTTTTCATGGTTAAATCGACATTTCTACGTAGAAATGTGGCACATTTTGTTTATTTATTGTAATTTAAAGCAGATTTAATGCACAAAAAGTTACTTTTAATGTTTCATATCATAAAATAAGATTCTTTTGGTGTTTTTAAATGGTTTATTCCTGGTTTTTTTTGTATTATCAGACAAACATATTTGAATTTCTCTCCCTGAATCATCATGACTCAGCCAAACTACACATCTGATAACGTCATACTTTAACAGAAGTAATAAAGCCGCTGCGCTACAAACCTTAAGGCTGCTTTGTGTGTTTAAGGTGGACCTTGATCTGTTTGTTTTTCCATTTGTCATTGGCTTCTGTGTTTAATACGTGACCTCACACACTCGCCTTTCTCACCTCCTTCCAGCAGACATGTCGGTCAAGGTTGCCGTGGTAACGGGAAGCAACAAGGGCATCGGGTTTGCCATCGTCCGAGCGCTCTGCAAGCAGTTCCAGGGAGACGTTTATCTCACATCCAGAGACGTGTAGGTAGCTCACCTGGTCACACCTGCATCAACACATGTGGCAGTGTGCACAATCTCATATCTGTGCATTTATTTACTCATGTTTTTGCTTTTTTATGTGACAAATGTCCTCAGAAATGTGGTTTCTAATCTTAATTTTGTGCTAAAATGTAATATTCCAGAGTGGAAGGACAAGTTTTTCTAGTTATTAGACTGAAAAACTTTCCTAATCTGCTTCATCAACAATGTGAGGCTGTTATGTAATCAGATTTAATCATTAACAGTCCTGTACTTCTGATTTTTATCACCTTTATCACCACATTTTGCTTCCTTCTAGTCTGAAACCTGTTTGAAGAGCAAAGATAAAAGCACAAAAATCAGAATCTCCACCTGAAAATGTGTTTTTAGTCCTTTAAGATCAATAGACAGAGAGGTACTGCCTGAAAAAACACTGCAGATCTGCTTCTTATGATGGTAAAGTGACAGTAAAGGACAGTTTTCCTTCCCTGTTTCAGCGCTCGTGGCGAGGCGGCCGTCAAGTCTTTGTCCTCAGAGGGTCTGAATCCAAAGTTTCACCAGCTGGACATCAACGACCTGAACAGCATCACAGCTGCAGCCGCTTTCTTTAAGGAGAAGTACGGAGGAGTCGACATCCTCATCAATAATGCCGGGATCGCATTCAAAAGTGAGAATATAAAGACACATTGATGCATATTAAACTGCACTGGAAAGCATTAGCAGCAAAGCATTTATCTAAAAACAACTATTAAATGTCTGAGTTGTAATATCGATGCTGAAACATTATATCGTGCAGCCCTGGGTGCTTTTATTTTCCTAATAAAAGCCTACTATTGTATTTTTTACATTTGTGACATCATGTTAATCTCTCCTCAGTGGCGGACCCGGCTCCGTTTCCTGTCCAGGCTGAAGTGACCCTGAAGACAAACTTCTTCGCCACCAGAGACATGTTGACTCACTTCCTGCCGCTCATCAAAGCCGGAGGTACAAACACAGATTTGGATTCAGTTTACTGTCTGCTCGAATCAACACATCTGCCTGCTTGACCAATTAGTAGAACATACAACCAGACTGTGGATTCAGAAAGTGTCCAGACTCCTTCCCTTGTTGTCAGACTTCATGGTGCAGCAGATTAGAATTTAAAGGGATAAAACGGATATTTGTTTTAAATTTCAAGTATGCAGACTCTTGCTGTGTAGCACTTTGGGTCAACTCAATTCATTTCAACTAATTGAATAAACAGAAAACCCAACAGTCCATACTTACATTTGGATTCCCTCTGAGCAGCAGTCAGCGACGGTGGGAAGGAACCAAGAAAACCCCGAGGATAGGCAGGGGAAAAAAACCTCCGACAGAACCAGGCTCAGGGAGGGCGGCCATCTGCCTCAACCGGTTGGGTTGGGAGTGGGGATGAGGAGGGAGGGGATAGCAGGAGAGGTTGGGGTGTTGTGGAGGCAAAAACTCGGGTCTGGGAGGAGTTCGGGGAGGCCATGGAGGAGGATTATCGGTCAGCCCCGAGGAAATTCTGGCAAACCGTCCGGCGCCTCAGGAGGGGGAAGCAGTGCTTCACCAACACTGTTTACAGTGGAGGTGGGGAGCTGTTGACTTCGACTGGGGATATCGTCGGGCGGTGGAAGGAATACTTCTCCTCAATCCCGCCGTCACGTCTTCCATTGAGGAAGCAGAGGCTGAGTGCCCAGAGGTGGACTCGCCCATCGCCCAGGCTGAAGTCACCGAGGTGGTTGACAAGCTCCTCAGTGGCAGGGCTCCGGAGGTGGATGAGATTCACCCTGAGTATCTCAAGTCTCTGGATGTGCAGGGAGGGTTGTGGTTGACACGTCTCTGTAACATCGCGTGGCGGTTGGGGACAGTGCCTCTGGACTGGCAGACCGGGTTGGTGGTCCCTCTTTTCAAGAAGGGGGACCGGAGGGTGTGTTCCAACTACAGGGGGATCACACTCCTCAGCCTCCCCAGGAAAGTCTATAGTCTATTCCAGGGTACTGGAGAGGAGGATCCGGCCGATAGTCGAACCTCGGATCCAGGAGGAACAATGCGGTTTTCGTCCCGGTCGTGGATCACTGGACCAGCTCTACACTCTCCATCGGGTGCTCGAGGGTTCATGGGAGTTTGCCCAACCAGTCCACATGTGTTTTGTGGATTTGGAGAAAGCATTCGTCCGTGTCCCACGTGGCGTCCTGTGGGGGATGCTCTGGGAATATGGGGTCCGGGGCCCTTTGCTAAGGGTAGTCCGATCCCTGTACAACCGGAGGAGGAGCCTGGTTCTCATTGCCGGCAGTAAGTCAGACCTGTTCCCAGTGCACGTTGGGCTCCGGCAGGACTGTCCTTTGTCACTGGTTCTGTTTATAACTTTTATGGACAGAATTTCTAGGCACAGCCAGGAGGGGGTCCGGTTTGGGGACCGCAGGATCTCGTCTCTGCTTTTTGCTGATTATGTGGTCCTGTTGGCTTCATCAAACCTGGACCTTCAGTGTGCACTGGGGCGGTTTGCAGCCGAGTGTGAAGCAACTGAGATGAAGATTAGCACCTCCAAATCTGAGGCCATGGTTCTCGACCGGAAAAAGGTGGCTTGCCCTCTCCAGGTTGGTGGAGAGGTCCTGCCTCAAGTGGAGCTCTTCCGGTTGGACGCCGAGGTCCCACCAGGAGAGCTGTCGGAGGTGTCCGGGGCGGGGGAAATCTTAGTCTCTTTGCTTAGGCTGCTGCCTCCGCGACCAGGCCCCGGATAAGCGGTAGAAGATGGATGGATGATGATTGATGATGATGGATGGATGGACGAAGTCTGTGCCCAACATCAACAGCCTAAGTTCCCCAACCTTCCTTCTAACAGAGCTCTAGACATCTTCTGCAGAAATGGAAGAACCTCGGAAGGACAAACATCTCAGCAGCTTTCCATCATGGAGAACCAAACTAAGACTTTATCAAATGGTATTTAAAGGATTGTAAAAGCATTAGGAAAAAGATTATCTCAACTGATTGGAAGAAAACTGACCTCAGAGTGCTATGTCTGGCTAACAACATTCACTTTTCATGACCTGCTAATCCTTATGGGGAAGCACGGTGGTGGCAGCATCATGCTATGACTGGGAGTCTCAGCAGCAGAAACAAGGAGACTTTACAGAACTAAAGGTGAGATGAATGCATGAAAGGTGCTTGAAGAAAAGCAACATTTGACCTTTGAGTACAAGAATTACCTGAAGCAAGCAGCCAAGAAAAGTCTGGAGTGGCTTCAGGACAAGTCTTCTAGGGTGGTCCAACCAAAGTCTACAAGTAAACCTACAGAACATCTGAGCAGAATCAGAAGACTGGAATTAACAGATGGAGTGATCTGCCCAAATCAACATGTACAAAGTTTATAGAAACCCAAGAAGACTCCAAGCTGCACCTGCTGCCAAACAACCAAACACTGAAATCTAACCTCTATGAAGGATTTTTAATACAAACAACATGTTTTAACTGGAGTGTAGACTGATGATCAAACACTTTATCCGTCTTAAAATTAAACCTACATTTACTTTCTGAATTCACCGTATCTGAACACAGTTTTCTTTCTTTCCCTGGTTTTCATACATGTTTCCAACGCTGAAATAGAGGTTTGTTGAGCAGTAAACAGCTTCAGACGACCACCGTTTTGGGTTTCAGGTCGGGTGGTGAACGTCTCCAGCTTCGTCGGCGTTCGTACCCTGAACATGTGCAGTCCGACTCTGCAGCAGCGATTCCGCAGCGAGGACATAACGGAGGACGAGCTGGTCGGACTGATGCAGAGATTCGTCGCCGAGGCCCAGAAAGGGAAGCACAAGGAGGACGGCTGGCCTGAGACGGCGTACGGAGTGTCCAAAACCGGCCTGACGGTGCGACTGGTTCCATGTTAAGGTCTTAAAATGTGTAAAAATGGAGGAAAAGTCAGATAAGACAGATTTACATGGATGTTTACTGTGACTGAAACGCTTCTCTAATGCCATATTTATAGAAACAGTGACTCTAAATGTGTTTCTCTGCAGACTTTGACCATGATCCAGGCTCGCCGTCTGTCCAAGGAGCAACCGAATGACGGGGTAACGGAAATACTTTGAATCAAACCGTCTACAAAACCATCTCCCAGCTTCAGCTTCATTCAGTTTGTCAGCTTCTTTCAAGAGATAAAACACCAAAATAATGTCACATTGGGCTTCATGTCATCAGTAACGCATTCAAAAGTAGGATTAAAACAACAGCAGTGTAAGTTATTATTTGAAATATTAATAGTAACTAGAATGCACTCAAGTGAGATGCAGACCCACGCCGGATGCCTTCCTAAAGATGGCAGGTAGTCCTGCGACCTTGACCTTTGACGTTTTGACCCCCAAATTAATGGGTGACCTGGGTAGGTCAAGGTCACCATCGGTGCTGAGTTTGATTGTCGTATCTGTCTTTTTTATCGAGTTATGGTCCAGACGTACACATCCATACGCCCACATAAAGACAGACTGACAGACAGCAGTAAGTTCAAGGTCAAAGGTCAAGATCAAGGCCAAGAGGTGCAGTGTGGTAGTCCTACCCTTAGATATGCCAAAGTTCATCATTGCAAGCTTCTATATCAGATTATAAGAGGATTTTGCACTAAGAAGCCCTGCAACCTTGACCTTTAACCTCCTGACCCCAAAATTAATAAAAATTAATGGGTGGCCAGGTTAGGTCAAGGTCAACATCTGTGCCAAGTTTGATTATACTATCTGTATTTGTTGTCGAGTGATCGTGCGGACATAGCCACCCACCCACACACATATCCGTCGACGTGGATAATAACTCAGAATTGTAGCAGCAAAGTTTAATGAATTACTTCTCAGATATATGACCTTATATATTGAACTGGGGCTGCACAATATTGGAAAAATGACATTGTGATATAAAAAATAAGAATTATCTGCTTTTTATGCTCCAGTCTTTGTGGTTTCATGTCATTTCCTACTTAATGTTCCCTGTGTTTGTATTATTTCCAGATCCTCATGAACGCCTGCTGTCCAGGGTGGGTTCGCACCGACATGGCAGGCGACAAAGCCCCAAAGTCTCCAGACGAGGGCGCCGTCACTCCGGTGTACCTGGCCCTGCTGCCTCCCGGAGCCACGGAGCCTCAAGGGAAGTTTGTTTCTAACAAACAGGTTCAGAAGTGGTGAAAATAATGAAAGAAGACTCAGTGGGTGGATGTGATTCTTCCATCTTAAGCAGTTATTTGCCAAAGATAATCAAAACTTGAATGCAAAATATTTTTTCACTCCTGAAAAGTAACACAGAACGCCTACAGACCACGCGATAACAGGATTCTCAGGTACATTTTTTACGACTTGATTGTATTAAAACCAAATGACTCCTGATATTCCAGAAAAAGAATAAATTTGCCTTAACCAGAATGCTTAACGAAGCTTTTTTCATCGAGATGTTGCAACGATTTGATGTCAGAGCAATAAATGAACTTTTATAATCAGAAAACATTTTGTCAGTTGATGGAGGAAGAAAGAACAGTTCAATACACGACACTGAAATGTGAAATTGTCTTAATAAAACTATAAACCAGCGAGCAGATGTTCTTCATTTCTGTTGTTTCTGCTGAGAAAAGTGGTTAAATTGAGCTAAATGTGCCCCAAAAAGCAAAATAGTGAATAAAACACAACATACTGTATTAATGAGGCCGAGAAAAAGGATCGAGAGCATCCCAACTTTACTGCTTCTTAACACTGAATCATGGTCAGTTTAAATTAAGTTTTTAATCATTTACACAAGTTTTTAAGTTGGAACATGTTTAAGAAAAATGAAGTTGCTCCAGTTTAGAATCTCAAGGTGAAGAAAATGGAATCATTAAGCCGATTTGATCAAGTTACCTCATATTGAGTTTGATTTTAAATCAAGCAAAACAGAGATTTAAGTTTAAATTGCACATGATATTGAGTCAATACAGCATTACTATATAAACCCAACTCATTTAAAAAGTTGATCTAAATCAGTAGACTAGAATATTTTATTATTATTTTTAATCTTTGGTGTCAAAATGTAAAATCCTGTTTATCACTTAGAGAACTTTCCAGCAGTTAATTAGTCGTTACTAATGTTCAGCTAATGCAGCATCATGATGTCAAACCAAGCTAATAATGTTTGCAGCTTAAATGAATCAATCAGAATTTTAATCTTGCTCTTGTGAGTTTAGTTAAGAGGTGGGAATAAGTTTCCATAAGTACTTTTTAGAACGTACAGCACATCTGGAAAACCTCGGCTGCCTGGAAACATCATGGAAAAGCTGTTACTGACGTTGTTCACATGAAGGTGGTTTGTTTACTGTTGAACAACTTAAATATAGAAATAAAAGACAACCTGCTGCAGAATATCAGCCTCACAGAGACACTAAACAAACACTCCATTCCTCCTGTCTTCATTCATTCATCCATGGTTTGGTTTGTCTGTTAGTAAAGTTCCACAATGAGTGAGGAAACTTTGCTGCTGATTCTGAACCTGATCTTACGCACAACCTGAACATCCTGATCCAGCGTCTTTCTGCTGGACTCACCTGGAAATGTGTCCTAATGAAGTGAAAGAACGAGGTGGGGCAGGTGGAGGCTTTAGGCAGCAGAGAGATGAAGGTTTTCAGGCTGTGTGTTCCTGTGTGGAACCTTCAGAACATGATTCACCGTCGCATTCTTACGTTATCGCTGCTGTGCCATGTGCGTAATTACGCACACCACTGTCGGGTTGGAGGATTGTTGTTTCCTGCTGTGTGATGCTGCAGGGTTTTTAAAAAATAAAGACTGAGAAAAATGATTAACAGCAGCTGTGAGAAGCAAACAGGACTTTAGATCTACTAATATTTCTGATGAAATACGCATTTATGTTTTCTTTAATGAACCGAAACTAAATTAGAAATACGAGCAGAAATATCAGCTGACAGGGTTCATTGAAGGAGGAGACATTTAACGCATGTTCTGCTGTACATTGTGGGAATAAAGTGGTATTTTGTGAGCACTGAGGGAGACACCAGCCTCCCAGAACCTGCCTGGTCACGGCTGAGCTCGTACTGGAATCTAAACGGACTCGTATTTGAAAAAAAATCAAAAGGTTTTCCGGGTCAGAGCGATGATGCTGCGCAGAAACTCAAAGACTATGTGTCAGTAATCTTTGTTTTATCCCCGACTGTGATAATCTAAAGACAGGATTCATCATTTACCTCTGATTCTATTAAAATTAAGTTGTTTCATATTTGTTTTCATAAAAATAACAGTGACGTCATGGAAACAAACTGGCATTTAAAGGGTTCAATGAGTCAGTTCTGATCAGGACCGATGCTGGATCAAAAAAGTGACTCAAAGTCAAAATAATGTGAACATGTCAGATTTTCATGGCAGTATTTTTGAGCAGCATATTTTTATCATTGAGGAAATCTGAGTAACTTCTTTAAACTGCCGTCTGAGGGTTAAATGAGAAACGAGCTCTGCTGTAAAAAGGTTCAACACTCCTCATCCTGGAATGAAACCCAGCCTGATCTCCTTCCTGCTCTCAGCAGCTCCTCCTCGTCCACACATGTCCTGGTTCCTCCCCTTCAGATCTGAACTCTGTAGACGGGTGGAGGAGCTGACAGGCCCCGCCCACTGCAGGGTCACGTGATTTATAGTCAACAGCTCAGACTAGTTTCAGGTTCAAGGAAGTGAAAGTCAAATAGTCGCTGTTACTGAGAGGAGAAATGGCGCAGCGAGGAAATCAGAGGGATTCGGAGAAATTCTCTTGTTCCATCTGTCTGGATCTACTGAAGGATCCAGTGACTACTTCCTGTGGACACAGCTACTGTATGGACTGTATTAAAGCCCACTGGGATGGAGAGGATGGGAAGAGAATCTACAGCTGCCCTCAGTGCAGGAAGACCTTCACACCGAGGCCTGTCCTGGAGAAACACGTCATGTTAGCAGAGTTAGTGGAGGAGCTGAAGAAGACTGGACTCCAAGCTGCTGCTGCTGATCACTGCTATGCTGGAGATGAAGATGTGGCCTGTGATGTCTGCACTGGGAGGAAGAGGAAGGCTGTCAAGTCCTGTCTGGTCTGTCTGGTCTCCTACTGTCAGAACCACCTCCAACCTCATTATGATGTAGCTCAACTAAAGAGACACCAGCTGGTGGAGCCCTCCAAGAACCTCCAGGAGAACATCTGCTCTGGTCATGATGAGGTGATGAAGATTTTCTGTCGTACTGATCAGCAGTTGATCTGTTATCTGTGCACAATGGATGAACATAAAGGCCATGAAACAGTCCCAGCTGCAGCAGAAAGGACGGAGAAGCAGAAGGAGGTGGAGGTGAGTCTACTGAACATCGAGCAGAGAATCCAGGACAGACAGAAAGATGTGGAGCTGCTTCAACAGGAGCTGAAGAACATCAAGGTCTCTGCTGATAAAACAGTGGAGGACAGTGAGGAGATGTTTAACCAGATGATTCGTCTGATCAAGAAGAGAAGCTCTGATGTGACGAAGCAGATCAGATCCCAGCAGGAGGCTGAAGAGAGTCGAGTCAAAGAGATGGAGGAGAAGCTGGAGCAGGAGATCAGAGATCTGAAGAGGAGAGACGCTGAGCTGAAGAAGCTCTCAGAGACACCAGACCACAGCCAGTTCCTCCTCAACTACCCCTCAGAGTCAGCACTCAGTGAGTCCACACCCTCATCCAGCATCAACATCCGTCCTCTCAGACACTTTGAGGAGGTGACAGCAGCTGTGAAAGAGCTCAGAGATCAACTCCAGGACATTCTGAGGGACACCTGGACAAACATCTCAATGACCATCACTCAACCGGATGTTTTACTGTCAGAACCAGAACCAAAGACCAGAGATGGATTCTTAAAATACTCAAGAGACGTCACTCTGGATCCAAACACAGCAAACACATATCTGTTATTATCTGAGGGGAACAGAAAAGTGACAGTAATGGAAGAAGACCAACATCATCCTGATCATCCAGACAGATTCACTGATTATTGTCAGGTCCTGAGTAAAGAGAGTCTGACTGGACGTTGTTACTGGGAGGTGGAGTGGAGCAGAGGAATAGTTGTTGTAGCAGTCGCCTACAAGACTATCTGCAGAAAAGGAGACACATATGAATGTGGATTTGGCCTAAATGACAAATCTTGGTCTTTACATTGTGACACCAATAGTTGTTCATTTTGGTACAACAAAGTTCAAACTCCTGTCTCTGGTCCTCGGTCCTCCGGAGTGGGAGTTTACCTGGATCACAGAGCAGGTGTTCTGTCCTTCTACAGCGTCTCTGAAACCATGACTCTCCTCCACAGAGTCCAGACCACATTCACTGAGGAGCCGCTACATGCTGGAGTTTATATTTGCGATGATGGAACCACTGCAGAGTTCCTTAAACTCCAACAGAGAGATTCCAGTGTGTGAAGGTTTGTTCATGTTCAGCCCTGATTGAACTTCATCACATACAGTTTACTTGTGTAGCTGCAGCCAATAATCAGAGAGACGATGATGGAACCCATTGATTCTTCAGTGTTTCAGTCATTTTTAAAGCTGCTTCCAGCTTCACAAACATGAACATTTGTTGGTTTTAGTTTTCATACCTGATGAGAAACGGAATATTTTGGGGTTTTTGATTTCAAGTGTTGAATAGTTGAGCTGTGGGAGATGAAGATGTTTGTTTGTTTGAGTGTTTTCTGACATTTTAGGGACAAAATGATTGACAGAGGAAATAATCAGCATCAAATAATCATTAGCTGATCAGTTCATGTCATGTTTAGGGTGAGTAAACATTTGTTCTCTGTACAGAGTTCAGTCTTCAGTCACACTTTATAGATGATGCTTTGACTTCTGATGGTCTGTTGTTTTATTGCTCTTTGTTTGGGTGGAGCTCCTTCCTGTGTGTATTCAGCTGTTATTGAAGACTTTTATTCACTTTGTCCACATGAACATGTAAATAAAATAGTGAAAATCCAGGAGTGTGTGAAAGATGTGTTCTGCCGTCAGCTGTTTAATGACTGTTCATGTGAAGGTCACCGCTTTTATCTGTGTCAACTTAAATATAGAAATAAAAGACAACCTGCTGCAGAATATCAGCCTCACAGAGACACTAAACAAACACTCCATTCCTCCTGTCTTCATTCATTCATCCATGGTTTGGTTTGTCTGTTAGTAAAGTTCCACAATGAGTGAGGAAACTTTGCTGCTGATTCTGAACCTGATCTTACGCACAACCTGAACATCCTGATCCAGCGTCTTTCTGCTGGATTCACCTGGAAATGTGTCCTAATGAAGTGAAAGAACGAGGTGGGGCAGGTGGAGGCTTTAGGCAGCAGAGAGATGAAGGGTTTCAGGCTGTGTGTTCCTGTGTGGAACCTTCAGAACATGATTCACCGTCACATTCTTACGTGATCGCTGCTGTGCCATGTGCGTAATTACGCACACCACTGTCGGGTTAGAGGATTGTTGTTTCCTGCTGTGTGATGCTGCAGGGTTTTTTAAAAAATATATAGTCTGAGAAAAATGATGAACAGCAGCTGTGTGAAGCAAAAGGGACTTTAAATCTACAAATATTTCTGATAAAATACGCATTTATGTTTTCTTTAATAAACCCGAACTAAATTAGAAATACGAGCAGAAATATCCGCTGACAGGGTTCATTGAAGGAGGAGATATTTAACGCATGTTCTGCTGTACATGGAGGGAATAAAGTGGTATTTTGTGAGCACTGAGGGAGACATCAGCCTCCCAAAACCTGCCTGGTCACGGCTGAGCTCGTACTGGAATCTAAACGGACTCGTATTTGAAAAAACAAAACGGTTTTCCGGGTCAGCGCGATGATGCCGCGCAGAAACTCCCCTCCAGCGCTCCTTAAACTGAACCTACAGTCTCCTTCCTTCTGCCTCCTGTCGGCTTCTTCACGTCTCTGGTTATTTTCCAGCTTCAGCATCAACAACAGCAACAAGTAAGAAGCTTCATTTTCACCCCGAACCTGCCTGATAACTCAGAAGTCTGAATTTTAATGGGTTTTACGCGTTTGGAAAATGACGCATTTATGTTGCCAGTATGACGAAGAAGCTTCCTTTATCTCATCACGTCACAAAACCTGTTATTTATCAAAGTGTGGCCTGTTGTTTACATGAAATCATTATAAAAGGTTGGAAAAGTTAAATGTGGTGTTGAACTAAATGATAAAAAGTTCCCCCGACCTGCTCAGAATCAGCTGGTTTACTGTGTCCAGCATCTTAAGTGCATTTAATGGATACATGTCGAGTTTAAAGTCACAGGCCCTTGAAGTCCAGATAGGAGGGTCAAGATCTGAGTTCATCTTTCATCATTTCTGAGCCTCATAACTTCATAAAAACAGCAGATAGACTCATGAAATGTTCGTGTGTTCTGTAGTTGTTTGACTGAATTTACCCTTGAACCGGGTAACTGGTCCAGGTCTCTGTTTCTAGGGTCAAGTTCTTCCTGCTTACAGGTCTAAACTATTGGGTTCAGCAGAACAGCTTCAGCTGGAAGCCAAGAAACTCGCCGAGCTCTCACTGTCTTCATCCAGACTCCGACTAGTAGCCTCAGAAGTGCAGCTTTCTTATCAGTCACGTCTGTTAACGACAGCTTTCTCCTTAACAGACTTGGACTTGGTGAATTGCTGGGTTTTAATTTAGAGGTTAGGAAAGGAAAACCTCCATTTAAAATTCTATTTAACTCATTAACTAGATCAGTGGTTCTCAACTGGTCCAGCCTCAGGATCCACTATGTCTCTATTAATAACAGCTGGGACCCAAATTGTTGAAGTTCGCTGTTCCTGTTAACAAATTAAGGTTTATTTGGGTGGAGTCTCAATGCATTCTGATACAATTTAGAAAAATTTTGGCTTATTTTTTGCTAATTTTGGTATATTTAGATGCTTTTGCCACATTCTGGGCATTTTTTGGCCCATTTTGACAGATTCTGAGCACATTTTGGTTCATTTTTGGGACGTTTTAGCATAAATTTCACCAATAAGCCAAATCTAGAGGTTAATAGTGGGCAACTACTGGTGTCACCACCACTAAATATCCTGCTGTTGAAAGCAAACTGTTTCATAAGAAGCATGTCCTTCAAAATAAAAGACTTCATACCACTACTTTTTGGGGGTTCATGCTTCTGCGACCCTCTAAAAATGGCTTCCCGACCCACCAGTTGAGAACCACTGGACTAGAGCAACCTTTAAGAACCAGCAGACCTCATGCAAACAATCACTTAACTTTTTACATCCATGATGATTTCATGAACTTCAGGTGAACAAATTAAAAATCCATAATGCTTCTCTTTAAATGCATAATAACAGTTTATTGATTATTAATGGCAGGGACAGCTCTTGATTAAACACACAGAATACATTTAAAACTTTGATTAGATTCAAATAATTTGGTTAATACTGCAGAACTGAACTTTCCTGATTAAATCTCCTCATAGTACAGTTTGGCCTTTAACTGCCACGCCTGGTCCGAACCTGATTCCGGTAGAATCTCTTCACAGAAACACCAAACCCCCTACAGAGTCCCAGTAACCCCGTAAAAATTCTCCACAACTCAGGGGGAGTGAACGGTCCAGATCCTGATTTAGGCGAGCCCAGACCTAAACGTACATATAGTCCATCCAACCCGTGTATCGTCCACACCAAGGGGGTCTGAAACGATCCTTTCTGAACTTAGGTCCCAGAGTACCAAGATCTGAAAACCCCGTTTAGGTGTCAACGTTGTTACACCCTGTCTGCTTGCCTCATAGCTCCACCTCTCCATAGATGCTCCAAACTCAGACAACGACGACAACAGTGTCTCCGTATAGAGCTGCGTATGTCCTGCTGATAGTTCCACCTCATCGTCCGTCCAGACTAGAGTCCTACCAGCTCGTCCACTCCTATTTGCTGCCGCCATGTTCTCCGTTTACATCATATACAGATTTCTTCATGCCTAAAGTCCCGCCGCCAGTTTCTGCTTGTTTCTGTTACGGCGTCATGGCGCCACCAACAGGCCTGGCGTGTGTTTGACATCGTTTTCAGGTGTATCAAGTGGATTCATGTGGACGGACACATTTACTGGAACAACTCCGTCTTTATGGAGAACGTTTTTGAAGCTGTAAGCGTTTTGGCTTCGTGTGGACGGAGCCTCAGCCTCACGAAAAATCTTTTACTGTCCTCGGGTTCAGTTGTGGAAAAGTTTCAAATCCAACACGATGGTAAAATGAGCTGAGGACAGTCCCTGACTCTCCTAACACAGGCTGGACGGCCTGAACAGGGAAGGATATACTGCTCTCTCAGACTGATCTACACCAGTGGTTCTCAACTGGTGGGTCGGGACCCAAAAGTGGGTCGCGAAGCCATTTTTAGAGGGTCACAGAAGCATGAACCCCCAAAAAGAAGTTGTATAAAGTCTTTTATTCTAAAGGAAGTGCTTCTTATGACACAGTTTGCTTTCAGTAGCAGGATATTTAGTGGTGGTGACACCAGTAGTTGCCCACTATTAACCTCTAGATTTGGCTCTGATAGCTTATTGGAGATATTTATGCTAAAACGTGCGCCCATGTGGTAATACCTTAACTCAGCGAGCTATACAGCGATCCTGCTTCTGTACAGTTGTATAGATGTGCTCATTTCTTCACAGGTACTCGGCCATCCTCCATGCAATGACACTGAGGAACACGTTACCCTCCACATTACGTAGTGAGACTGGGTGGAACTGGCTGATGTTCCTTGCATCTTTCTCCTTTGGGATCAAGATCCCACCTGCCCTACGCCACACTTTGGGTACTGTCCTCTTCTGCCATACTGTCCTCATGAGCCTCCGGAGAGATCTTAAGACATCTGGTGCATTCTCGTACACTTTGTATGGGATTCCATTTGACCAAGGGGCTGATGCTGTTCTTGGCCGATGGACGATGCGTTCCACCTTTTTCCAGGTTGGAGGGCCAATCCCAATCTGATGTTCTGGGGGAGTAATTGATGGGATGTCTGAAGGGATGGCCAGATGTTCGTAGCGCCTTGGATCAGAGTGCGTTGTTCTCAAGTGCTCCTCCAGGTCGTCTCTGGTTGTTTGTGGGGCATCGCTTTTTTTCCTTAGTGAAGGGAGTTTTAAGGAATTTGAAGGGATCTTTGTAGAACTGTGTTCTTGTATGTTCTTTCCTCCTTTGTTTCCTTAAATTCTCTGCTCTGCGAAGAGATGCCAGACGGGTTTTAATGTCAGCTTGGAGAGTGTTTATGCCCTCTTTTTCCAATCCAGAGGCCTTCTTCCACTGTTCCCTGAGCTGTTTCCTTTCTTGGACGAGGCGCTTCATCTCCTGCTGCGTCCTGGAAACTGGTGGGGTTGGAGCCTCTTTAGCATGTTAGTACGCCAGAATCAAATTTGGTGTACCGGTGTGCACATTCTCATGTCAGGTTTATTTTTATAAATCACAACTTTTGCGCAGGAAGTGGCATACGCAACTTTCAAGCCCCGTTTTGTGCGTACGTAAGCTTTATAATTGTAGGGAGTTAATGTCGTGAGGCTCTTTAGGACTCGGTTGTGGCTCCAAGTGTGCCCTCCAAGTAGCTTTTAAATATAATAAAATACTCTAGTCTACTGATTTAGATCAACTTTTTAAATTGCAAACATCATTATGATGAGATGAGTTTACATAGTAATGCTGTATCGACCCAATATCATGTGCAACTTAAACTTAAATCTCTGTTTTACTTGATTTAAAATGAAACTCAATCTGAGGTAACTTGATCAAATTGGCTTGATGATTACATTTTCTTCACCCTGAGATTCTAAACTGGAGCAACTTCATTTTTCTTGTGTAAATGGTTAAAAACTTAATTTAAACTGACCATGATTCATTGTTAAAAAGCAGTAAAGGTGGGATGCTCTCAATCCTTTTTCTCGGCCTCATCAACGCAGCATGTCGTATTTTATTTTCTATTTTGCTTTTTGGGGCACATATAGCTCAATTTAACCACTTTTCTCAGCGGAAACAACAGAAATGAAGAACATCTGCTCGCTGCGTTTATAGTTTTATTAAGACAATTTCACATTTCAGTGTCGAGTTTTTAAC